>CM018080.1:65412587-65877587 GCA_008658365.1 Alca torda | reverse complement strand
GTCCTGCTTAAGGGTACTTAAAAGTGATTGATAATAGGTCCTCAGAAAACAAATACAAAATCAGAGGCAGTGGCAGAGAGAGGTCAAAGGCAAAGGGCCAGCGGGGGTGAATGTGGTCAAGTAATAGGGGGTGATAGGCAGAGGAGGCTGCGTGAATGTATGTGTGGGGGAAACTTTTCTGTTGCGCTGCCTGTAAGTCTTTTCAGCCAGTTCTGCTGCCGGACCAGAGCTTTTCCTGGATCTTCATGGACAAACCCTGGGTAACACACGTGAAAGTACATTAAATGAATATTATACATCATCGTGCTGTGTTGCACATTGAACACTGTAGAGACACACGCACAAAACTGTATAATTATATAGACTGTTTTCCTTGCAATGAAACCGCTTAAAGAAATAGTGAAATAAGTAAATTAAGGTATTACTTTTTACAATTTTTATAAGCGTACTGCTTTAATTGGGATTTATGATTTTGGGAGGCAAGGTAAGCAGGACTCATGGGCTCCATGCATTGGAATAGGAGCACGAACAAAGCCAGATACCGCCGTTCAAATCACAAATCTGCTGGTAGAGAATGAGGATTCTGTGAAAGAGGGTTTTTGTCAGGAGAGAGCAGACCCTGGAGCCAAGACAGACAGCTTCAGGGAAACTACCTGATGCACTGTTCTGTTTTTCAATATCAAGACACGTAAATTGAAGCGGGGAGTTACTTAGGGTGTAGAGGCAGAAATATGGAACGAGCCAATATCTTTGATTAAAGACGTTACCCACCCGCTGAGAAACCGATACTCCCAGTGGATCTGCCTCTGTGGTAAATATGGTTTGTGTAACAAAGCCTTTCTTGGATAATTTGCATTAGCTTGTGCTGAATTGTTTTCCACTGGTGATTTTTAGCTTCCCAGATACTGTATAAGTGCTCTGATTACATGGTAATAAACGATATCTGAACGTCCAAATGAATACAGATGTTTAGCCACTAGTCTTGCATCTTATCCAAGAAAAAAAATCAGCAATAGCTCTTAAAAAGGAAAGCTTTTATGGCAAAAATAAAGGCTGTCTGAGAACACAACGCAGAGAGTGAGAGTGCAGTTTGCGATACTGGCATCAAAGAATACGAGTGGAATTGGTTGAAAAAGAATCTTAAAATACATGGAGCATTTGTGTGCGGTCCATAATATTCAAAGGGCTTTTTTCATGGCAGTAGTCACTATTTTTTATGGCTTTAGTAATAAAATGGGAAATGCTTAAATTGATAAGGAAAAGCAAAAAAATGTTGATACTGCCCACAGTAAAAATGATTTTTTAAAAGGCCACTTTATCAAAAACATGATGTTCAAAGTACTTTTAACTAAATAGTACCTGATGAAAAACACATTTTGTAGACACTAAAATAGAAACAAATTGGTAAATATTCTTTAAATGAAAATTCTTGTTCCATGTGTTTGATAAACTCTGAGTAGGAGAGGATTTATATCTCTATAGTGTAAGCCAACCTGGGTTTTGCAAGGCTGCAGTTCTGATTGTGGGATGATACATAGATAGATAAATACCTATTTAGATATATCTAACAGCAACTTCGGAAATGGCTTTAAAAATGTTTCTTCTGACTGCAAGCTGGACTTCCTCTGACACTAGGACAGGGCCCATACTAGGCATGGGAGTGTTAAACACCGTTGGAGATGATATCTTTCAAATGATAAATACTTAGGTTGCAGCCTGGGGGGTTATTAAAGACCATGTCACACCCATCACCACCCGCTAAATAAATGAATTGTGGCTACCTAATTACTTCTTAAGTGAAATCTTCATTTTGCTGATGCTTTGGTTGACTTGTTTGGGATTTTATCCCGTATGGGAGTAGCTCTACGTTCTTTCAGCGACAGACCCTTTTTGCAGCTCTGGCAGCCTCAGGTGCCGGTGTGATAGACACATTATATGAAAAGTGTTTCTCTCAATCCAATGAGTTTAGTAGGATCAGAGGTGACAGGCAGGAAATACGTTCATGCTTACACTTCTATATTGTGACATTAATATTATTGTAAAGTTTCTCAGGCTACCCACACAAGTTAAGGATTAGACCTTCAGGATTAAACTTTCCTGAATCATTTAAGAAAAAAATTAATTATTTTTTACGCGTCAGTGGGTTGACAGCAAAATGCCTTTTGAAGCTTGGATTTTTTTAGTATGGGCATTTTAGTATTTATTGCCTTTCTTTAGAGAAATTGCTCTTTTTTTCCTTCACCTCACATGAAAACTAACTCCATAACAAGAATGATATTTATAAAATTAATCACGTCCTCTGCCATTCTCCCCAAACTCCTTGAAAGAAAAGAAGAAAAAACCCTTATTTGAGTAAAAGTAGAAAAGAACCTAGAAGTCCTTGAGGTCCATAACAGTGTTGCAAAGAGGGCAGAATATGGCCTTTATATAAGCTAAACTATGGGGCTTTTGTGCTTGCCGTTGCACAGAAGTGTACAAAGAATGTGGGTGAAGGGTGTAACCGTTTGAGGTTTGACGTCTGGGATGGCGAGTTCACTTGTCCCCATTTCTGTTCTACGATGCAGCAAAATCTTGCTGGCCCAGAACTTGATGTGAATTGAGATAAAACTACCTCTGCACTCCTAAGGTTTGAATTTTGCCCTACGGTCCACATTTTCTAAATATAGGATGCAATAGTGATAGGGACAGAGCAAGAAGAGGTGCAAGAAAAGGGCCAAGGTCAGACAGAAAAAGGAATGGGGATAAACACAAAGCTTCCACATTGCTTTGGTTTTAAATTAAACTCAGCCTTCCCTGTTTTCTTACCTTTAAGTCTTCCATCTCTCTCCCAAGGCCCCGTGAGTTTATTTGAACCTAGCTCTGCACACAAAGAGAGACAGCCTTCATATGGTAAAGAGGCGTCAAGTAACTACTTGCTTCTCCAAATCGAAGGAGAATTGGGCTCTGCTGGGCCTCCTTCCCTTCAAAATAAAAAGTGATGGATGTGGGTACACAAACATACATGTGCAGGCCTTCTGCATCCTGCTTCATCAGCATTTGGCTTATTAATACAGCTCCTGGTGGCCTCAGCATCCTTCAGTCAAGACCAAGGAAAGCTGTGAAATAGAAAGCTGAATGTTTTTTTCACTTGTGCATGCTGTAATGCAGGAGAAATTACGGTTACAACAACAGAGACAAGATATGAACTTCCTTCTGTTGGTTCATTATGTTATCGCAACTTTTTTTTTAAAAAAGGAACTGCAGAAAATAGATGAAGAATATTTATCTCTTATCTGTAGTTGATTTTTTGTGTGATGCTGAGGAACTGTAAGAGCAATAGTTGACGCTTAGAGAAGAATCCCTTTTGACTTAGAGATATCAAAATACATTGTGTTCAGTATCATTCTTTTCAGGGTCACCCCAAGCCTTAGAAGAATTGCCACTTTTGCAGTCAAATCCAAGTAACATCTGCTCTATGCAACCAGTCAATATTGTGGAAAAGTTCAAAGAATGAAGATCATTAGTAGTGTCAGCTTTACAACCAGAAGGTAATGGCATTAAAGTGAGCAAGTATAATACCCAACAATACCAGGCTCATTAACCAGTGATTTATCATGATGAAAAGACCTGTTTAACCTTTAGTCTTCACATGCTTTCTGTTTTTAACAAAAAGACCTATTATTTCGAGTTGTCAAGTGATAATTTGTGGGTTGTTAAAGGGATGTATTAAATTATACTTTAAACGATTATACACAATTACACAAATATTGCATTTGCAATGGGATAAATTGAAGCAAATATGATTTTCCCCCCTCTCCTCTTTTAATTTTGATTTGGAAAGTAAAACGAAGGCATTATATATATTAAGGGTACAAGTATGTGGCTTTTAAGCACGTTAAATTGGGTTTGACGTGTGCAGCAAGTGACAACGTCATTCCACAGAAGCAGCAAAATCCACATAAAATATTTTGAGGGTTATATATACCAGTGCAGAAAGCTTGTTCGTGCCTCTGAATAAACAGTGTAGCTGACTGTCCTATAAAACTATGTTTCTTTTATCTGTATGCTGGGATGTTTCATTAATTTAATTCTTTTTTTTTTTTTCTTGGAAAGGAAGCACTGTTGAGTCTAGACAGCTTTTGATAGTTGCCACGTAACCTCATCTACAGCAGATCAGCCAACAAAACTTACTCTGACCTACAGCTGCCTTGCCAGCAATAAACCTCTCTGAAAATCCCAGTTCTGTCGAGTTGTGCCAAACTGTATGGTGGCTTTTGTGATGTAGACAAACGTCCATCGAGGATTGGAAAGACCATGAGGCTCATTTCAGATCTAATTAGATCATTTGTGATCCAATCCAGATTTACATTGCAGATCGCTAGGAGCACCATGTCTAGTTTCACATTTTTTTCTATCTATCTATTTGGTTCTCTGTCTATCCTTAGTATGACATAAGGATAAATTTATAACTGATTTGGTAATTCTCCAAGTATTTCTGTAGACAAAGAGGTTCTAGACACACAAACTAACCTGCACGAGCGGATAAAATAGAATGATGGTGGACTTCACACCTGTTTTTTACACCTACCTTTCGAGTGCCACACATTCAAATGTATTGATGTTTCACATCCAAATTT
Source organism: Alca torda (assembly GCA_008658365.1). Lineage (NCBI taxonomy): Eukaryota > Metazoa > Chordata > Aves > Charadriiformes > Alcidae > Alca > Alca torda. The sequence continues at coordinate 65,872,971 of CM018080.1, read as the reverse complement.
GAGAAAAGTTAGTCAGCGTTTAAGAAGTTGGTAGGAACAGAACAATATTGTTAAACGTGGTAGTAGAGAGATCATATACAATATTCAAAATGAACAATCTGGAAGGATTTTGTAATCTCTGAGTAGATTTTGTGATTTTACATTTGGAAGGCATTTTGGTAATTTACAGATAATGCAGTATTTGTGACAGAGTTCTTCTGAAGTAGGTATATAATTGTATTATCTTTGAAATGAACAGAAATGTAAAACATTTTATTTCCCGCAAGCTTTATTAGCACAGATTTCCATCTATTATTGAGAAAATGGCTAGGTACACTTTTTAAATCACAGAGGCTCCAGATCTCCGTAGATACCCTCTTTCTCTGCTTACCGACAATACTAAAATATTGATCTCTGTTTTCTGCTGTGAAAGTGTTACATAAATTTTGGGGGAAAACACTGAGAATGTTTCATTCTTGGTGACGCTGATCCTCATCTCCTTGGTGATCATTTCTAGGTCTGGATAAACTTTTGGGGATGTACTACTATCTACCAATTTTGCTGTCTTGGTTGTCAGGAAAATATTTTAAAGTCTTGCTGCATTTGAGGAAAAGTTTGGACTGAAAATAAGCCATAGTGATCCCTTTTTACCCAGTATTGTAGCAATAGCATATTTGTTCATATTTTTGGAGTGCTAGTTTCAGTTTTCTCCTCAATGCAGGCAAAATGAAATCTTTGTCTCCTTTCTGCATGGTGACTACCCTGAGCACCATGGCATAAAACAACGGAGAGGGTGATGTGAGCTTCTCTTCTGTCTTGTAGGTGGTGCTTCACTATGTAGTAAATAAATAGTCAGTGAGATAAGAAATGTAAAGTAAGACTCAAAGAACCTCATGATTAGGACACTTGTCTTGGAGAAAAGATACGTCTGATGCTGTCTTCAAAGATGATTGACTCTTCATGCACAGTGGAATTGCAGTAATGAGAGAGACTGGCAAACATATAGCATCCATGTCATCATACATCCTGGTGGTTTTAGTGCTTTCCGTGGAAGCCCTTCAGATCCTTTCAAGAAAGGGAAGGACTGAAACCAAGTTCTTCTGAGTGACCTAACCCCTAGGCTCCTGAAGGGACTGCAGACGTATGTCATTCTGGATTTCTCTGAACGTACATTTTCTCTTTCCTGTTTTCCTTCTTTTTTATGGGTTTGTTTTTTTTTTTTTTTTTTTACATATGCTTAATTCCCAAGCATTTATTTTTAGCTCTGAATGCTTTTTTTGATCAGGAAGCTAAGAACCCCCGTAAATCTGACCTGTACTCTTTATAGCAGTTGAACTGAAAAGTCAGTTACTTGCGTATTTGAATAAAATCAGGCTCTTAACAGAAAACAGTGCTTTTAGTAGGATTAATTCTCCGTACTTTCCCAATCATCTCGTAACAAATGTAGATCCTTCCTTCTTTAGGCAACGGTCACTGATTTTTGCGGTTGCTGCAAGACTCGGCAGTTTGGGTGAAATTCCGGCCTCATAGGAATTTTGCCATTGACTGCTATAGGAGTGGGGTCTCAGCTTTTGTCCTTCCACTGCAGTCTGATGGCGAGGGGGAGGGCAGAAAGACAGACAAGTCTCTGAAGGAAAGAAAAGAGAAGCCAACTTTTTTTCCTGTACGGTTATCAGATTTGAGCGATTGACTGCAATATCCTCAAAAACGGGAAGGGATTCCTGTCTCTTGGTTTGCAATTTTGCCTGAAATAGAACTTTCAATACGTTTTTGCCTGTGGAAAAAAAGCTTCTGGGGCAATATGCGAATATTCATAAACTTGTCATTTTCCTTTGAAAATGTGGAAAATACCCAAATCTTGCGTTTGGCTCTGAAAAAAATTTGTGAATGATCTAGTTTGTGAATTCTCACAGGGAGGAGGAAAAAAAAAAGCAAAGGAGAATTTGGTAGGTTCAGTTTTTGTATGCAAGTATTTGTAGCGCACTGGTGGCGATATCAGATTAGTTTCACAGCTGTAAAAATATTTGCTCTTTCTGGGTTCCGTTTTGTGAGTTCCCAAATATTCTGTCTCTCATGGACCAGACTGTTTCAGGGTATGTTATCTCAGAGATAACCCATGTGTACAAGTGCTTTCCCACATCTGGGTTGAAATACACACCACCGAACCCTGTGAGGAAAGACTGTGTATGAGATCAGAAGCAGCATGGTGCCTGTGGCAGGATGGCTCGCGCACTGGAATGTGGTTGAAACATCATCTGGACTTTTCTTTAGGGGTGTCTATCTAGTTAGGTGGATTTCTAATAATTTTGCAACCCTGAAAAATGGATATCCTGGTCTTACTGAGAAAAAACCTGTTATGAGTTGTTTTTATTTGGTTGTTTTCAGTCTTACTTGCTTTAATAAACCAAAATTGTACCATAAACAGTAGTAAAGGAAAATGAGTAGAAGACCCCGAGAAAATGAAAAAGATGGATGTATTTGAAATGTGCAACTGCTTTCAAAGAGAGCTTAAAAGCAGCGCAGAAATACAGAGCAAGCGAGCTCCGTGGCTTGGCACATCGCGTAGTGTATATCTACATACGCATTAAAATGCACTCGGTCTCAGGCTTTCTCCACTCCCTCTACCCCTCTCTCCCCCCCCATTCTGCGCTGCCTAACAAAAGATTTTCAACAAAAGAAATTCTTCCTGGTTTGTAAAACAGTTGTGTAAAACTTGGACTGTAAAGCCACAGTTGACTGCTTTAATGTGGAACAGTTGGGAGGGTGGGGAATCGCTGGCAGGTTGGGACAGGACACAGCAATGGTGCCCCTATTCTGTCGAGGGTCTACTTAGTCACACCACCTGCTCCCCCTATTCTTTCAAAGGCAAACCAGTCACGACAGTATGAACAGACGGATGTTTAGCCTCAATACCTTGGACACACGGCACCAGACGGAGCAAGGGGAGTTAAGAAAAGATAAATTAAGTGATCAATAAAGATAAGGGACCTGTTTAGCAGTAAATGGTGGGGACAGAGCAGACAGAACAAGGGGTGAACGTGTGTTAAATAATGCAAGCGTGTGTTCAGCTAAACTCAAACTTTTCAAATCCACGTATTGTTCCCCAAAAAGCCTTTTTTCCCCAGCGCTGGTTAATTGTGTTTTAGGTAGATGTAAAGTGTCTGTAGGCACATACGGGCTCCCCAGTATAAGTCCCTTCCGAGTCAGCTGTGCTGCTTGGTACTTGGCTGGAGTGCGAGCGAGGGGAAGAGAAAGGGGTCTGCATCTGGGTTGAGTCAATGACCTACTTGCACCTCCCACCTTTGCGATATAACGCAAAGTATAGGAAGAAGCAATGAAGTTCTGATAGAGAATAACTAACAGTGCTTTGACAGCTAATTGACAGTTAAGTGATCCAAAACTGTGGGATTATTTTAACTGGCTATCGCACTCTTTGTTTCAAGGGCACTCTTCTTGGTCTGTCCTTCTGCCTAGCATAGCAAAGGACTTGACTTCAGGCTTAGACTTCTATCCCTCCTGTAGTTAAATAAGAAGATATAAAAATCAACCTGCAGTCTTGCTTCACCTTCAGTGTAAAAAAAGCTTCCAGTTGAGCAGCTGCAGAAAAATTGCATAGTTTTACGTACCAGTAGTCTGCATCATGAAGAAGGTTCTTCCACCTGTTGACGGTTACAAAAGAGGCGTCTTTGCAGTATCTGAAGGGGGCCTACAAGAACGCTGGAGAGGGACTTTTTACAAGGGCACGTAGCAATGGGACGAGGGGTAATGGCTTCAATCTGGAAGAGGGTAGATTTAGATGAGATGTTAGGAAGAAATTTTTCACTCTGAGGGCGGTGAGCCCCTGGCCCAGGTTGCCCAGAGAAGCTATGGATGGTGTTCAAGGCCAGGCTGGATGGGGCTTTGAGCAGCCTGGTCTGGTGGGAGGTGCTTCTGCCCATCGCAGGGCAGTTGGAACGGGGTGATCTTTAAGGCCCCTTCCAACCCAAACCATTCTACAATTCTAAGCTACCGATGTAAATGATCATGCCCAGCCCAAATGAGAGTTGTTTTTTTAATACAAGTATGTCTCTTGCTCTCCTCTAATGCCCCAAAAAGGAGGTGCTTTTCTCTCTGGAAGATTCAGAGTTGAGGCAATTAAACCCATTCCTGTGATATAACTGATGGTGTGTCCGACTGTGCCTCATCTGCTCTGTGGTAGCAGCATACAAGGGACAAGCTACTTGGTGTTTAGCAACGGGGAACCCTGGAATAAGTGTAGGCATAGAGAAGGTGATAGGCATTGCAAGTTTTTAACTTTGCCAAGACACCTTCTTGTGTTTAGTCCACCAGTATCACCCACTCATTCAGGAAATTTAAGCACTTTAAGCACTACTAATCTTAGAATAGAGTAGTTCAGTAGGAAGGGACCTACAACTGTCATGTAGTCCAACTGCCTAAGTGTCAGCAAGCAATATGTTCAGTGGAGTAGGACCTTGTGGTACTCTCAGCTCTCATGTTCTTTGGTTCAAAAACCAAGGAATAAAATGACTTTTTTTTTCCAGTCCATTAAGTTGATTAACCCTTTCTGGTTGTTGTTATCCCAGTATGATTAAAGACATTTAATTGCCAGACCACATTAAATAGGCTCTCCTGATTGCACTCCATCTAGTAGATCATATAGGTCCCATGGCCTCAGCTCCCATCCTTTCTATTATTTTTTGTGTACTTGTGTAATGCTAAAACAATGATGCTGTACAATAAACAGTAAAGTACTGTGAGGTTTTAAGGTGTCATTCGTCAAAATATCCCAGGATGTGAAAACTGTAGTGGTGCAAGGGGGCACAAAATCGATTTCTGTGTTATAAAGGTATATAAAAGGCTTTTCACTAGGCAGGAGAAACTGCAAAGCCCTAGAAGTCACTGATAGGTAGACTTAAAGGACAGGGAGAAAGTGCTGATTTAAAAAATAATAATTTAATCAGCCTTGGTGACTTGGTAATGGCTTGTAAGTGCAGCTGAGCCTCAGCTGTTCTCTGTAGTGTCATCCTGAACCGACCCTTTGATTTTCCTTTTAGAGCTGAAATGATTCTCACCGAGTGTCCTCCACAGCTGATCCTGTGCAGCTGTGGGGACTTGGGCAGTGGGAACCTGTTTCCTGAGGGGAGCAGGGCCAGCACAGCTGCATGGAGACAGCTGGTAGGGCCGGGTGGTTCTCATCACTATGAAAACGGAGGTGCCCTCCACAAAACATCCCAACTTTTCATGTCACAACAATATGCCTCCAGCCACCCTGCCCTGTTCCACAGCAAACCATTCATGAAAAACATTTCCACAAGATTGTGGCAATATTGGCTAGCTCAAATTGGGAACCTTCCTACACTCCAGACAGGGCTACTGCAGCCTTTCTCTGATGGCCACATCAGGCAGTACAGGCTCCAACAAGAGCTCATTGTTTAAAGGCCCTGCATGGTGCAGGATCCTTTTATTTTGCTGTACATGGGCTTCGTTGACTACGACAATTCCAAGATAGGGATGAAAAATGAGGAGAACCTGGAGAATGAGCCTTCCACCCATTTTAGACATGAGCTACAGGTTGCTGGTTATATGCAATATTGATGGAAAGCTGGATCAATGCTTGGATTACTCCAGCACCTGTGGGAGTTAATGGTTCTGGACCATTGTCCTTGATGGTAGACCTTTGTCCTTACGCAGCTAAATCTTTTATTTCCCTGTTAATGAGACGGTGGAGCTTTATTCCAATGTGTGTTTCTTGGTGCCCAGAATCCCAGGGCTCAGCTGTGCTTCAGAGACCTGCCTACGTTGGAGTTTGTAATGGTATTTCCCCACTTGTATTTTTCATGGGGTTTTTTTGAGGGTGGCGGTGGTGGTAGAGGAGAAGGTATGAAATAAAGAGAGTGGGGAGTGAGGGATACAAATGGCTTCTTACAGTGTTGTTAAACCCCAGTATTATGTCACAGTAATGCTGGAAAATGGGATGGTGATGCTGACTAGAAACAAAATAAATTGTCAAAGCTGGCAGAAATTAATAACATTAGCAAATAACGCAAAATGCTTCTACTTTTTAAAGTTATTTTCAGTCTTCATACACAAAGGTTTGAAGTGAGGAGAAATAAAACCCCTTCCCTCATTCTGTCCTTTAGTCTGTCATTATTTGCAAGGAACATAATCTGTGGCAAACCCCAGGATTAGAATTTTCTAAAACAAGGTTTCTTTCACACTGTTGAGACGAATTAAACTGACAAATAGACACCAGCTCTGTGTGAGTCAGGATCTTCTCCTGCTTTAAGAATTGGGCCCTGTTAATTATAGGCATGCAATGAGGATTTTTTTGGTTCTCTTTCAAATCAGCAGCAGTGTTGAGATGTCTGCATGCACGCTAAATAAAAGCAACAGGCAAATGTTCTGTGCAGGCGGTACATTAACTGTACTGCTGTGATGAACGTGGGTTGGCTGAACGCTGTTGTTTTATTAGGACCTGGTCCTTGTGGGCACAGAGTGACTTCAGCAGCAGGGAACTGCTGTTCGCTGTGTGCGAAAAGAACATAATCTAACCACATACCCACAGACTCCATAAAACAGATCCCTGGTTTGGTAATTACCTTGATACAATCTGTGATTAATGATTTGCATCTGTGGGATTATTATTCATGAGCCTGGCAATAAAGCTGTTTATTTTTATGAGATGTTTTATAATTCCAACTCCCAAGAATGGCACGGTACATTAGTGTTGGTACATCAGCTAAATGTGCGTGCAGCATCATAAGATGATTCAAACAAACAACTGGGAGCATTATTATGTGCTCTGGAATTTACCACAGTGCAGCCACAGCATGATTCATTTGGCAGCCTTCTCCTACAGCTTATCGCAGTCATTTTAGAAGACCATGGGTCTTTTTCCACATAAAGTCAGCTTCATAGTGAGATGTGTCCCACAGATAAAGTGTGTGATCTTTAATAATAAGCTACTCCAAAGTCATTGTGAATTATTAACAAAAAATGTCAGGCTGAAGAGGGGCTGAACTTCCTTCACTTCGGGACACAAAGTGTCCCTTGTTTTCCGCAAAGTAATTTCATTAATTTAAATAGTTTGTTTTCCTCAACTCCATGAAGTGTGCATTCTGGATTTCAGTTTTTATTTTTCTGGAAAGGCATGGCCCTGGGGTGGCCTGAGGGCTTTCCTCCAGTGAGAGGACTATGGGACCCCTTGCTGTCTGTCCTCTGCAGACTGTGTCCTGTTCCTCAGGTGATTTCTGAAGTTATCAAGTACTTTTGTATTAACCTCTCTTGCTAGAGCTCTCTATATTTTTCACAGCCTGCTGATTTAATTCTTCTACTTTCTACTACCTCACTTAGAACAGCCCAGGTCAGAAGGGACCTTAAAAGATCCTCTGGTCCAACCTTTCATGGGAAAGAGAGCCTAGATGAGATTATCTAGCACCCTTTCCAAATGCATCTGGAAAAACTCCATAGATGAGGACTCTACCACATCCGTGGGGAGGTTGTTCCAGTGAATTATTGTTCTTACTGTAAAAAATTCCTTTCTTATGTTGACATGAAACCTCTCCTGGTGCTACTTGTACCCTTTGCCCCTTGTCTTCTCCATGTAGCTCCTTGTGAAGTGAGCATGAGTGCTCCTGTGCTCAGTGAGTTGGATCAAGGCCATGGAAATCTAAACAAACCCCATCCTTCAAATCCCCAGATTTTCTTGGAGCTGGATGGGTTCCTCAATCCAGCTGGACATGTAAGTTCAAGTGCCAGAAGCTGGAGGAGTGCAATTCAAGGAGTGAATTGGCATGAGAGCTGAAGTGTACTACAGTTAGCTGGTTTAAGCCAGTGGGACCACAGGTGGCCATGGTGAGCTCTGCTGTCTCTCTGTGGTTATTTGTGAGCTCAGTTGTAATGACCTTTTTCTCTTGTTCCAAATCCAGATTCTCGGGAGACGTTTCACCCAATTTGTAGTCATCTTTGTCTGAAGGTGGATCCACTGGAATAGAAATCTCATGATCCAAGTCTGGAGGAGCCTAGGCCATGGGACCAGGAGACACAGAAGTAGAGGCCATGAGAGTAGAGTTCATATGAGTAGGAGGCCCTGAGCCCACAGGCTGTGGGATGCGATCCAAGGAGCCAAGGGCATGGGAATTGAAGCTTAGGGACCAGATGCCACAGGAGTGGAGGCTGTAGGACTGAGTGCCACAGGATCAGAGGCCATGGAATCCAAGGCCATGGAAATGGAGAACATGTGAGTTGAGGTAGTGGGAGCGGAGACCACGGACTGGGGGCCGTGGGACAGGTGGCCACATGACCAAATTCTATAGGAGCAGAGGACATGGGATGGTAGTCTGAATTCTCTGCTCTCGGCAGAGGTGTGTGGCTGCCATAAATGAGATGTGGGTAAAGATACGGTGAATAGCTTGTTTCTAACGGCAGACAGGGTTTACTTAAAGCAGGGAGCAGACGGGGCACTACTGTGATACCTCCGAGATACCTAAGTGCAAACACTTCTTAAGCAGTGTAATTCCAAAATTAATCTTTTTGTGGGAAAAATAGGAAAAGAATTTGGATGTAGTTTTTTATTTGGTCTCTTGGCTGCTATGAACGCTGTTTTAAATGAGAAATGGGCAGGGCAGGACCCCTCGTTTATAGCTCAAGGCCACAGCACATACAGAGAAGGAATATTGTACATGATGCAGTTGTCACTCACTGGAGGCAGTGGAGGTCACTAAGTGCAGATACTCAGCTCCTTGGCCTCCAGGAATCTTCAGCTGCCAGCACTGTATCTCACAGCATCCAGTTTAAGAGTGTTTGAATCCAAGGATTAGACTCAGCTGTAGGAATACGAAGCTCCACAGTCTCGGTGTCCTGCTGTCACCCAAAGATGACAGAGCCAATGTACCCCCAGTTTATGTCACCTTCCAGAGAACCCTTCCAGTGCTTAGGGCTGGGGATGTTCCTGGGGACAAAAGCTGTAGCTGGAGAGCTGCCATTCCCGTCGGGATTTCAGGGGCTCCAGCAGCCAGGCAGATTGGTTGTGCCTGTCCTTGTCCTCTAATGGCCTGGGAGAAAGAAGATGCAATGCTATTTTTGGTCCATATCTTCTCACCCCCCTGAGCTGCCTCGTCAGGTCAGCTCACAGCCCGCTGCAGGCATTAATCAAGTCTATATAATTCAGGTATGGAATTATGGAGTAAACGTCAGGCTGTCTCTAATATAAACATTCCTCTTTTCACCCATTTAGAAACACAGCATAGTCTTTTCCCTTTGTAAAATGGAAATAGTTTCAGGTGAAAGGCAATAAAGTATCATAGCATCAGTAAAATGCATGTAACAATATTGACCATACGTAGAGCCAGTAACACAGATTCACTCACTGATTAATAATTAGGGACTGTGTCATTATAGTTTCATGCTGATGAAACTGTTCCACTGAGGAAATCCCAGGGTAACCCAAGGGCAAATCACACCTTGTTCCTTAGCATTGCACTGCCACCGTGCATTTGGTTGTTCTAAAATTTATTTATTCATAAAGACCAAAATATTTTCATTTTTCTCACATCTCTAACTAAAGGAACTTTTAGTTTCTCTTATTTCACAAACAACTGCCACTGTTTAGGATAAAAAACACCAAATGAAGAGGCAATAAAAAACAAATAGAGATTTTACTACCAAAATTCAGGGAAGTGTAGTTAACAGAATGATGGTGTTTGTTAAGCTTTGGGGACAAAAAAAATATTTTAAAAAATTGAAAAACTATGCTGCCTGTGGGTGTTGCTTCTATTATTATTATTATATTTGAATAGTCCCATCTTCTTTGTGCCTCACAGTTTCATCTATGTAGTCATTTTTCAAATGTTAAGCTATCCCGAACAGAAGAAAGCATTCTCCAAATTGTTGCTGAAATGATGTGGCCACCTTAGAATGTCTAAACTATTCCCCAGAAAAACCACCGTGTTTCTCATCAATGTCTATTGTGCATAACTTGTGCCTTCACATCCTGCCAGGCCTGTCTTTGGCATCGGGCTTTCCTGAACTGTTTAGTATGTTTTCTTCTTGCTGCCGCCAAAGGTGCATTGTTGGCACTATGGGAGAGACAATCTTGCAAATTATTTTTTTTTTTTCTACATCATCGGTCACACGGCGTGATTACTCCAGCTGTACAAATAATGTAGGAAATGGATTTTTTTTTTGCATTAGAATTATGCAAGTCCAGCAAATACTCTCAACAATTGCTCCTTAAGTCAGTGAAATTTCAAGCCATTCAGTTTTCTTGTAAGGAGCTCACGGCTTCTTTGATGATGAGGCTTGTTAAGCCCAAATGTGGAGAACTAATAAAATAATAAAAAGGCTCCAGAGGTGTTTATAGATTTCAATTATCTCTTGCTTTCTCTCCCAGGATTGGGCTAGGCAGGATTGTGCTGCCCTCAAGTAGTACTTGAGTCTAGGCTGCATTTTATGTTGGCTGTCTCCGAGGTTTCTTCTTTGTGGCTGAATCGCCTTAGCGTGGGTAGTGTACAGAGGTGCTAAGGGCTCGCCGAGACAAAGCAGCCATGCTTCACAAAAGCAAAGGAGCAAAAGGAAGCAAAATTGAATCTCTAGCACCCAGCTCCTGGGCAAACAGACAAAACTAATGGATCCACTCTTGCTCCTCCCATCCAATTACTGTGATCCAGTAGAGAGAATATGGCAACATCGGTTCACACAAACTCTAATACTCTTAATCCCTTCCATACATATAAACCTCACATTCACCACCCTTACTTCATTATCGAGCCACCCAGGCAGCCGGAGCGTCGGAATGGACCCACCGGCTGCAAAAACCTGCCTCCTTCAGGTTTTAATCAGCTAATGAGGGATATGCAAATGACAAGCTTATGGGATTATGCCTTGTCTAACAGCAGTCCTCCCCACAGTGATACAGTACTAATACAGGTGTTAGTAAACTGGTTATTAGGCGCTGGCTAATTTAGGCCCATTCACGCTGGGATTGTGCTGGCAGCCCTGCCATTTGTACTGGTGTTTGTGGCCCAGTAGGAGATCTATTAGGGCTGTGGTGGGTCTGACACAAACTCCTCGCCGCTAGATATGAAGTTAATAATCTGGTTGGTTTGGTCTTTAGCCGTACACAACAACCCATGACAGAAATTAGGATTTCCCCCTCCACCCCAGCGGCCTGGGAAATTGCCACAGGAGGGCAAAGGGGGAGTTTAATTAACAGTTACTTAACATTTATATGAACATTTTCACCTACTTTTGACTAAAGTGTAAAGCATGGCACTATGATTAAGCTGTATTACCTCTTGGTCACAACTAGCCAACTCTCTCTTCCATGAAAGAACATGCAGTTTATGGTTGCAAATTTCTGCCAACTTTCTGCTTTTTAATTTTTCTTATTTGGTGATACTTCTTTAAAAAGTTCCTTCACCATGCAAGGAATTCTGTATTGCAGTGCATTTACTCACTGTGTCAGTGGAGAAAAGTGGAGTGACGCCAGTAAGGTATGCATAGACCCAGGCATACGATGCGAACAATTTGTTAGCTGATACCCCTGCTGTTTGGTTGTCTAAAATTTCCTGAAGTATACTCATTTCACAAACAGCAAATATTCCATACACATAAATATATGACGCCAAATCTATAGCAATTTTCAATATTTCCCTGAAGGAGTTTGGTGCCAGCTTAGCCAAGCCTGCAGTAGAAATTAAGATAGGATTAGCAAATAATTTTAAAGATCTCTGCTTTATGAGCAATGAGATACAGAAGCACAGCTGTTTCCATGGATGGGGGACCCCAAATATACCAGAAATCCACAAGTGCATCATCCAAGAAGTGTCAAAATTAAATAGAAGATGCCCAATGAATGGCAACTTTTATCCTCTCCAGTCAGCAGAGGACAGGAGGTATTTTAAAGTAAATCTTAGTTTAAGGTCCATTTGAGGATTTTGCCAAAAAAAGATGTGATATTGTGAGGTTTTGTTTTTATTACAATAGTAATACCGCCAATTACTCTTTCCTTCATTTAAATATTATTTAAAAGTCAAGGACCTCACTAGATTGTTGAGCTGTCCTAGGAGAAGCCAGAAATTCGGAGGGGCAGATAGCCTTTAATGAGTTCAAAGCTTTGATTTCATCTTCAAAATGAGTGAGCTGGAACTGTTATCATCATACGTGGGGAGACTGAGACAAAGATTTAAAGGGTAAAGTGTTTAAAAATGGGTCCACAAATGTAAATACACAAAGCCTCTTAGATTTAATGCATACATATCTATTGTTCATCTGTTTGCTCTGACTGACCCTAACTAAACGTATATCTTTAGAGGAAGGTTCTGCATCTGAACTTTTCTTGTTTCCACTTTAAAGCATTTGAAAATGAAACATGGGTCCAAAATTTGCAAATTCAGATCAGTGATCGATCTCTTGAACCTAAGGATTCTGGATAAACGAAGCTGGCTCGTCTGCGCATATGGCACTTATACTGAGGTTGTCTCGCTCTCCTGGTCCATAAGCTGGAACCTGAGGTGGTGTGTGGACACTGTCTTTTTCAGGTTGTGCTTGGGCTAACCTACCTGCAATGTATTTGCAAATGATGCACTGGATCTTGTGTAAGCCAAAAGACATTGACTAATGGATGGGGAAAAGCCAGACACGGTGGAATGGTTTAAATACAGCATGTATTTTTGGTTTTTTCATCGTTCTGTCATCCTGCTCTTTGTTCACCTCTAAAATAACCTGGAGGAAACGATAAGGAGAATTTGAATCACATTGATTACAGTCCAGTGGAGTCCCACTGGCAAAATGTTGTTGTGCTATTTGTAGATAAGAGGGGGACCGCTGTCTATTTATCTTTATGCTTTGTATCTGCGTGCTGTTGCTTTGAATATTGAGAAGGTGAAGAAAGTTTATCCAGGTTGGACCTATTCAAAATCTCAGGAGCCAGCATCCTTGAAATGTTCACAAAGAACATAAATCCTCAGAAAGATTAAGGAACTCTTTAGAACAAGGAAAAAAGATTTTTCTTTTAATAAATATTTCAGTGAAGCAGCAACATTTCTAAATGCTGATGACTCTGTTTTACTTGAGAGCTGAGATGGTGAAGGAATTGAATTTATGAAATGCAACAGACTTGAGTCAATGCAAAAAACATGGCAGGAAAAAAGCCTACTTGGACAGAACAGATTGGAAATATTGTGGAAACTTTAAAGAAAAATACCTCATTTGATAACAGCATTGGCAATAGTTGCTGTAAGTGGGAGCAAAAGAATAATTTCTAAGAGTGCAGTTACACAATAAATGTGCTGTGTGTTTCCTTCTTTTTCTTTTTTTAATGCAAGTATGATTACTTCTGGCAGTTTGAGGAGAGCACATACTGCATCCAAGAAAAAGGTTACTCCTTGATTTGGTAAAGAAAGTATACCAATAGAGTGTTCAAAAGTAAACGTGTGTTTGAAAAAGTGTCCAGGCTCCAGTACAGAGAAACACATGGGCTATAAGAATGAATACGTTGAGGGTTGAAACTCGGACAGTAAATATTAAATTAAAATTAAATTAAATTAAATTAAGAACCAACCCATGCTGATTTGCACTGGATGACAAAACCAGCTGCCAGGTGATGTGCTGTCAGCAGTGCACTGCTGGCAAAGACGGGCAATCGGAGTTTGTGAGGTTCTGAGGTTGGTACAAGACAAAGGACCATCAAACATGAAAGATGAAAGCTGGCCTCTGTGGAAGTCTTTTGTAAAAACAATCGTTTTGACTTTGCTGGGATCAGAATTTCACTCAAAGTCATTAAAGGGCAAAATAATTACTGCCATGCTGTGTTTCTTGTTTACTGAACATGTATATGTCTATTCAAATTTGTATAACTTTGTTATACAAATGTGATTGAATTCCAGCCTGCTGCTGTATGTGTTCCTCAGCAGGGTCTGTTTTCCACTGCGATTCAGCCCTTCAGGCTTTCCCTCCAGTCAGACTCCTTGGATCATCTTCATGATTCAACACATAGCGATCACTTGTGGTAAGTAAGTTAGTTTTTTAGTTAGCAGTCCTACTTTGCAAATAAACCCGGTACTGGTACTAGGAACTTAGACAGCTGCCAGTCTCGCACGCCAGAGGAGTAAGTCTTAGAGGTTGGAAAAGAAAGGAGATTACGTGCCTCATCTTCTGTCCAGGGACTCTCATCAGCCTAGCAGCAGTTTAATTTGCCAGGTAATGTTCATTTGTCTTTTGGAAGCGAACCCTTCAAACGCTAAGCATCCTTGACTTCCACATACATCGTAATCAAAGGACTGCTGATATTGCAACTTCAAGAATTGCGTTTTAGCCTGCTTTATGGCAAATGCTCTTTGAAATCTGCTGCTTTGGTTCTAAATCAGAAACGGCATAATGATATTGCCAGAGTTCATAGTTTAAACAGTATCCTCTTCTAGATTTCAGGAAAAAAGTTTTTCGGCCTGCTGTTTTACTCATGCTTTAGATAACAGCTCTCTCCTTGGTCACCCTTGAAGTAATATTTTTTTGCCAATAGAAGTTGGGCGTTAGATGAATCACGCATCTGTTTTCAGGAACTCACTGTAAAACATTTCTTTCCCATATCTGCAGAGTAAATAACAAAGCCCCCCACCTTTATAACCAGGATGCATAGCTTTTTATGAATTGGACTCCCTGAGAGTTTCAGTTTGAGTTTCAGATGCTGGGATATATCTACAGGTGCTGGCTTTTCTGAGTCATTTTAATACTTCATAGAAACAGACATTTTCATAGAAAAAATAATCCATTTTTGACCTCCTTAACTTTGAAGATAGTCCTCCGCAGTGCTAAAGAGAATATATTATTTCCAGGTTACCAGGATATCTTTAAGAGCTTCTACTTTGTAGGACCATCAGCAAGCAATTGTACATTGCTTAAAGAAATCCTATGTTCTGCTCACTAAAATTCAAATATTTCTGACAAGAAGAGATGCCTAATCAAGAGATGGGGTTAAGATAACATTCAAGATCCACATTATGAATCTAGTCTGAGCCAACTGAGTTTTGCCCTGAACTGTGTCTCATGATGTGGCCATAAGCAAGTGGTAGAGAAGCATCTGTGGAGCAGCTTACCTGCTCTGGGATCTTCTATGCTTCCAGCTATCCCACTGTGCTTTGGCCTTATCCCATAGAATCATAGAATTGTCTAGGTTGGAAGGTACCTTTAAGATCATCGAGTCCAACCATTAACCTAGCACTGCCAAGTTACCACTAAACCATGTCCCTCAGCACTATGTCTACCCGTCTTTTAAATACCTCCAGGGATGATTCAACCACTTCCCTGGGCAGCCTGTTCCAATGTTTGATAACCCTTTCCGTGAAGAAATTTTTCCTAATATCCAAACTAAACCTCCCCTGGTGCAACTTGAGGCCATTTCCTCTTGTCCTATCACTTGTTACTTGGGAGAAGAGACCAATCTCCACCTCACTACAACCTCCTTTCAGGTAGTTGTAGAGAGCGATAAGGTGTCCCCTCAGCCTCCTTTTCTCCAGACGGCCATGTTCAGGCATGATCCCTTAGAGCTGGGCATGTGATAATGCATATACGATCTAGTCCCCTAGACCTTCCTACGTGCACATACGCTGCCCAGACACTTAACGTGGTCCTGCTTTGACCATTCCCCACCCTGTCCTGTGTTCTCTGTATATTTCAAGTCAGCAAGGAGGTCTGGGTTCAACAGTTGCTGGTGTCTATTTACCACTGAAGCATTTCTATGTGCAAAGGAATTCTCCACATGACTGATGACTTCCTAGATCCACTGAAATCAGGAGGCAAATTTCTAGTAAGTTCAAGGGCAGGAATTCACTTCTGGTTTCAACGGAGTGGTTGGAAATGCAGTTAAAGAGAAGGTATGACCAAAATATATTGCAGTGTTGATGGTATTTTCTAATAAGGAGTACCAGAGGGAAGTTGTAACCCTGCATCATAGGTCGTAACTTAGTTTCTGTACAGCTCACAGCTCCTTTTCAGCACTCTTGCAACGTAGACGTGAGATAACTGCTAAGTCTGACTTCTTTTCTTATTCCAAGAGACCCTTACGTGGTATGGTAGAATTATAATCGCTGCTTTTTCAAGCAAGTTCCCTTATCTGTCTGCAACAGTTGTATTCTGCGCATTTGTTCTAGGCGGTCATTTTTTATTACATACAAATGTTATGGCATCCATCTGCATTACATAGGTTTCTTTTTAATGCATAAGGCAGGTCTATACCTAGCTTTTTGCCTTTCCCAGTGAACGATTTCTGGTCCCTTGGGATAACTCTACTATCAGAAAGACCAGTTGTCAAAGACAGCTTATGTCCCCCATCCCAGGGAAAGTAAATACGGCTTCATTCTTAGGCACTTTTGAATCCTAAATTGTTTGCAACTTTTTCTGGAAAGAATTCTCAGTTCCCTCACTGCTAAATGGGAACACTAAATGAAAAAAAAAAAAGTGCACTATGAAAAGTAAGTTTGTTTGGGTTGTTGTTTAAGGAATTAGTTGCAAATGCCAAGAGATGTGAGAAAATTACATCCAAAAGTTACCTTCAGAAAATCCTGAGGTCAAATAGCCTTAATGCTACTCCTTGTGTATCTTTACAATGAGAATTTTAAGCGGATTCCTCCTGCATGGCGGTACATAGGGTTAAAGGTTAACAACTGACCAATTCCTTGGACAAGGTGTTATTCAAAATCAGGTACTTAAGACATTTGCTAGAGGACTTAGCCATTATAGCTGTTTGGAATCAGTGCATTTTCCAGCAGGGAAAGTATTTAGGGGAACAAAAAGAGTGCAGAGTCGGGGAATTCCAGAAAGCCTGTCGCCATATAAACTAAAAACCACCATTAGAAGCTGAGTTTTCTTTACAAAAATCTGACAGTATACAAATAGGTGGTGTGGAAATCATGGTGGCTAGAGAGAGATGAGAGCATTCTCCGCAAATACTTTAGCTTGGCTCTATTTAAGCCCTGTTTCTAATGTACACACGACTTTCCTCTTCCACGTTGTTTTCCTTTGATGTAGTTATTTCTCTCAAGATCTGACTTCTTTTTTAGAGCTTGTAAAGTAAGTGCTAATTTTACAGTCAGATCTGAATCAAAGGAAAAAGCTGTTGGAGGCTTGCGGTGTTCGAAGCAGTATCTCATCAGGGTTTGGAGTTTACTTGGGGGAACCCTGAAATGATAAAACCACCTCAGGTTATATTGTCCTATTTTGGAGAAGAGTTTATAATATAGGTGGCCATAAATATTCATATTGTTTAAGCAGCGAGTAGACCTGTTGGATCTTCTGGGTTTTGGAGTGGTTGGCTGTTATGGACAACATGGCTATCTGCTTCGTTGGATATGAAAATGTCCACAGTGGTTTTAAGCAAGATTTAGAGAAGACGGGCACTTCTACAGCCTTAATACAGTTCTCAGGACTAAAACTTTGTGTGTGCATAAAGGTGAACATACTGGATAAATCTTGGATTCCACTGGTCTCATGGGGGAGAAGATGTTTGTTCCACCTTCTGCTAAATCACTGGTTTGATTCAGGGAGATAAACAGCTGGTGTCCTACTAGCTGCATTTTGGATTTGCTGTGGCAGATCTGTCACAGCCTCCCAGTACATAAAATAGCTTTTAGCTACAAGGCAATTATAATGCTTAAATTAAAGGCATCATGGTAGTAAGGAAGAATAGGAATTGTTATATTTAGATATATTTGGACAAAAAGCAACACTAGATAGAAGGGCAACCCGTGCAGTTTGGAGAACTGAATTTATAATTAAGTGGATTCTTTAATGTGTTTGCTTTAACGAATACTTTCATACTTAGAGGAATTTTGAAACCCCAGTCAAAACAGCTGCATCTCTAAATGGAATACAATAAGAAGATTTGAGCTCAAGCATGATTCAAAGACTAACTAAACAATGATAGCTTTGTGTAGCTTTCAAAATATTTTAATCTTTTTTTTTTTTGTCTCAGACTCTTCTCATTGTAGAAATAAAATTCTCAATACGCATTTCAATGAGACTCTTTTAACCTTCTTATCTCTTCTGCCTGCAGATGTGATAAAATTGATAGAATGCCAGTCAGATATGACAGTTGGGAGCTAGTGTTGTCCCACTGGACATTTCTCCGTAGCCTTTGGTTCCGTCCAGTTTTGAAATGCATGCTATCCATTTTAAAACGAATGATACAAAAAAAGACAGAGTGAATGTTTTTTAAAAAAAAAAAAAAGATTTGTGGGAGCACTCGTAATGATATTTAGCTTCATTTGCTTAAACACATTTTGCAAAACAGGACATTCAAACAAAGAAACAAAGGAAATGGTAGAGACACAATTTACAGAAAGTCATATGAATATATATATCTATGTATAGCAAACCTGGGGCCAGGTACAATAGTTTGGTTTGACAATCTGTAACTTACTCCTTGTCTGAACAGTTATTAATGGTGTTGAATAAGATCAGCGTGCCCAGTCTAACCGAGCACAGCACAAGTAGGGGGAATGTTTGTGGAGAAAAGATAAAAAGAAACTTCACCTAACAAGTATAAATGCTTTTAACCTATGAAATAGGTCTGGATATTCCAGCACCCCAAACCTGGATGAAGTTTTGGGCTCTATCATATAAAAGCTTTTTATTTATTCTGTTATAATGACCTGTAATTTGGTTGAGGTTTATCTTGCTTTCTTATAGCTGAAGAATGACCATATGGAGGATGAGGACTTAGAAACAGGGTTTTTTGATCTCTTTTTACTACTTGAGTTATGAGGATGGTTTGGTGGGAGTTGTGGCCTATAGTAAAGCCTGACAAGACCAGGTTAAGTAGAATTTCTTCCAGAGTGTAGCTAAGATTGTAAAAGGTCTGTTTTTCATCTAATGTAGAGGACAGCTGCTCCTGGGTTAATGGTTTTGCTGTTGACTTCAAAGAGCTAATGTGCATGAAATAATTTTTACTCAAGTGTTATTATTCCAGCCTAACTCAAATTTTAGATAAAACATGGGAATTACAATAATTGTGCCATCCTCCTAGAGGAGAAGAGATCACTCCAAGAGAAATCAGGATTGCACCACTCATATTTGTCTCGCAATGTATTTCCTTTTCCCATGTGACAGCTGGTCTAGCCTGAGAGTCTGGTTGGAGAAAGGGTAGGCAAAACTGTGGAAAGAGAGCGATGCCTCCTGTTGCCAGCTGCAGGGAAAAGGGATGTAACACATTCAGCCCCCAAATGTGTGAGATTATATGGCTATGTATTATCTAAACACCTATTCCACTGGTAGATGCCTTCCCAGATGAACTGCTCCCTTCACAAAGTAATGTTATTGCTGTTGTATATTTACGATCATAGACAGGTAAGGTAGAAAACAACTGCCTATGTGTAGAAGAGAAACTAACAAAAAGTAAGAATTATATCTCTGTTCTCATCAGAGTGAGATTCAGATATCACTTCCTTCAGTAAGAAATTTCCAGGGCTTTAATTTGCGTGAATATCATCCAAGATTCAGGATTTAGCTCTCCTTCAGATCACCCATGGTAGTCATACATTTAACTTTCAAAAGTGAACAGGAGGAAAAACTGCATTATACAAGCTCTGTCAGGAGCAGTTGTGTCCTCACCTCATGACGACATCCATCCTTATAAGGCACAGAGCGTGGCCTTTCTCTTACTCTGTCACTTTAATCTAAACAACAAACAAGAAGCTCCACAGCCACTTGCAGGGATGGCTTAGGCATTACTGGAGCGTGTAGCTGTGGAGGTAACACTTCAAAACCACACAGATGGGCAACCTTGCTCGACATGCAGGTGCTTCTGTGATCTCTTCTTAACTCCCACTGACGTTTCAAAGTGCTTAAATACCTTAAAAATTTGAGTAGGAGACCAGATCCTCACAGACCTAATCTTGTGGTCATTGACGTCAGTTTCAAAAGACTGGTTATGCGAATAAATGGGAGATATTGCTTGTGGTGATAGGGCCAAATCCTGAACTGGTCAGGCCAGATACCATGCAACCTGTGCAAGTTCTGTCTCTGAAGTCAAGCGGTGACCTCCTTGATCAGCCTGGGCTTCCCTCCAAGTCCTGCACAGTCCTGAGCATTTTGGTTTTGCCCAGAAAATGAAATATTTCCAATTTCCTTATTATCAACTCTATAACAAGACATTTCTTTAAGACTGTCCTTATGAGCAAATGCCTTCATTTTGTACTAAAAGTAGTGAAATGAATAAAGCAAAGTCAGTTTTCACCAGTTGGGTCTTGCAGGTATTTTGCCTACTTTCTCCATTGTTCTTCCACATTATGAGAGGTATTAAATCAAGTTGGTGGGTTTTTTTCCCTCCGTCAGCTCCCCTGCTCCCTGACAGAGCTACTAAAATTATGTATTCTTTACTGCTTTCTAAGAAGATTACTAAACCAGCTGACCTAAACAGCAGTGGCACCAATTAGACATCATTCAAAATTAATAACCACTATGATGATAACAAATCAAAAGATTGCTTCTTCTGATGGGAGAATCATTTTAACTAATTTAATCCTTGTTGAAAGATCAGCTGTGCACAGTCCTCCTCACCAGTGGGGCCCATTTGTCCCTGTCTGTCCCCGTCACCTAAAGCCAGTGAATATGATCAGTAGCCAGCACTTAGGGAACAATAAGAAACAGATTGTACTGTCAGGCTTCATTAAAGATCATCATTAGTATTCCAATTTGGAAACAGTCAATCTATCCTAACCTTTTACCAATTCTTTTCGGGCCGCTTTTGTGAAGTTTGGTTCAGCTGCTAAACGTAAAAATGCGGCGCAGGCTGTTTTAAAAAAGCAGGCTGGATCTTGCTGATGCCTGTCAGGCTGCGGCTTGGGGACAAAGCTCGGGGGAAATAAGTGTTAGGCAAGCGGGCTCTAAATGATATCATGTGCAGCTGCTTATGATCTGAGTATTTATGGGCAATGAAACTTTCTTAAACTTGAAGCTTAACAATGATGAATGGAAATGAAATTGATATGGCACTTTCTTTCATCCCGCTGCTGAGATTTTTTTTTTTTTTTTTTTTTTTTGTCTGGTCCCCAGGGTGTTTTTGCAGAGCCAGCGCTGGCTGGGCTCTCCCGCTCCTCTCCGGCGCAGGCTGCAGAGGGCATTTTGAGCATGTTGATGAGGGAGATGGAATTTGAGGTTTGTTTGCAGTTCACTTTATCTTTTCTACTGAGGTCAGATTGCTTTGTTTGTTTGTTCTTGATTCCGGTGGCTGGAAATAGTTATGGACAAACGGCTTATAGGATTTTGGGGTATATTTCTGTATGGTCATTGCTTTATCTCAGTCATATCCTCTGGCTGCACGGGAGATGTATCCTGCATCTTAGTTTTCAAAACTGTTTGTCTGCCAGGCAATGATCTCATAATTTTAATATTCTTGACATTTATTATTTGCTAACTTTCACAGTTGTCCTACCGGCTTCCTGAAGATGGTGGGAGGGTGTGGAATGTTCAGGAATGCTCTGCCTGAAATACCAAAAGAAAAATACAATCCCGTCACTTTGAATAATCTCTTAGAGAAGTGCTTTAAAAAAAGAGCTCTATGAGTTTGGTTTTTTTCTGATGTATCAGGAGAGGTTTCATAGAGATTACAAAGGAAAGCTGAATTAGACCAGTGAAACCGGGGAGTGAAAGATGAGTTTTCAAATTTCTTTTTACAAAAAAAGAACAGCTCTCTCTCCAAATTACACTAACAACTAAAAATGTTGTTTTGATTATTGTAACACCGTGACACAAAAAAAAAAAACCCAACCAAGAAAAAGTATGAATTAACGTAGCCTCTCTGTAAAAGCTCAAATAATTTTCTACAGTTTAGTGCTACTTTGTTTTCCGAGTGTTTTATAAAGTTCAGAAACCCACTTGGAGACAATTATTTGCAAAAAACAGTTGCTCATTGCATCCTCATGAAGATTTCTACTATTTAATTCCATGAATAAGTGGGTTTTTCTATAAATAAAAATTATCACAATAAATGTAGTTACTTCGTAACGATGATCAAGCCTAAAATCTAGTCCTGCCACACTGCCGTCTTTAAAGTTTTCCAAAACCATCCCAGTTACAGTGAAAACATTATTTTCTCACAGTCAGCTGCATTAATATGGAAGAAAATAAAATCCTTTAGTAAATAATTGCAGCTGAAACCAATGTTAGTGAAGACTTTGTGTGAACCTGACCAAATTTCCTTTACTTTTATGTGGGAAAAAAAAAGCTCAGAGGCAGCATTATTTTTCCATCAGGGAAAATATGAAAACTTAATTTGCGGAAAAAATACAATACTGCAGTAATTGAATTTCAAATATTTTGCTGTATGCTTTTTGCTGTGTGTAAGTCCTTGTCTTGGTTTTCTCTTTGACTAGATGCCTTTAGTCAAAACTGAAAAGGAATTATGGCTTTTATAGGTTAGTACTTATTAATTGCAATGGTATTGGCTACGTAACTAGCTGCATATGTTACATTAATTAGCAGCATATATTGCAGTGGTGAGTAACACGTATATTGATATGAATGCAGATTAAAAAATTCTAGCATCTCACAGGGGAGTCTTTCAAACTACTAATATTCTGTGGTTGCTTCCTTTTTAAAATTTATTTATCATTTTCCAGTGGCTGCCTTGGTTATTTTGTTAGCTTTGCACATGACAAACCTGTTGCCAAAGGAAAGGCAGAGGGACCTGCTCCATATTTTTATACCAGTGCAACTGAGTTCCGAAGTATCGGCTTCATAAATGTTTTTATGCTTTTTAGTATTTTGTTTTGATGCCCATTTTCTCAATTTCAGTCATCTTTTTTTTTTTTTTGATTTTGCTGCGATTTTTCTTTTACCACTTGACTTTTAGCCATTTCTTCCCTTTTTTATGTCACATACACCTTCATTGGAAAACTATGCCTTCAGAAGAAGGTACATACACTGTGTTATTACCTTGGTATTTTCAAATTATTTTTTTTTAGCGGATCTAGTATTTTTTTGAAGGACTTTATAAGAAAGTGGCCTCAGTGAAAGGCCATCAGAGCGTTGTGGCTCCCTCAGTTCAGTGGAAGTTGGTCTCAGGTTATGGCCTCAGATTTACAGCAGTCCAAACTGAGCCCTCCTTTACCAGGATGTTTTGGCCACATATCGAAGCAGCGCAGAGACCAACCTGACTGATCCATTTTTGCAGGTTTAGTTTGGAGATGAATCAGGTTTTCATTTATATAGGAATATCTTCGGGTGTGGTAGGAGTGTGAAACCAGAAACAGAAGCAGACTATGTCCTCCTTCGTCAGAAACATTATTATCAGTATCCTTGTTATTATATCTTATGAGGTGTTTGTAAAGGTGACAAGTATGTCTTCTATTTATTATTTTTTTACCTGAATGACATAACTACTTGCAGCTACTCGATTTATTTTTTTTAACTGCCTTTAATGAATCATAATGTTGCTTCATGCTGGAGATGAACCAAGGAGTCAAATTAACTGTGTCAAATTAATACTTAGTAAGCTGAAATTTGAAGTACAGAAAAAGGAAATGCAGAATTATCAGTTATATCAGATAATATATCAGATAACAGATAATATATCACGATACAATGCATCTCCCTAAAATATTAGCTATAAATGCTCGGAAAATAATAATATAATATAATGGCCACAGATATCATCAATGATTTGTAAAATTTCTGTGTATCTCTCTCTGAGTATATATATTCCTAAGGAACAAAATCACCCATGAAAAGGATCAAACAGAAAAAGTCTAGGAAGTGCCACAAATGGATGACTTACAGAATTTAATGAAACATTTTCCTCACAAAGATTTATTTCAGCACAAAATCTTCTCCATTGGTGTGGCTACAAATTTATTCCCCCCAAGTACTCATTTACTTCAGTGACTATTTTGTTAGGGTGGAATTAGTCCTTTACTTTGCAAAATGCCTTTTCACTAAGGTATTTAGTTGGAAGAATCACTGTGAAATAAATACACTAAAATAAACAGAATGTGACAGTGGAAATATGTTTTACAGAGAGAATTTGAAGGAGGAGGCTGACCCAGTGGAAGGGATCAGAACAATTCTGCTGAAAGAGTTACCAGGAAAAAATAATCACTAACCTTTCTTAAAATTTTATTAAGTGTTTATTTCCTTTCCCTATTTCACACATTGTAAAACCATCCAGCTACTGTTTCTACCTCCAGTAGGATTTCTAAGACATATTCAGAGGTGCACAGGAGTTGTCATCCTGACTTGACTTTTTTTGATGCCCTTGAGTCCACCAGCTTGTTTATGTGCACTACAGAGAAACGCAATGCACACAAGGGGTTTGCCAGCACTTCCAGAGCCAGCCGGACCAAAGAAGCTCGAGGACAGAGTTACGGGGAGAAATCAAAAGCCATCACTGATGAGAGAAACAAAATCAGTGAAACCAGAGTTTGCCTGTGGAAATTTCCCCTCTTTTTCAGTTTAGTTTACAAGTTGCAGTTTTGGCTTTTTGATCCATAATAGGATCATTTAATTCCCTGTTAAAGACAACATTAAATTGTGGGCAGAACTTCTAGTCTTCATTTCCAGTAAGCAATTAATTCCATTAGCAATGATGTTTTGCCCCCCTCCACGCCCCTCCCCACCCCCCCCCACCCCCAAAAAAAGAATTCAGTACACTGGCATCCTCTAGCACTGCCTTTTTATTACAGACTTAAAGACTCTTGGTAGGCTCTGCCTATCACGGGTTATACAGTTGTTTTTAAGATGCTGAGACATGTAAGAAAGCCACTCTATTTTTTTTAATCTCAAACCCCTTTTAATCTCAAAACCATGAACTATCTATGTCAATTCATACGGGAGTTATGAACTGACTGCCTTGCTGAAATTGGTATTCAGCGTATTGGTTCCTACTGACTGCAGTCTGGAAGAAGTTTGAAGAGCTTTATCTTGCAGAGCCGTTACTCGGTGCCTTTGGAAAGATCAATTTCAGACACGCTTGGTCTGCTTTTGAGTGCAGCCCAGGGAGGCTTGAACACTTAGAGGTGACACAGGACCCCAGAGCAACTGCGAGTGATCAGCACCTTCCAGGATTTGGTCCCCAGTAGTACTGATAGAGCCACTTCCTTACACTTAGGGAATATTTGATGCCTTCACCCTCCCTCCCCTTTTTTTCCCTGTCCCCACTGTCCCCACCTTTTTCCCCCTTTTTCCCTTCTCCCCTTTTTCCCTCTTTTTTTTCCTTTTTTCCCCCCTTTTTCTTTTATTTTCCTTCCCCCCCCCCCCCCCCCCCCCCCCCGGCAGTACAGATATTTGCTGTGCATGCAGAGGTTGAGGAAGATATTTTTATTTTAAATAGCATAACCACAGGTGAGTTGCCAAGTGTAATAATGAAGGAAAGAGTAGAAGCTAGGCTTTAACTGGGATGGAAGCTTTGCTTGGACTTGGGCTGAGCTTGCTTTATGTCCATCTGCTTCATAGATGTTTGAATCCAAATTAGAACTGCACTGCCCTCCTGCGTCCACAGCGGAAAAACCGTGTGTGAAAAGGAAAAGGTTTCGGGAAAAAAACATCCCCGATACACAGGAAGCATCTAGTTTTGTACCGTGAATGTTAACAAAAAGAACAAATGGATTCCTGTGCTCGGCTACTTAGAATTGCGTACAACCACATTAATTTAGCCTGTTTAGGACAGATTCTGCTCTCAGTTTCACCTACAACATAGAGAAAAAAAAGTCCAATCTGTTTGGAGTGTTTTTTCCAGCTATGCATTCATTGCCTTAACATTTTGGAAGCTTTGCAGGATGCTCTGCTTTTACAGGCAGCCAGTTCAGGCTCCAGAGAAGCCTTCTGTAAAGACTTTAGGGATCCTGACCATTTTTTAGCTGTTTGGATTTTAAACCCATCACTGAAGATACATCCAGTGGTAGAAAGCTCCCAACGCAGACGGGAGGTTGCCCAGTTGTTCCTTCTCACTGCCCCAAATGCTGGGTTCAGCAAATTCAGAAATTTCTGAAGAGCAGAAAGGAAGGGCTCAGGCTGAAACCCCTGAAAAACAGAATATATAACACAGCGATGTCCGTGCAGCCTTCATATGACCACTGCCAGAGCTGGCAAGGACAGCCCATAAAGTTGCCAACGCAGTCCACCAGCATTGGCTGTGTCAGGTACGGCTACCTTAAATGTCCCGGTGGCTAAGTCGAAGGGCTTGGCAGCGCTGGCCGGGGCCATGCAATGCTGGGGAGCAGAGTGTGTCCCCAGGTCGTGGCTGGGTGAGTGTGCCAGCAGCCCCTTCCCCTCACCCTGCTTGCAGCAGAGCGGGCTTGCAGGCTCCTGGAGCAGCATAAGCTGTGACCTGTCCTGCCCCTCCGCCTCTGGACCTGCACGGCAGCTCCACCCATCTGCTAGTTTAGAAATAAAAATGTTCCCGAGCATTAGAAAAAATGATGTCTAGAACAGTGTTTTCATGAAAGGAATAAGAAGAGCAACTAATTTTAAAATGAGAGATGGGGCGCTTAAAAGGAAACGTAGTGGCTTGAAAGAATAAGTAAGTAGGATGGGAAAATCTATGTGAATATATAGCAAGTTGTTGCTTGCTATGGAGTGCCCTCTGGTGTGTATACGAATCAGGGGTTCACTGGAGGGTCAGGCACTTTCTCATTTAAGTAGCTGAAGCCACGTATTGAGCAGGGCTTTCCTCCCTCTATTATGCCAGTATATTTTGGTAACGTCTCTTCAAAGTGAGTTGGTTCCCAGAAGGAAAGCCCAGAGACCTGTACCTAACGGAACAGAAATAAAGCATGCAGGCAATGGAAGCGGGAAACAGGAGACCGAACACAGAACTTCACGGGATAAACAGGACAGCTGCTGGGGAGAACAGATTTGGGATAAAATAGCAAAGTACTAGTTCAATAGAGTTGCACCAGCTTTTCTGTAATGGTAAGATAAAAGTGGTAGTTCTCATTTTGTGGTAATTCTCAATTTGAAGACAGAGCTTTTCATGTTTTGCAATCACAGATTTCTTCTAGGGGACAAAAGTGAAAATAATATTAACAGAAGAATTATTTATTGCCAGATATTTCTAAGCATGGAAGTTGAAAGTCAAAATATGCCACTACTTTTAAAGCCATTGAGACTCAATTTTACTGAATGACTGTATATCCAGATGAATCTGCTTGGGAATTACATTCCCTGTTGGCTCAAATTCTACCCTGGATCTGGGTCTGGATTTGGTCTCGAGCTTCTCTGAGTGTCACATTGTTCAGTTTGGGGGTTTTAAAGTTCAGAAAACAGAACCTTCAGCATACAAATTATATGGCCATTAAAGAAACCAAGTCATATCTACACAAAACCATGTCTAAGAAACAAAAATGCCTGATCAATTAATAGCAAAACTGCATGACTGCTGTCTCCAGTGTGCTCTGAATGTTGCCAAAGAAATGAACCAGTGGCTTCAGCAAAGCAATAAATCTCCTTCCTGCTCGTGTAACTTGGACAACAGCTGCTGAGCATCTGCCTTGGCTTCCAGCTGTATGATTTGGCTACCAGTCAAAGAGTTCCGGTAAACAAGTTGGGTGACCGAAATCTTGTGCCAGTGCATTAGCATCAAGGAATACGAACTGTCAGTTTGCAGAGGCAGGTGATCTCTAGCACCAGGTGAGACATCAGAGGGATGACGCTAAACTGTGACAATTTGTAGTGATTCACAGGGATTATTCCTCTGGGGAAGAACTCTGGAACAATAGCAGTCTCAGCATGACAGCAAAAATGTTATGTTTACATTAGTCAGTGGTTTCTTAGGAGCAGATCAATAAACAGAAGCAAGAGATGCACAAGCTCTTATGGACCTGTTGGAGCGCGTCCAGAGGAGGACCAAAAAACTGATCAGAGGGCTGGAGCACCTCTGCTGTGAGGACAGGCTGAGAGAATTGGGGTTGTTCAGCCTGGAGAAGAGACGCCTCCAGGGGGACCTTCTAGCCCCTTCCAGTACCTAAAGCTGGCTTATAAGAAGGATGGGGACAGATTTTTTAGTAGGACCTGTTGCGATAGGACAAGGGGTAATGGCTAAATATAAGGAAGACATTTTTTACACTGAGGGTGGTGAAGCACTGGCCCAGGTTGTGGAGAGAGGTGGTAGATGCCCCGCCCCTGGAAATATTCAAGGCCAGGTTGGATGGGCTCTGAGCAACTTGATCTAGTTAAAGGTGTCCCTGCGCATTGCAGGGGAATTAGACTAGCTGATCTTTAGAGGTCCCTTCCAACCCAAACCATCTTATTATTCTAAGTTCAAGAGGTTTATACACCAGATCAGATTTAGTCTGGTCCCCTGGATTCACTGTCTGCACCACATTTATGGTTTGGAGCTGTATCAACAAGCAGTTGTTGGTTGAGACGTTCAGTTCTGCTGATGGAGCATATTTGCTGTTCACCTGGCATAGAGATTCTGGTTTAGTGTCTTCTGAAAGAATCTTCCGTGCGTCCACTAAAAGTGGTCTGCAGATCTAAATGACAAATCAGAAATGGGAATCTCTTCAAAACCATAACGCTGCTCCAACACAAACCTTGCATTAGGAGGTGCAGCCACTGCAGCCTTGACATACACTTGAGGCTGTAACCCAGCATCAAAACAGGTTACAGTACTTGCAAATTTGTATCTTCTGCTCTCCTGAATAAATCAGTGAATATTATTTTTCCTGTAGAAAACATTGCATTAAAAGCAAAACATTACAGAACTTCTAAGACAAGTACTCTGAGCAAGAATTGAAAAGCTATCTGTCCGTGGTGCATTAGGGTAAATTAAAGAAGGTAAGAGTTTTGTCTTGCCCTGGACAGACTCCTTTCAATACCTTGTATCGACTGCTGCAGTCTGGCATGTGGGACATACCCAGACCTCACAGTGACGCAAGAACTCTTTCCCATTTCCAGTCTTTAGCACCTCTTTGTGATCATGATGGGTTTCTTACTGTGCTGTCAAAGAAAATCTTTCAGGTTTCATTCCCTATGTGTTTTTAGGTGTTCAAATACTCTTACAGAATGAGGAGGTGAAGATTAAGATGTCAATGGCATTTTTCCCCCATTATTACATAAAAATTATTTTATGAAAATACAGCAAACTCTTCTGTTTCAAACAGTGCATGCTGTTGCACAATACATCTGCAGATGTAATTATGATTTTTTTAATTATGAGCTACATGACTGTTGCTGTGCAGAATAGCCAGCTTGAGAACACACGGAAACCTTGTAAAATGTTTGATGCAAAATTCATATTGCTTTACCCTAGAATTCAAGAGCAGTAGCGAGTTGTTCAAATTTTGAATCAGCAATCATTTTCTAAAGTTACTGTCACTGGCCTTAGAAATACAGGTTTTGGAGAGGAATTGTAAACTACAGTAAATACTTACTACAGTGACTGAATGAGTGTTAGTTTTAATATTGTTTTTTCTTAATTCTTATTGTTAAGAATACAAGACTGAAAAACATTCTTCAACATTTTAGGCCCATTTTTACCACTGGTAAATGCAACAAGGGTCATGCAGAGTAGCCAAAGAAAGAGTAACAAAAAGTTGCTGCTTTATTTGGCTTGGCAGAAACTTGCACGTTCCGTTTAAAATGTCTGAAATTTAAAACGTCAACCTTTTTTTAAAATTATGAGTAAGTGTATTTTTTGACAGTATGTTCCAGTGTTTTGATGAATATTTTTGGTAGGATAGATGTTTCTCCTAACAGGAAAACTGGTTGAAAGAAGAGTTTGTGATAAGCCTATAAAAGACCTAAGCATATATGAAAACGCTATTTAAAACAGCTACTGAATAGTCAAATTTGGAGCCGATTAGTCCACAGTAATTGTGCCAAGATTGTGCCAACTCTTGGAAGTTACTGATTTGAAATGTTGTCTCTGAAACTTTACATTTACAGTCTGTTTCAGAACTGGGACTCTGCTGTCAAGGCTGATGACTTAGGAAATCTGTGTTTCGTTTCAGTAGACATCCCAGAGGATTGTATCAGCTGAAATAACTTTTCCCCTTCTATTTAACACACAATTTGGGTATGTTCAGTCCACAGAAAGCATAAAATGTGTGTTTAGTCCATTTTGGTTTTTAGTTAACTTAGCTCAACAAGAATTTTACTAGAGTTAACTTTCTTGTACTGAAGAGCAAACACCATCCATTTCAAGACTAGTTTCAGGCGGGGTATGTGCAACATTTCATAGCCATCATCCCACCAACAACCCTTCTCCTCCTCTTGTAGAGGGAGCACGCTCTACAGGAACAAGGATTCAGCAGGGACATGCAGAGAATAACCCAGACTTGCGAAGCCAGCTCACCAGGCCTTGAAAGTCAGTGTCTTGTTTCTGGGAGCTTCATGCACTCAGTGCATGCCTACCAATACTGCCTGTCTGCCTTGACCTGGTGATGGGCCTGTTGGAGTGGGTCCAGAGGAGGCCACAAAGATGATCAGAGGGCTGGAGACCCTCTCCTATGAGGACAGGCTGAGGGAATTGAGGTCATTCAGCCTGGAGAAGAGAAGGCTCCAGGGAGACCTTACAGCCCCTTCCAGAACCTAAAGGGGGCCTACAGGGAAGCTGGGGAGGGACTATTTAACAGGGAGTGCAGCGACAGGACAAGGGGTAATGGTTTTAAACTGAAAGTGAGGAAATTTAGATTAGATATTAGGAAGAAATTCTTTACTGTGAGGTGATGAGACACTGAAACAGGTTGCCCAGAGAGGTTGTGGCTACCCCATCCCAGCAAGTGTTCAAGGCCAGGCTGGATGGGGCTCTGGGCAACCTGATCTAGTGGGAGGTGTCCCTGCCCAGGGCAGGGGGGTTGGAACTGGATGATCTTTAAGGTCCCTTCCAACCCAAACCATTCTATGTTTTATACTATGTAACATAAGTGAACTACCATTGTATTATCAGCTATCATGATCAACATCTCCAGGCCAAAGGCAGGCAGACAGGAGGTGCAGGCAAGGATGGAACATATATCCATGACCCAACACGCAAACAAAAGGATCATCAGAGTGTACCAGGCGTGCCCAAGCATTTTGTCTGTGACTGGGACATGAATGGTACATCATTCAATAGTGCAACGACTAGCTTTGTTAGCATTTTATATATTGTAAATCAAAGAAGCTTATTTCTCTCTTTCTCTGACTCCTTAGTCCCCCAGCCCACAGACTAAGCAAGAATTTACCCTATTGCTGTAAAAGAAAAGGGAAGGCTCAGAAGCTCCCTTATTCTTAAGTTTCAAACTGATGGACAGAAAGTGGAGGAGCTAGGAAATCTGCTGAGGGTTTGGTGGCATAGGCTTGATCATGTTTAAACTGCAAAACTTTGACATTTTAAAATGTCCAGTTAAAGGCAACATTAAAGACAACAGAGCTCTTTTGCTTTTGTGGCTTTACTTACCAGCTACAATGTCCCATATCAGAGCGGGAGGGTTGGGAGGAGAGGAGAAAATCCATCTGAAATTTAGCAGCTTAAAAAAAAAAAAAAACCCAAACGTTTATAATCAGCTTGAGAGCTCAGTGGATTTGTGAAATCGTTTGGGATTAACAGGCTATTGATTGCTAATAAAACAATATTTAGCTTTGTCTGATGAACAGCAATGGAAAAAGGTGTGGGCACCTTGTCAAACAAGACCCATTGAGGCCGGATGATGGGTTAAGTGTGGGGGTCTGAGTGGCAGCGTGGGTGCCCGGTCTTCAAGGAGGACTTGTCAGTTGTTAGTAAGGCTGGTGAAAGGAAGGACGCCAGCGCCTGATGGCTGGGGTAGTATTGATGCAAGTTAGCTGACTAATCAGATTGAAAAAGTCCCATGGTATTTATGTCACTTTAATTTTCATCAGACAATTGGAGACGACAGCACTCTATTAAGAAGAGGTTGATCCAGAACTAAAGCTAAATAAATTAGGGTCTCAGTTTAATCAAATTATCCCTCTACTGGCCTTGGATTAACCGAGGGAGACAGCGTCGGTCTAGGCACTTTTCATTGGCTGATTTATTTATTTATTTTTTAAAGAAGCTGGTTCAAAGAATGGGAGATTTAACACACATAGCTACTACTCATAATACCTCAAACAAGCACCTTTTAAAAAAAGCCGGAATTAATATTTATCAGGAGAATTTGCAGTTTTACTGAAGGGCACTTCCATTTTTGCTGGTTTTGTTCAGTGAAATAAACTGAAAATGAGGCAAAAATCTGCCAACAGAAAAGCTAAAATGACAAAATTTGAAAAAAGCTGGCACAAAAATCAAAACTCTAGCCTAATGCTACTTAACGACTTCTTGTTTGATTCACAATAGATAATTTAGTTTACCTGCTTTAAATATCGTTTGATTGCACATTTACATTTTGCTACTGTTTACTTACATTATTGGTGCAGGATAAGTCATTCTTTTTCCTGCTTCCTACATTCTTTAGACCTCTGGGAGAAGCCTTTGGGGTAGCTAAATCGTCTCTGAGAAAATAACTTTCCCAAGCTGGCTGGTATCTTCTCCTGCAAAGTGCTTTTATTAGAAGTTTACAGCAGGAGATGGTAACTATATTTTCAATACTAACAATACGAACGACTCCTGTGTTTATAGCTCCTCTACAAAGATTTAACTAAACTGTTGCAAGGTCTTTTGGACTTTTTGGTCTTTTTGAACTCCTGAAATACTCCCAATCTGTGTGTTATCAAAATCATTGTATAAGTCTCTCTGGTTTTCTAGATATAGAAAGGAAAGTAAAATAGTACATCCTTTGCTGGAAGCAACTAACTGAATTCATCCCAGCTAGCTGTGAAATTTATTTTTTAAAAATGCAACATGATGGCTACTCCCTTCCATCTTTGTTGGAAAAGTAAAAATTATTTTGCAAGAAAAGCAGTGTCAACGGATGTGGTCTTATACCTGATTCTACTTTTGGATTTTTATCTCTTTCTCTGAGTTCTAACTTGTTTTTGTCTGCTCATGATGATCAATATTGTTCCTCATTCTGCTGGGGCAGTCACAACTTAGGGAAAGTGGGGCTGAACAAATAAATACAGTATTTTGGTTACATCCATCAAATGGAGAGACTGGTCTGGGCTGTGACCTAATGCACACCAAGGTAAATAATTTACACTCTCTCTATATATGTAAAGACATGAGAAGTACAACGGTATTATATGAGTCCCTATTACCCTGTAATCTACAAAATTACACACTCTTCCTCTACTTGCATTTCAGTTCTGCTCTTGAAGGCATCCTTATCAAGCCCTGCCAATCTAGGCACCAGATTCCTTAAATAGCTATGAAAATATGTACCAATGCTCTTTTCATTTATGATTTCTAATTTTTTCTTCAGCTATGAAGAACTTTTCTTCAGCCTATTTAGGGCTCAAACAATTTGATCCTCTATTTCTTTTGGCAAAGATCAAGTTTCCACTGTCTTCGGTCTGTTACTCCTCACGAGCATGGACCAGAGCTGGTTCCAGTGGCCTTGATGTTCTCAGATGCTCAGCCCCTCACAAGAAGGGCTTCAGTTTCAAAAGTAACTCATGTAAGGATTTACATTCAAAGTTTTCTAAATGCTTAACATCCACCACTGTGACACTAAATATCTTGTAGATATTTTTAAAAAACATTATGTCCCAAATCATTGCTTTTGAGGGTTTGTTTTAACGTACAGCCCTCCTAGTTCCACTAGTGTGACCTGTTAGCTGATCTGAACGCCACCGAATGCCTGTCCTCACTTGTTTTCTGTGAATGAATAGACGTCATATATTTTCATGGTAAAGACATGATCTAAGGTAAACACTTCAGTTTACTTCAGATGAGGATAGGATTTCTTTTGTAGTTTACCCTTAAGATGGTTACGAGTACTTTTATCTGCATGTCATTCCACAGTGAATGTAGCTCTGAAGATCAGTGATTTTCAAAGCCTCTAAGTATTTTATTATGTTTTTTAACATTATCTGATTGGAGCTACCTCAGATGGATCCCAGTGGTCTGTAGCACCCGGAATTGTAATTTCCCTGCCCAGGGCAGGGGGCTTGGAACTAGATGATTTTTAAAGTCCCTTCTAACCCAAACCATTCTATGATTCTATGATCGTCCTGTGTTGCTCAAGCTGCCGCACAATGCACGTCTTATGGAGGCACTGCTGTAAATGCATAAATATATTTTATCTCAAGGTAGTATCGCTCCTTTTTCTACACTGCAGATTTGCCCTAATTGCAGCAGCGCCTGGTTTTGCTCAATCCCTCATTGAAAATGGTCACTAGAGGTACTTGTACCAACAGTGCCACGCTTCTGGCTGTACATTCCTGCTATTTGCGGTTCCTCAAAGCTGCTGACTGAGCAGCACCAAAATGCACTGGTTTAACAAGCTTGTATGATAGGGACTAAACATGGGAGGAAAAAAAACAGCCCATCTAATCAGTTTGCTGATCTGATGCAAGAAAGTGGGGGAGAATGTGATATTTGTATTTCCTTTGCCTTTCTGACAGGTTGAGAAATGCTGCTTTTATGTTAAAGCAGAGAAAATAGAGAAAGAATGGAGGGGACTGAAAATTATCTGTGTAACATACCGAGCCCCATACATCGTAACATAACCCTAACCCTAGTTCCAGGGTGAGCTTTTGTTAAAAACAAACCAAACCAAACCCCAAATCCCCAAACCAAACCCCCTAAATAAAAAAGTCCCAACAAACCAAAACCCGCCCAGATGAAAACACTGTTTTGCAGCCCACACTTCCCTTTAGCAGCCCCTTCCTGCCCCAATTCAGCTGCAGATCCAGGCTTGCTTTCTCTCTCAAGCTTAAACTGAACCCTGCCTTCAGGGTGAGTGCTACACAGGGTCCCCTGGGCTTTGCCCGGATGAAAAATATCTCAGTCAGTTACCTTAGTTCAGAATTATATTAAGGGGAATATGGCCATCATTTAATGAAATTTATAAACTGACTGAGCATGCAAATCCAGATTAGCAATTCTGCTTTCAATATCATGCATTTTTTCCTGATGATAGGAATAAAAGTTACTTTTTGACTACAGCTTGTTCCCTCGGTATACTAACTGGCACTCAAATTTTCTGATTTATGTTTCATGCAAATCTTTCCAAGCTCTTAATTATTTTAACAGTCTAAATTCACCTTTCAGCTGAGAGGGTAATAAAGGTATAAAGATGTCACAGGCATTAACAATGTTTTACTCACAGTGATGCCCCGTTGCAAAACGGGAGGTTTCTGTACCTCTTTCCGTTGCACCTTCCACTGCTGCAGCTACGCTTTTCATTGCTGTGCAGTGTTGGGAAGCAACAGCTTTGTGAGAACCTCTTCATTGCTGCACATCTTAAAGACTTACTGAAAAAGCCACTATCTGCTTTTAGACTGCTTGCTACAAGGAGTTCGCATCATTAATTTAATGAAAAATGCAACAAACTGGGATGGGAGGACTGAGCTTAAGAGTATTTGCGATCATACTCTGTGCAGGCTGGGTTTAGTATTCAGGGAGTGTAGTATAAAATTTCAGATGATTTGGACTTTATAGATAGAAAATGCTTTTGAAAAATTGTCTTCAGTCTTGAGCTTCATGTTGTGTGCTCTGTTGGAGATCTTGAGTGGTTAAAATGGAAAAAATCTAACTTTGACTACACGAATGACTAAGAAGTAATTTGCTTTCCTATAATAATTTTTTAAAACATTTTATCTCTCTTTTTTTCAAATCTATTTTATACAGGGTAAGGTCATAGCCATTTAATAATCGTTTGCTCAGAAATGTCTCGTTTCCTGCACAATTTCTATTAACGCCCTTTCTTTGCCTTTGAATAACGACAAGCACTGTGGTCACAAAACAGTGACGCAGGTAGAGAATAAAGTTACACACGCTTGGAAATCCAGATGAAACAAAGCCCACAAGCAATACTCTGATACCATATTTTGTGTGTGAACACCCTTTAACAGCCTCTCCAGTGTTGTGATTCCAGATCTGGAAAAAAGTTTGAAATGCAGTAAAAAATTGTAGATATTTGAAGTTTCTTCCCCTTGGCCCGGATTATGAAATAGTAATCCATTACATTGTAAATCTTCCTGTACCATGCAAATCCTTTTACAAGGATTAGGAGATTGTAACAAAGATGATCATATTTCAAGAGATGCCGGTGTTAGTTAGATACTGGTGCTGCGGGATTTCATAGCCATCACCCAACATGTTATATACACTGACCCAAACGAACAGGTGCTTTACATTTATTGAGAATCTTAACTCAAGCGATAATAAAAAAGAAGATTCGGTTACAAGGCTGCGCGGCACATTCAGTCTGTTGCTCTCCGAGTGGACTCAACAATAGCCGAGGGTGTGCAATGGAGCAAAGACTATGCAATCAGTGACCCCTTGCCCCTTTAGTGGGGGAGAATTTCAGTAAAACACAAAGAAGCTGCTGTTTCTGCTTTTGCTGCTATCAGCCCGGGCACTACTTACAGAGCAGTGGCTGTTAAATCTATTTCTGCAATTAGCTGCTTGAGCAAGAGTAGAGGAAAAGTATGTTTTCTCATTCTGCGTCACTTCTGTTTCTTTCATGGGAATCAGACACTACTTTGGGAGAAACAAGTAGAAGCATCTGACTTGCCTCGGTTTCTCTGCAC
The DNA here is from genome assembly GCA_008658365.1 of Alca torda. Lineage (NCBI taxonomy): Eukaryota > Metazoa > Chordata > Aves > Charadriiformes > Alcidae > Alca > Alca torda. The sequence goes on along the minus strand of CM018080.1, from coordinate 65,836,425 downwards.
ATTAAGGGTATGCAGTATTTTGCCAGCATTTTGTGCTAATTTTAATTTAATGAGTAGTACTGAGGTGCTATGTAAGGAAAGAAAACAATCCACGAGAAGCATTGGTTTATACCACTAAGTAGCATTTGCAGAATTGGCGTTACCTTGTCATACCTATAAAAGTAATTCTGAATGGATACAGAATTTAAAACCTGAAAACACACAGCAGAATTTGTGAAGGAGTTGGATTTAGTAGCTCTTGGTTCTTTTTCAGACTTGTCATTCTGGTCTTATCTAAAAGCAGTTTTCTGTATTTAGATTTTCCACATCCCTTTGGATTTGCCTATAACTAGGCAAGCCTAATCTGTTTAATTAGTACCATACTTAAAAGCCTTCTTTTGTTCACTTTGAGAGATAAGGGGCTAAGTGAAAGGGAAAATTAAGCTGCATGGGACACATTTACAAGTACAGATTAGAAATCAGAGATTGTAACCCAGACAAGCAAATCCAGATTTTCAGGTTTCCCTCTTGAATTCTGCACCCTCCCATTTGTTTGTGGGATGGTTTTTTTGGCGTACTGATCAATTCAAATCTCTATACTTCTATATTAATCAAAAAAGAATGAATTTGCACTCCAAAAAGAAGACTAGAATCTGACCGTTGGTTCAGTCCCTCTGGAATGGCCAAAATCTGGGATTACGATGATTAATGCTGGTGTCCCCTCTGTTGAGCAACAAGTAACTACCATGTACTAATCAGCAGTTGGTACCTCCAATTATGCCGGGTGCTGCATATTGAGTGTTGAGTGCTGTTGCAGATCAAGCCTTTGTAAAATAAATATAATGCAGAATAGCTTCTTATGAAAAACAAGATTGGAGACGAAAAGGGAGGAGACTATTGTCATGTCTGCCCTGGCCAGCAGTGTGGTACAGCAAGTGTAGCAAAACCTTTGGTGCTGAACACCTGGTACCTGGCTGCTTCAAGATTTTAATTTTGGGCTAGGAGCTGTAGTTTGGTCCCGTGACCTGCAGCAGTTTCATTTGAAAAAGGTACCCATTTGATGCGTTGTAAGACCACACTGCGATGTGGACCAAAGGATGGAAAGTTGGGGAGTTTGGCAAATCAGCTTTTGAAGGACACGTTGGATCTCCTGAACTGAAGTGCCAAGGTAGAGGCACCCTAGCTTTGCTAATGGAATGGGTGAAGAAAAAAAGGATTATTTTTAGTCTTCTCACAGATATCTGATTTTATCAAAAATTAGAAGGTGTTATTTAAAAATGACTATAACTTTTTGCAAGGCTAGATAACTTGACATATATACACCCATGTATGACACCTAAGGAGGTGCAGTTGTCTAACAGCCGTGGTGAGATACAGGAGATTTCTTAAGTATGTGATATGAGGAAACAGGCTGTAACCTTGTTCAGTTATGAGATGGCACACAAATACCGTATTTAGCCTTCTGATTCAGACTAATGCTATTAGGATGCACAGCATACCTCTGTTCTGGCAATTAGTAGTCATACAAGGCAGTCAGGTTCAAGGCAAAACAGTAATTGCATTATTTTGGGAAATATTTGTATTAGCACAATGTGGATTTATACATTTTGAGGGTACAAATTGGAAAAGTTCTAGCTTCCACATTTCCTCCACCATGTGCTACTGAGGAGCACCACACGAACCAGTGGAAAGCCACTGTTTGGTTCTGAACAGATGTGTGTTTCTGTCACACGCAAAATGAAGACAGAAAATGAAGATCTGGTAACCCATGTAGAATGTCAAATACTGTCTTCTTCAGATGATGTGCCCCAAGCTTTATCTTTTTTTTTTTTGTAAGCCACTTTTAACTTCTGCATTTGAACGAGGCCCTCAGTTATAAAAGTCTGTTGCTAAACTTTGTTTAAAAGCCACTACGCGTGTGTTATTTCCTTTAACTCTCCCATCGCAGCCATGCTATTTGTAAGAAACAGAACCCCGCCTGCCAGCCACCTGTCATTCACGCAAAGTATGATTCCACCTCCAAGCAGAAATAATATTTTATTTTTTAGGCTGGCTGAGGGCGCAACCCTTTCTCCCTCTGCCTGGTTTTCCCTTCCCTGAGGCGGCCAGGCACTAACAGCGGGGGCTGCCGCGGTGCGGGTGGAAGCGGAGCTGACGGAGCCGCCCCCCCCACAAGATGGCGCCGACCGCCCCCTCATCAGCGCCGCTCGAGCGCGGGCGTTTGAAAGATAACGGCCGGCGCTCTCTCCCCGTGTCCGGAGGGCCCCGCCAGGGGGCGCGCTCACCCCCTCGGGCCCGCCCCTCCGCGCTGACGTCACCCGGAAGCGGCGCACGTGGGGTAGCGGTGGCGGCGGCGGGGGGCGGCGGCGGCCATGGGGTCCCGGGCGGCTCCTGCAGGTCGGTGCCTGGGTGTGAGCCTTCCTCTTTCTCTTCTTCCTCCTCCTCTTCTTCCTCCTCCTCTTCCTTACTTCCCCCTCCCTTACTGCCCCCCGCCCCCCCTCCCCCCCCGCCGGTTCGTAACTGTCCTCTGTTGTGGGCTCCACAGGGCCCGGCGGGCCGCCCGCTGAGGAGGAGATGCCCGAGCTGTCTGACGGCGAGGAGGCCTGGGAGGAGGAGGAAGAGGAGGAAGAAGGCGCCACCGAGGGCCTGCGGACCTGCTGCCTCTTCTGCGACAGGTGTGGCGGGGCGGGGGGGTTGTGCTGTTCCTGCGCTCCCCTCGAGGGACCGCCTGAGGCCCCTTGGGGTGGGGGGGTGGGTGCCAGCGCCCAGACCCGGCCTGCGGCAGGCGGTCACCTCCGAAAAATCAACAATATGTGGTTTGTAACAGTGCTCTGGAGCTTGTTCGTCTTGTATATGGCCTCTCTAGAGCCTAAGGTTTCGTAAATCCAGATTAAAGGAGAGAGAAGTAATATGGGAAGCCCATAATTTTCCTCTCCTTGCCCTGAAGCAGTATGGAAGTCTATCTCTTGGATTCTCTCTGTCATCTTTTCTTATTGTTTGTAAATAGATGAGTATTTTTATTTTGTTGCTGCAGATCTAGCTGACAAAATCACTGTATACGTGTCATTCTTATATTTGGGGTTTAACACTGTCTTTGTTCTCAAGGAGTTTTTGAAAGTTAACAGGATTTAGGGTTTTGCCAAAGTTTTTGTGTTTGTTACCCTTTGTTGCGAAATGTTTAGCAAACAAGGTAGAAGCTTCTTTGTGAGGTGTGTGAGTAAGCAAGCACCTGTTTGTCCTTTCTTAAAAGCAGAAATGGTGTGTTCTGAACATATTGCCTGTCAGGTCAGAATTAAAGCTCATATAAAACTCATAATAGCGTTACATCTTTTAAACCTGTTAATACTGTATATTTAATAATTATTTATTTACAGGTTGTTCAGTTCTCCTGAAGATGTTTTCTCCCACTGCAAAACAGAGCATCAGTTTAATGTTTGTGATGTGATCAAGAAACATGGTAAGTTTTTTTCATGACTTGTGATTTCCTTCTGTGTATCAGCATCTCATGTAAAATAAATTGTGAAGATTAGCTTGTTTCTAACCTATTTCCTGGTTGTAGCTGAAGATTCTAAGATTGAACAAGAAAAGCTATTGTAGAAAAATGCTTATGTGTTACAGATTAGACGTTTATATATTCCCTTGGGTGATCGCAGGAAGGCATACACTCCAATGTCTTTTTAATTCTTTCCAACTGAAGCTGGCTTTCACTTGAAGCTGTTTTATTTAGGCCAAGATGGTGACTTCAGACACGTGCGTATAGGAATATGTACGTGAATATGTGATGCTTTGAAAGCATTAGGAAAGCGCTGAACTACTGAGTCTTAAATCCATATCTTAGAATCATAGAACGGTTTGGGTTGGAAGGGACCTTAAAGATCACCTAGTTCCAACCCCCTGCCCTGGGCACGGACACCTCCCACTAGACCAGGCTGCTCAAAGCCCCATCCAGCCTGGCCTTGAACACCTCCAGGGACGGGGCATCCACAGCCTCCCTGGGCAAACTTACTGCATATAGAGCAAAACTGGAAAGCAGGGCAAGGGGAACGGTGTTGGAGAAACACAGTATTAAGAGTGTGTGCTAAAAAGGAGAGAGAGCTAAGGGGATGGGAACCACATGAAGCATTTAGAAATCTGCATATAAAATTCTAAGATCTGGTCTGTTTTCTGTCTAAAGTCCAATAGAAAATATTTTGAGTTTTTGCAGTATCCTCACTGTTGTTGTGGAGAGCACATAATTATTTGTAAATTACTGTTATTTCTGAGCAAGGTGGCAATTTTAAATCAATATTGGTATGTATTCTTGATGAGTAGGGCTAATGTACATTTTATTAAGCAGAAAGCTAAAAATATGAACAAAGGAGCACAACAGCATAAAATATCAGCAAGGTAGCTAGTAGGAGATAAATGTGGTTGTCCTGAGGTAGTTGTTTGCTAAATGAGTGAAATTGCTGTTTATAATCCACGTTTCCGTATGTTCCATTCGTAATTTGTGGTAAATGTATTTGCCCTGAGGATGAGAATTTTCTGGGTTGATCCTAAAGAGAAGCAAAACGTAGATGGCAAACTTAAGATAGGAAGACAGCAGTAGATAATCACGTACACCCCAAGGGGAAGCTGGCCAATTGAACAAGTAATTGGTATTCATGTAATTGTGAAATGCATGTGGGCTTTCTGTAATGCAAGCTCTCTTTTTTTTTTCTCCTTTATTTCTTTTCAGGACTTGATTTTTATGGATACATTAAACTAATAAACTTTGTTAGATTAAAGGTAGGTGTGCTACATACTACTACTTCTGTATTCTATGTCTGGAGAATGGGAAATCAAGATACTGTGCTTTTAATTTGCCCTTTTTAAATAACTGTATGAAATTTTGTATTATATTTCTAGAAATAAGAAATCACAGGAATTAAAGTAACTATTGGTTGGTTTATTTAGATTTGAGATTGTTTTCATTTTAAATATGTTTAATTAACGTGGGTTTTACTGTTTCCAGAAGAGGATAATCAAACTTGCAAAAAGCCCACGCTACATAGTATCGTGTTTTATTAATTCATCTCGGCCTTTGACTCTGCTGTCTCGCTCCAGTAATGGATTCACTTCTTGATAACTGAAGTTTCTCAGTCCTTGCACGTGTGTTGGTGCAAAGAATCTTTCCTGGGAATGTGAGCTGGCCAGACCCTTACTGCACTGTTAATAAGGACAACACGTCATCCCTTAGGTCACAGAACCTAGAATTAATCTCTGCTAAAATGATACCAGAATCAGGAAAGCTGGTGGGAACCTAGTTTTAAGTTAGGCCTCGGTATTTTTGCGTGTTCTGTGACTTTGAAGTAGGTTCTTTGGTTGTTCCCTAAAAGTTTAGGTTTAGCCTTAATATGATTTTATGTAATTAAGCATTAATTAATTTAATTATAATTTAAGAATTAAATCTTCAAATCTTAAATCCTTAAATAGTTATTTAAGATATAACCAGCTATGCAGAGTAAACACAGAAATGGAAATACTGAGGTCCAGATTCTGACCTCTCCTTTCCTGGCAAACTATTAACTGGCCAGATGGAAATAGGAGAGAATATAGCACTTTTGACACCTGTCCTTATAGCGTTGTTCATGTAAAAACACTTTGCGCAATTAGTATTTTGGCTTTGTTGATTAACCCTGTTGTAAGCTATAGGTCTGACACAGTCAAACACCCGAGTAAACTTGGTTCCTGATAGCAGTGGAATCCTACGGGTACCCTTTAATGTCTATCAATCTGCTGTGCTTTACTGCTTATACTGAATTCTTTGATCCTGTAGCCTCCTGGGTTTTGGACCCAGACTAACTCATAGGCATAGTTCTATGCTATGGTCACCATGGTTGTAGTCTCAGTATGCTCAGGTGAATGCTTGTTGTCAGAGCCAGGATGGAAGCCAGAAGTCTGTTTCTTCACTGTTCTCGCTAGTCATGCTTGAAAGTAGTATCTTTATCAGCCTCTGCTACAAAGCTACTTTGATAATATTTTAATGGGTAGAAGAACAGATCTTTGCCTCACTTTGGTGTTTTCAAAAAAAACCTTAGCTTATATGCTCTTCCCTTTTTGTCTAGAAACCAACAGCAGCATATTTGACTTCTCTCAGCAGCCCACTGCCTTGGGAAGGAGAGGAATATTTGAAACCAGAGCTAGAAGATGATCTCCTACTTCAGTTTGGTAAATAAATACGTTTCAGTAAGACTGTGCTGTGTTGTGGGGTAGATGTGATGTTGGCAGAGTTCATGTCACGTGAAGCATCATCATTGTTGACTCTTACGTACACGAGAAAGTCCACGTTCTAGCTGAAGTCATGACATTAAATCATGCTCTGAAGTTTTTACCGTACATTATACGTTGGTTGTTAATGACAGAGATTTCCATAGCCCTGTTTTATTATCTGATTCACTCACTGTAGATCTGATGTTAACAGCAGAGATGCTTTGTGTAGTGATTAAGCAGGTCAAAGAGGCACTCCACCTAATGGAAGATGAATGGAAGATTTATGAAGCTTTTAAGGCTTCTACTTGTAGGTATTTAAAATCAGATGCTTTAATTCAAAAATATATGCTATAAGCCAGGAGCAAGTAGTTTGCCTTGTCAAAATATGTTCATCTTTTGTACAGATTCTATTTTGGACCAACCCAGTGTAATATACTACAGTTGCATAGAAGTAGTCCCATGCTTTAATGGTTCTAGCAAGCAGTACAAGCAGCTTTAGCTTCTCTCTCGTGACAGTTCATCAGGTGGCATTGAGAGAACTGAGTTTAACTTTTGAACTTATTTTTGCTGCCCGTGATCCTCCCACTCTCTTCCGAATTTGTACTTGATTGTACATCTATCTTTCACCTAAACCATAAGGTTCTTGGGGCTTGTGAATTTTTTTCTTTTCCATACAGTCTGGAATGCAGTGTTGCCCTGTTCTCAGCAAGCATGATAGCAGAGATAATGTGTGGTAGAGAACATTGGTTGGTTACTACAGGGTTTTCACGTTTCGCTTTCTCATCTCCTGCCTGATGCGTGCTCTTTACCCAAGCTATAGACTTTTGAGATGCTTTGAGCTGCTGTTGCAATTGCTAAAGGGTTATAGGGCTGATCCGAACCTCTGAAGTCTTATTTTAAGTATCGGTGCTTCACTTCAGTCCCATGGGCCGAATAGTTGGTCTTCCATGATTAAAAGGAATAGATACTTCTTTTTTTTAATGAAGTCTGTTGTCCAATAAGCTGGCAGTAACTTCTTACTATATCCAAAACCACAGTAGCCCCATTTTTTTTATCCAGGGACATCTGCTGAAGTCACCAGCTGAATTTAGCAAGAGGTGAATGGGAACCAGTGCTGAGCCTGAGTTTTGGTAGTTAAAAAGCAATGTTTCATCTAGATTCATTACACTTATGCTCTTTTGAGTTTTCTGTGTTCATAAGCTTTATAAAAGCCAGAGGAATTGATTTGAAAACTAAGAGTCGCTGTCTAATTATTAAGAAATTTTTAATTTATATACCTTCTTACCTCTTACCATTACCATTAACAGCCCTTTTATCAGAATAATATAAGTGGAAAACTAGAGGATAGGACTGTAATTAACTTAATTACAGTTTAAAGTCTCTTTTATCAATAACTAAACACTGGTATTTAAAGAAGCCTGAATTCTGGATTTATTTGCTTTAGTATAGAGCTTGTTTCTGGCATACTTGGTTTTACTAAGTAGTATTGTGTTCTGTGGTTAGTCCTATCAAATTCAGTGATCTCATACTAAAACAGACTACTTCTACAAATCATCCAAAGACAGAAGTAGCAACACTGAAAACATCATATGTTTATGAGCTGCTTTGAAGAAACATGTGACTGGTTGCTGTTTTTTTTCTCCCCATTTCATTAGATATAGAAGATCTTTGTGAACCTGCAAACGTTTTGCCTTCTAATGGTTTAAATGATACCATGATGCTCCTTGAACAATTAAAACGTGCAGAACACAGAGCAAGACTCGCGGAAGCAGCCTTGGCTAGAGCACAGGATGATCTTCAAAAAATGAAGTAAGCATTTAAACTGAAGTTTGGGGTTTTTTATTTTATGTGCTTTAGGTGAGATGAGTTGTTCATGTTTAAAGACCAATAGCAATTCAAAGAAGTGGTAGAATGTAACTACAGAATAAAACTTCTGACGTGTTGGGACTGTAGATTTGGCTTTTATCTAGTAGACGATTAGTAAATACTGCACAAAACGCACAAATTGAAAGAGCAGAGTATGTTTAGGAAAGCTAAATAAGCCCATGGCCCAGAAACACGTATTTTGCTTCAGGCCACTCTTTGTTTTTCAGACTTTTTTCCATTAGTCCTTTAGATAATGAGTTTAAACATTGAAGATGTACATGATGGGGAAGAGGGAGGTATTGACAAATTAAACATGGGACTCTAAACATTTTTCAGAGGTGGCTCCAAACAACGATTATTGGTAGTATAATTCAGTTACAGTTTGGAGAAACCTTCAGTGAAATTAATAAACTAACTTTTCAGCTACTTTATTTTCAGTCTCGGGTGTGGGTTCTGTTAGTAGGAATATTCAGTGCATCACAATCAGGACATCCCCATAGTTGTATGTGCTACTTCTAACTCTTGAGGACTCCAGAATATGAATTGGTGATGCTCGTAGATAAAATGGTAATATAAACTTCTTTTTTTGGGTCGCATAGGATTAAATCCTGTACAAATATATTATTTTAAGATCGCTCTGATTGGGTACTGAAGAACTGAAATTGTATTTAAGAGACTTGAAAAAATAATTTGTGGTATTTTTGGAAAAGTAAAGGGGAAAAAACTTTGTTTTGTAAAATACATTTGAAGGTTTGTTTTGAGAGTACACACTTGATGTTATTAGTAACTAAGAATACCAAAATAAATTTATGTATTCCAACCCCATCAGCTGTGAACAATTATACATGTCAAAAATGAACAATTTTGTCTTCAGCTGGGTTTAATTTTTGCAAATTGTACTTTATAGCATACAGCATTTTCCTGATATCTCTGTGTACATTATGCATTAATTCATCATAATAAGAATGAAAGAAATTTATCACTATAGTTAGAAAACTTGCGGGGGGGGTTTCTGTGTGTCTTCTTGTCTTGTTCTTCCCTTTTTAATTTAAAAGAAAGAAAAAACCTTTTCAGGTCATCAGTTGCAATTACTTTTCAGCTCTCTGAATTTCAGTCAGGCTTGTATAGGTTTATTTTTGAACTTAGTTTATCAATTTACCTGCTGTTGTAAAAGGGAGCCTTTAATGTTTCTTTGCCAACGCAGGCTCTCCAATTCGGCAGGGATCGTCTGGCAGCAAAAAATAGCCAGATGTAGATCTGATGAAGCAGCACAGTTTTAAATCATAGACAGATGAATCAGTTGCATTGTAGTGGCCTACATGCTGTAATTCGTGGTGATACTGGAGGTTACTCCACTGAAAGAGACCATCTACAGATGTTTCCTTTCAGGTGAACCTCTGTGAAATAAAGGTAACTTGGAATTCTGATGTGGAGCAAGAATAGCATGCAGGACCTTAATCTACAGTGACCTGTTTTCTATTTTTTTGTCACAGAAGTAGGTTTATACTGGTATTTAGCAGGCTGGATGTCTGACTTCTGGGGTAAAAAAAGTGAGATCCAGGAGCTTTCTCATGCTATACAGAGACTTTTTTGGGAGGCTAATTAACTGTAACTTCTTTCAGTTACAACATGACTGCAATTATGCACGTCTTATTTTTTCCACATCTTAGAAAGTACTTCAGGTTTTTTAATGACTTTTATTGACTCTTCAGGATCGGTCATGGAGGTCCCTAGAGATTGTTGCATTCTGAGCCCAGGAATAATAGTAAGAGGACACCCACTAATTGAGTATGAAATAATTTCTGCAGAAATGTTTTTCCAAGTTTGCTAGACTGAGTAGACTTGCAGAATTATGGGAATTGAAAGGGCTACAAAGCAAAGACAGGTAGCAGGAGGCCTAGTGACCTTTTGTTTTCCTCCCACAAACGGCAACAGCTCTATAAATCAGGTTACTTTTAGCATATGATGTAATTTAGATTTAAGAGCATGGCTTGTATATCCTGAATTTTTTCATCTGTTCCCTGTTTAGAGATCATGGCTTTTGTTTTCACTTACCTTTTTTTTTTTTTTTCTTGATTAAAAAGACAAGAGGGCAGCTCTGTCTCTAGAGTTTGTTTGCTATGAGAAACATAGATGCGTAGAATAGTTAGAGTTGGAAGGGACCTTAAAGATCATCTAGTCCAACCTCCCTGCCCTGGGCAGGGACACCTCCCACTAGATCAGGTTGCTCAGAGTCCCGTCCAGTCTGGCCTTGTGCTGCTGGAGAAACTGTTCACTGAATCCATTTTAAATAATTTTAAATTTAAATTTTAAATCTTACAAAATGCTAATTTTACTTAATTGTATGTCATAGAATCTATTTTTCATAAGTTTCCATTTTTACCACTTTGATATTTATCTAAAATTAAGGAAAACGCAAACTGCCATGATAAAGAGCAATATCAAAAATAAGATCCTGACATTACCTGTATGTCAGCAAATATAGGAAGTTTATGATGTTGACAAACTTCTAATACAAATTTCCTTACCACCTTCTCTTCCCCATCCAAACTAGCTATGCAGAGAAGTATTTGACATGTCAGCACTGAAATAGTATTTTTGGTTTTGTTGTTCTATAAGGCTGGTACTGGTAATGAGATGTTACCTACAGCTTTTATACATTAAGTTCCTGGTTAAGAAAGTGTGACCACTGTTGAAGGTGAGCTTTCGCTGCTTTGGAGTGGTCTAGGATGCGAGTTTTGATCTTGGACTATAGACCTTGGAGGAATATTGTGGGTATGGTATGAGAGGCTTGCTTGTCAACTTTTAACATGTTTTCATGATAAACCCCTTGATTTGCGTATTTTGTCATCAAAACTGCTTTGAGAAGTGGGAAGATAACATGCATATTAGCAATGCAAGGCCATGGAGGAGGAAAAAGAAGCAGCATGAAATTAAAGTAATAAATTGAATTTTATGCTCTGGGTTGTTTCTATCCAAGTGCTTCAGTTGTATAGTACTTTCTTCTACCGTTCACTAGTCATGTAGTGTTGTATGGTTTGTATTTCTTGTGCTGTTTGTTGGATTGAGTCCGTGTCTGCATTACTACAGCCTAAAACGCATTGTTATTCCCCTGCAGACTTCGACCGCTGTGCTTTTGTACTAGCGAGCACAAAATACATAAATCCTCCTCAAAGGCAGAAATGAAGTCCGAATGTTTCGCTACTGCTACTTGCCGGTTGCAAGCAGAAAGTAGCCATTGCAGGAGGGCGATGGACGGAGAATGGTGGTGCAGCAGCCTGGAGGAGCCGGCAGAGGGAGGTTCTGCACACTTAAAACCGGTCCCATTGTTGTAAAAAAAAAAAAAAAAAAAAAAAAAAAAAAAACCACAACCCAAAAGCACAAACCCTGCAGGCTGGATTTCTTACCTCTTTCAAGCCCCTTCTCCCCCCCTACCCCCGCCTCCCTTTCATGGTCCCATAAACATGTTTCAAGGGTATATTTCAAATTGATTACAGACAATTTGCACAGGATTTTGTGATGAACGCAGATGTCAGGAGCAGCTCATCATCCAGCGCCATTGCAGACCTTCAGGAGGATGAGGATGGTGTTTACTTCGACTCCTATGGGCATTATGGGATACACGAAGAGATGCTAAAGGTTAGAGAGTCATCTCAACTGCATCTTAGTAGGACTAAAGAGGAAAGATGGAATGAAGTGGGCTGTGTGCCCATAAATATACTGCAGAGCAGCTGCATTTTTAACCCTTTCTATACATGATAGTTTTTTGCTAGGAGTTGGGTTGAGAGATCTTTTCCCAGTTTTATTTCCTTTGTATAAATTCTGTTAAAGGGGAAGCATTACTAATATAAAATCATTTACTCTACAGATATGCTTGAAGTTATATTACAATATCTATACCACAACCTTACCTTGCCAAAAGCAGCTTTTTCCTGGGTGCTTAAATGGTAAAGGATAAACATGGTACAGTGAATATTTTTCTTTAGCTTATATTTTCCTTACAATTAAAATTTGTTATGAAAAAGCAATTGTCAAATATTGTGGTTTCCTGTTGCACTAGGTAAACAGAAATTGTTGGTATTTGTGCACAGTTCAGGGTATCAGTAATATGCCATTGAACAGCTGGAAAAAGTGTATACTCCCTTTATTTGCTAAAGATAAAAAAATAATGCTTAAAACTCTTCAAAGGCAAACCTATGTATGCTCTTTTAACTTTAAAAAAACCTAACACAAAACCCAACAACTTAGAATTGACGTGTAACTCAAAATCTCTTAATGCTTCCTTTCAGAGAAGGTATCGTGGTTGTGTAAGTCAGAAACAGTTTTATTATAAGGCAGAAATAAATACAATTCCTGCCTAACGTAGAGATAGAATACGGAGTTGTGAAATGATTTTGTCCATACAGGTAGCATATAAAGTTTTCTGCTTTGTAAATCATTTAGTGGCACTAACGTAGAAATACACATGAATCTGTGTTAAGATTAGTATAAGCATGAGGTTAATTATTAAGGGCGGGAATTTTACAGAAGACCAGAGATGTCTGCAGAATATGCTCTAAAACGTATAGTCTAGCGAAATACAATTTAAGTCTTCAAGATAAATAAAAATGATAGAAGTTTGGGTTTGCAGTTGTATAAAGGTGTTGAGAAGTTATAGGCTATAGGATGAGGAAGCCTTTCTATTTGCTAATAAAATTAATAATAATTCTGCATCTCTGCACCAGGAGATTGGTACAGTTTTATTGCTTTCAGAGACTATTTGTCAGAATGCTTTTGAGAAGACTTTTGACTTTCCTAAACAAAGGAAAAGAATTGCTTTTTATCATGTGTGCATGTAATTTTTTCCTATATGCTAGGCATTCACTTTGATTTTTTTGTTTTGTATGTCTGCCTTATTTTTGTGTGTGTGTGTATATATATAGTGACTTGGTACATTGAAATTTTTAAGAAAGGAGTCTTGCTGTCCGAATTTTAAGTCTGTTTCTGACACTATTCCATTTTAAAACCTTTTTTTTTTCATATGCTTGGTAGTGGTGGAATGAAGTTTCAGGTTTTTGTTTTGGTAGTTTTTTTTGCTGCAAATACTTCAGAGACGGGGGAAGAGTATTGTTACTTTACACTGGCCAAATGGCTAGTGTTTTCCTTGCTGTATTTTTTTGCTCGAGAATTTCTTGACTATCATCTGATAAATTTCCCTACCATTTTATTTAAATACAAACCAAAAGCATTACGTTGAAATGGTGAGTGAGAGAATGGAATTGATGAATAGAGAGACGTGAAGTGAGTGACCGTGGCTTACTCGAGCAGCAGTGCACACAGCAGCGACAGCAGCTACAATTGTATTGATTAAGTTGGGGCACTGCTGAGGCAACGTGAGTGGGCAGGATGTGAGGCTGAAAGCTTTCCAGCTGACTGCTTTCTTGATTGATGCAGAACCTTCCGATTTTTTTTTATTTCTTTAAACTTTTTTGGTCGTTTCAGCAAATCCTATTATATACTGCAATAGAGGTGAAGTACTAAAAATAGTTGCTCTGAATATAACGTCATAGTAAACCAATATGATAATAAAGGATTCCAATATTTTTTTAATTCATGTTAATTATGTATAATTTTAAAGTACGATTTTCTAAAATCATTCCTAATGGTTTCTTTGGGCTCTGTGTGTGTGTGATAATCCTCCTAAACTTAAAACTGGATTTTAAGATTTTCAAGCCTCAAAATAATTTGTCTCCAGAATTTTTATGAACATATCTTTTGTTCTCAGTCTCTGGTTTTGATCTTGTTTTTCTAGTAAAATAGACTTTATTCTTTCTCAGTAGAGAAAATGTCTTTAGTTTCCATTTTGTTTCTAAAAATATCTTACTTGCCATAGTAGAAAAATGTGAACTTAAATATAAGCAGTTGGATTTTATATTCCAGTTTTATTTATAAACTTGTCTTTACGAGACAAAAATTGCTTAAAACTTTTCTTTTACTTTGCTCTAACCCTTGAACTGCAACAGCAATTCCAAAACCTATACTTGGCTGTCAATTTGTGTACCTGTGATGCATATTAAGAGAATCAATGTTTAATAGATTACCTTGCTGGTAGATTGAGCTATACTGCTAGGTTTCGTATACTAAGATACTATAAACATTTAGTTACATGCTTGAAAACATTCCAGCTTCTTGTGTTATGATGTATTACAGTTAAGCTTATTTATTTATTATATTGGGCTTTCATAGAATGGACTGTACAGCTTCAATTAATAGTTTGTCTTCAGGTTTGCAAATTTGCTGTTTGTTCAGAAATAGAAAACGTTAATCTGATCCATAATTCTTTTTTGAAGGAATCTGTGTGTCATAAGAGTGTCAGAGAATAAAGTGATAGAAAATGTTTTATGAGCTCGTGACTCAAATTTTTACCGTTGTACAGAAGGTTGTTATGTAAAGTCAATGCAGTATTGCCACTCTATTACTGCTGTTCCTGGAAGGTGGTGAAAAGGTATTAAGAACTTTGAAACATCCAAAATCAAAGGCAGCAGGTCATAAAAGCGCAAGCTAATCTCTTATTTTTCCTGCAAAGGCTCAGCTGTCTTGATTTGCAAAGACAGCAAATTCTGAATGAATATCGTATGGGAATTATCATGATTGCAGAGCCCTTTTAAGTGCAGTAGTCACAAAACATCTTCAGGACAAGTTGAAAAGCAATTTTTTCATTATTTTTAAATGATGTGCTGTACCTAAGTAAAAAAGTGAACATTTCTTTATTCTTTAAATCATAGGATAAAGTGCGTACAGAAAGCTATCGTGACTTCATCTATCAAAACCCACATATCTTCAAGGACAAGGTAGGTAAAACAGCTCAGAAAATACAATGATTTCTGCACTTTATTTTTTCTCAAGTGGTAGAAATCCTTCAGGTTGGCTACTCTGTAGCTTTGGGAATGGAATATCTCACTGACAAGATTTGATTTAATGTGCTCTGGCTTTATTAGGTGGTAGAGTGCTATTCAGCTGCTGGAGGGTGCAAAGTGCTGATAACAGAAGTGCTGATCGCTATTGTCATTGTTCTGTGTGCCATGTCAGGATGTTCATTAATTATTTTGGCGGGGCTAAGTTGAGCCTTTCTTGTCCAGTATATTAAGTGGAATCTATCTTAGAGGGCCTCTTTACTGGAATTTAAGTGAATTTCAATTTGTGCCTGATACAGTAAAAACATCCTAGAAACACTGTGTAATTAGAATTGGGGAAGAACTCATACGCAACTGATTTATTGAATTAGTGTTGTTTAGTCTCTCCAGATTAGGTTATCATTAAGGGACTTAAAACCAGGAATTAGTATTTTACTTGCAGTGTGGAGAGGTTGCACCGATGTTTGTTCATGATCTTACTGTGGGTATGACCCCTGCACGGTTGCGATCCTCTTCTTGTCTTCTCTGTTTCTGCCAAGTTAGTTGTGTTCTGTTTTATGCTGTGCAGCCTTCTGTTCTGGGTTAGCTTTCCTCTACTTCATGCTTACCATTCCGAAGCTGTATATGGATATTTCTTAATATGAAGTCACGATATCTAGGTTTATGGAAGGCAATGACTGTTGATTTTTATTTTGATTTATTTCGACCTTGTTAATAACTAATAATACAAGGCTTCAGAATAGTTGTGGAAGTAATAAAAGTGCACACATCTGATAGCTCCTCGCTTGGAAATTGTGCTAGAGATGTTTTTGTTCTAGGCAGGAGGTATTTCAAGGTAGTGCATACTCTTTGTAAGCCTTACCTTAGTTTCCTTTTGGCAGCCACAGCAGAAAAATGTTAGGAAAAGAGTTTTCTTCCTTTTTGCTTCAATCCATGTCACGAGCTCGTTTCTATTAAACGTTTCTAAGTTAGTTATAATGAGGGAAGAAGCAAAAGTGTTGTAGAAACATACTGCCAGCCACTTAAAAGATGTGAGCGTCTGCATGGCTGGGCGGCTCGTCCAACAACAAAGATCAATAAAGGAAAGAAAACTTTCTTGGGAGAAGTTTAGTTTCACGGATGCCCCTAAAATTGATAACTGCAGATTTTCATAGGGTAAGACTGATCTTAAGTTACATGGAATGTATGTCCTAGTGGAACAGTAATTTTTCCAGATTGGTTGTATTTCTTCTCTGTTGTATGGAAGTATTGGTAAAATTCGAAACAAAACATGGATGAACTGTTACAAGTAACATTGGTTCAATCCCAGCTGTAGCTGCACTTGCTCAGGAATTGGCTCGAAAACGTGCGCTTACTCTGTGTGTTTTAATTCACATGAAAACATTCAGCTTCCAAAGAAAAGCTTACCTCTTATCGCAACATCTACAAACTGGTTTCTGAATTGGGTGTTTTACCGCAGTTTGTTGATCAAAATACTCTTAGCTCAAATTCATAGCATATCCAAACCTGTCATAGTGCGTTGAAGTTGAATGGAAAGAAAGATTCTCAATTGCTTTGAGTTCCCAACAGCTTCCAACCAGGTGACCAGTGCCCCACTTAACTTCTGTGTCTGACTGTATGTTGATGTAGCTTTCACTTGGAATGCTGTCATGGAGAATATATGGGGGTTTTTTTTCAGAGTTGTAGCTGTGAAGTGACGTCTGTTACAGACTTCTGCTGAAGGAACTGTTACCATGTTTTGCTTAATTTATGTATTATATGATGCTCTCAAAACCACATTAATGAGTGAAACTTCCAACTTGAGGAAATAGGCTATTTTCCCTTAAAGTCTGATTAAAACTTTAAAAAAAGAATTGAGTAAAAGTCGGATACTGTATTTCCTAGATCTTCTATATGGTATTCCTCCCTAGAAAATACATAGTGATGCTTTTTGTTGTTTCTGAAAGGACACCTGTGAGGTGGGTTGGGAGGAGCTTGTTAAAGAGCTTAATTGGTCATACTAGCTTTTGTTGCAAATCCATAGCATCCCAAAGAGGTGTGATTGCACGGTAACAGATGATAACAGAATATGTAGGTTTGTTTATTAGGCTTGCTTTATTCAGAACGAGCCGATTTGTTTGTTGTCTCTCAGCTTTTGAAAGAAATTATTAAAACTTGAATGAATCCTGCTTGCTGCCATTATTTTCAATCTATCAGATGTTGGTTGTTGAGGTGAGAATAGGACAATTTAAATTACCTAGCAGGAGCAGTTAAGGTGGCCTTACTCAGTAAAAGGAAATGTGATCCATTTTACAGTGAGAGTATTTTTGGTGGAAAAATAATTGGTTAGAAAAGCACTATTGCCATGCTTAGTTTTTGTTGTAGATAGAAGGCTGAGGCAGGCATCAATGCCATATTGAAGGGAAAAAATGAGTTTTTAAACATTGTTCCTACCAAAAGTTCGTTGATGGAATTAATTTAATTGGCCAGATTACCTGACCTCCTGTTTTTCTGAATTTGAAGTATGTTTTTTTCTGTTACTAGAAGTAGAATATTAGTTTTGATTAGACTGCAGAGAAGGATGTGATGCTGCAGTATAGTACGGTATAGTCAAATCGCCAATCCAGCTGCTCCAGATCTCTGGTGAGAGGCCATATGTGATCACCGCAAGAATGCGTTAGCTGTAGACCCTTGTCCTTAGGCTAATTGGTGATCATCCTGCTTGTCTTTCTGTTCCTCAGATGTGTTCCAGCCTGTATATTTTCTCTCCTGTGCCTTTTTCTCCACCCCCGTCCCCTGCCTAAGGCTAGATGAGTTCCATCTGGGTTTTTAAGTGACCAGGGCAGCTGTCCAAAGTGGTGTCTGTTTTGATTTTTTTCCAATTTGTGGTGATTGCTCTCCTTCATGCAACTGTACATCAATGTCATTCTTTCACAGAGGTTTATTTTTGGCTCTGACTTCCAGCTTTCATGGCTCAGCAATTTTGTTAACTACCATGGGTAAAGTGTTAGAATAGATGGTATTAGGGGATGTGAGATTCCAGCAGCTGCAAGAACATTGATTTTTACTTTCTATTCCCATCTCCAGAAGACTTCAGCCTAGGGATTTCTGTAGCCATTATGTACTCACGTGTAACTGGTGAATGAGTTGTAGAATTGACTCCTATTGGAACATAGCTGCAAAGAGTTCCAAGTGGAAAAAGTAACTCTGTCCACAACTTCTGTGCCCAGCCTCTACACGAGATGCTGAAAAAAACCTCATCACGCTAATGTTTTCTAGTCTGATTCCAGATTGCAAGTTGCACTATGAAGACAGGTGGCAGTCAACTCTTCAGTCATTTCTTCCCAGTACACCACAGCAGAAGCTTATTATATAGCTGATAAATGGCTATTTTTATTCATGCTGACTTCAGAATAATTGCTCGGCACCCGTCATCAAAACATAGAATTGTATGCAAGGCAAGCAAACCTAATGTGCAGAGCATTCAAGTGCTTACTTTGATACTGTTTGTCAGGTGAAATTGAAAAGCGTGCATGCAAGTTTTTGTTGTGCCAAAGCAAGAATGCTCAATAGCTCATAAGCTAGAAAGTTTGTCAGTAGGGTGCATCATTGCCTCGAAATATTTTGTAAAATGGAGTAATAATTCTCAAGTGTGGGATTGATTACTGAGTGATTTGGTGCCTTATTTGGAAAAAAATTAACATCATGAAAGCTGTTAGGACAGCTTGTACAACACTGGATGCTGCGCTAAGGAAAGACGGTGAGATAAGTTAATTTTCCTTTCTAATAAATGATTTTTATGACTAGTAATTCTGACTCGGTGTTCCTGTTAGCTTAAAAGTGTTTTAGTAACTTGTGCTTACTCTCTTGTTTAGGTCTCTTGCATGAGAAAGGAAGTCTGTCTTTACACTTCTGATTCTGTTAATGCTTAAATGCTGTGCACGGTACAAGTGACTGTACGTAGTGTTTAGAAAACTTTTTGATTTTCAGATTTCAGAACATTTTGGGGTTTAGTGCTTAGAATTTTTTAACACCATTAGTAAAGTTTAACTATATTAAGTAGAAGTCTAACAATAAGACCGCGGATGGTCTGGCCAATGCAACAGAACGCACCCTCAGCAAGTTTGCAGATGATGCAAAACTGGGAGGAGTGCTCGATATGTGGCATGGTTGTGCTGCTGTTCAGAAGGATCTCTGTAGGCTGGAGAAATGGGCCGGCGGGGATCCTGTGCAAAGGGCTTGGGGCAATCAAAGGGCAATGCAAAATCCTACAGCTGGGGAGGGAAGAATAACCCTACGCTCAACAGAGGCTGGGAGGCTACAGGCTAGAAAGCAACTTTGCAGAGAAGAATTTGGGAATCCTGGTCAACACAGAGTTGACTGTGAGCCAGCAACACACACTCTCATGGTAAAGGCAGCCAACCGGCCTCCTGGGGTGCATTAGGAAGAAGACTTGTCACCAGCAGGTCGAGAGAGATGCGCCTTTTCTTGTACCTCAGGGAGATGACTTCTGGAGTGCTGTACCCAGTCCTGGGTTCCCTGGTGCAAGAGTGAATGAGCGTCCTAGAGTGAGTCCAGTGAAAGACTGCAAAGGTGGTGAAGGGACTGGAGCATCTGTGATGTAGGGAGAGCCTGAAAGAGCTGGGCTTGTTTTGTCCGGAGAAGGGTTAGAGGAGATCTTAGTGTGTATAAATGCCTGGTGGTGAGGGGGAGTAAAGGAGGTGGATCCAGACTCTTCTCAGTGGTGTTCAAGGACAGGACAAAAGCAGACACAGGTTGAACTCCAGGCAATTGTTTAAACACTTCTTTACTGTGAGGTCAATTCAACAGTGGCACGGGTTGCCCAGAGAGGTTGTGGAGTTTCCATCCTTGGAGATATTCAGAAGCCACCTGAATGTGGTCTTGAGCAACCTGCTCTAATTGACCCTGCTTTTGGACTGTGATCTGCAGAGGTTCCTTTCAACCTCAACAATTCTGTGTTTTTGTGAAAACATCAAATGTGAAACTCCATAGCTTAAAAATTTTCTGTAACACATTCAAGATTAAAAGTAGTAGTTTTTAAGCTGTTGAGAAGTTTCCAGCAGTTAGAAGAATTATATTATTACAGTATTCAGGCCTGAACAAGGCTATTTGATAAAATCTCAGCTTTATGAAGTTCAACGCTGCTGGCAGCTCAACTCTGCTTATTAATATATTTGGTACTATTTTCTTAGTTGCTTCGCGTTTTTAAACTTTTCAATCTTCCTATAGTAGCTAATACATGAGAGATCAAAACCAAGCATTTGCATGAGTCTTATTGCTATGTTGAGTATACTTCTTTCAAGTGTAGTGCTGAAGCTTATTTTTCTTTCATGAAACTGCAGGGATCCCATCTTCCTGGATTTTTTGGTCCTATTTTGATTATAAATAATGTTAGACAGAAAACATTTCTAGGTGTTAAAACTGTGCCAGTCATCATTTTGAAATTTAGTCACCTTGAGGCATGGCTGTTTTGAGGCCATTTCTAGCAGAAGATTCCTAAATAAAGTTTCTCAATAGACTCTTAATGAGAAACTGTGGTTAGAATATATTTTTTCAGTGCCAGTGCTAAATTCAGTTGTTACTGATTCAATGATTAAAATTGCTTAGGCTCTAATTTCCTGTTTCTCCTGTTCATGTAACTTTTTAGCTGTTGCCTAAATAATTGCTAGTGAGTGTTTCCCATGTGAATGAGTTCATCTGTGGTTGGAGCTGGTCTGCTTCATTGTCTACCTGTAAGGCATAGTAGAGGGTGTGGAGTTAGCACTGTCGTTTGACTTGGATATCTCTGAATGTCAGACTGGGTGCTACCATTTGTTCCTTCGGTTAGAATGTGGCATCTCACTGATGTAGAAAGACGTGTAGAAAAATTGTAGCAAGGGAAATAGATGGAGGTAAAAAAACCCAACATCGTATTCATTTCAGGTGGTTTTGGATGTTGGCTGCGGAACTGGAATACTCTCCATGTTTGCCGCCAAAGCAGGCGCGAAGAAAGTGATTGGAGTCGACCAGTCTGAAATCGTCTATCAAGCCATGGACATCGTTAGGTAGGAAAAGTTCTGAGAAAAGCATGCTAAATGTTGCTGTAAAAAGTTATTAAAATGCTGTTACAAATTAATGATCAGCTATCACTCAGTAAATCTTTTACTGAAGTCCTTCTTTGTCCTAAGAATTACCACAGGTTTTGATGTGGAGTCATTTGCTCGTCTCGTAGAGGTAATTAAAATAGGTCTGTAGTTAAGGCAGGTTGTTTCCCAGACCTTCCTCCTAACGTTAGCGTACAGCCAGTGCTGCCTTGCACTAGACCCCCCAACTGACTGCTGCCAGTCCATTGTCTGTTCTTACGCTTTAAATAAATGTTGCTACTGATAAAATTGTAAATTTTTAGGCAAAAAGCAAAGTTGAGACACTGGATCGCTGAGGTTCCTGCCAGACCACTTCTACAGTCTGAGGTCCCTCTAAATAACACCCTTACCCTTTAGCATGTGAACTGCTCCCCCCTAGTTTGTCATTATCCGCAGACTTGCTGAGGGTGCTTTCTGTCCTGTTAGGTCACTAATAAAGGTGTTAATTAGAATCAGAACTAGCATTGAACCCTAAGGGACACCTCTGGTACCCACCTTGCCAGGCATTGTACTCCTTCTCTCACCTCTTGAACTTCACAGTCTAGACAGCTTTCCACCCATCTAATGGTTCATTTATCCACTGCACATTTTGCTAATTTACCTATTGAGGATATTATGTAGGACTGTGAGTATATGTAAAATTGAAGCAATGGCATCTTAAGACTTAACAAGTATTTCCTAGCATGAGGTAGGAGAAATGTAGGTGAAAATGTGTACTCTTGATAGCTGAGGCGTGTAGGTTTTTTGGGTTTGGTTGTTTTTGTAAGAGCAACTGTTGAAAAGAAAGTCAAGGTAGGTACTGAGGAATTTGGGATTGACGTTTTTTATGCAAGCTTAAATCGTACAGAAGTAAGGTTGTCTAGGCAGAAGTTTTAGGTTAGATACCGCTTCGCACATTGGAAGTGCAAGGCTGCACACTTGGATGCTGTAAAATCTATTAATTAAATGTCTGTCGAAAAGTACTATTCTAAGCATTAGGTGCAACTTTGACCAAAATGCTTTTATGGCACAAGAACTTGTTCTCTAAAGAGAACTCTTCCCAGGAGTCCTTGTCATCTTCAGAGTGGTTACAAATTTGAAATGGTGTTTTATTTCTAGTGTACTAGATGACAAACGTAGGATTGTTCATATCTTTCAGCAAGTGCACACAAAGTCCTTTAGGTGTTATTTATACTTAAAGGAGGATAGAAGTATCAGCCAACACATAATCACCTGTGAGGAGAAGGGGAAGCCTTTAAGAAAAACAACAAATCAAACCCCTTGAATTCTCTGGAGAGTGATGAATTGCCACTTGAAGTACACAATGAACCATCGCTAAGGCTGCACAGTTATAGATACCTTCTGCTATAAAAGGTTCAATTCACATTAAAGCTTTCAATTCCCATCAAAACAATTTATATTTGTCTTGTTAAACCTCCTTTTCCTAGAAGAATAAAGCTGACAAACTTGTAATGGAGTAACAAATATTTATTGAAATACTAAACAACTCTGTGTAGCTTAAAAATGACTACTGCAGTGTGCGTCCACCTGTGGTGAAAGTACGTGCTCAAGAGCTTTTGTCCCTCCCAGAACTGAGGTTCATGAATTCCAGCATGCTAATTACTAGCAAGAGTGCAACCCTCGGGTGTAAGTACACTGGAGTAAGTGGCCTGTGGGGCATGATTCTTTCCCAAGGTTATGTAGTAAACTTCCTTTTAACTGAATGTTTGTCTGCTCTTTTTCTTTCTGTGAATAGCTGCCCCTAAAATTTCTAATGCAGTGAATTACTTGATTTTTGTCATTCGCCACTGTTACGCTAGGATAGAAGGTTGAAGTATGCTTCCTAAACAGCATCTTAGCAGTTTTTCCTACAACGTGTAACCTACATTGTTTTGTTGGGGATTTTTTTTTATACCTTACAACTGAAAACAAGTATGTAATGAATTAATCCTTTTCCTCTCTTTTGTTTTAAATCATGTCCTTGTATGTGGTCATTTAGGAAGTTATCCTTAGATCTCTTTTTGTCCTTCTTAAAATATTGTTCCAAGTGATAGCTCTTTAGCATTTTTTTTTTTCTCACTTTGAACTTCTGGGTTTACTTCTGTTTGCAGGATTAATTATGATACTAGTGATGAACTGCTGCTCTTCTAATAGAAGGCTGTCATGTATAGAGTATTTAATTGATCTTTCCAAAAGCCCACATGCTCAAGTAGCCCTTTGACCCTCTCCTTTCTCTCCCTTCATTCTGATCTTTCTCCCATTATCTTTTAGATTGAATTTTTAATGTGATTACTGGTCTGCATTGAAAGCCAGACAGAATGGAAGAGTAAGATATCAGGACAGGGAGGGAAGGGGTAGAGATAAGAACAGCAGTGGAAAGATAAATTTCTTTGGTGGGAATACTTTTCTGCCCTCTATAAGAACAGGTATGGTGATAATGGTATGTGCAAGAAAGACTACTACGGTTTGCCAAGAAGAAAAACACTAAATTTCAAGGATTTATTTATTTAGTAATTTCATTGTCATGCAGCTTTTATTTCAAAAACTGTAGTCATGTCACAGTGCCTTCCTCCTTACGCAGGACGGTGGTATTTACTTGCACGTGAGGTAACTCCTGATCACTGCAGTTACTAAATATTGCAGATGATTTTGGACAAAATCACAGTGGGGAGGATGCCTTTATTGTGGAATAACTGTAATACTCATCCAGAGGGAGAATGTTTGTTCTCTGTGACTTTGCAGCTAGTTTTGTTAAATAAAAAAACAAGTCGTGCAAAACAGCTTTGTAAGGAAGTTAATTTCCATTGCTATCCTAGTGTGATGAGTAGGCTCTAGTCACTGTAGACTTATGCTACAGGGGGTCAAAGAAGGAGAACTGGGAACAAGCAGCTCTAAGTAAGGACGAGCATCATTTTAAATTGTCCTTTTCTCTGTTTTCCTGGTTTCTGAAGCTTACACATTTGCATGCACCGCACATTGGAGGTATACAGATCTACTGCTGTCTTTGCCTGACACTTAATCTGCTGCAGTTTTTGGATACTCGGAAACATTCCCTCTGAAATGTCACTGAGGAATATTACATTTTAGTGCTTTCTTAATTAGTTAAAAAACAATTATTGGGGGAGAAATGCAAAATATAGACATCAGTATATCTCTCTTGATGGCATAAATTGGAAATATAAACTAATTTGTTTATGTTGTGACTTGCAGATTAAATAAACTTGAAAACATCATTACATTAGTCAAAGGAAGAATCGAAGACGTAGATCTGCCTTCGGACAAAGTGGATGTAATTATATCTGAATGGATGGTAAGATGCATGAATATTCTTTTCAAGACATAGTTATTTTGGGGGAAAAAATACGTTGGTTTATTTCATTTGAAAAATTGTTCTTAAAGCAATGCTATTTTTTTAACCAAAAATTTATCATGTTTGCAACATTGTCTTTGATGATGTGGGAGATGGGATGATGGTCATAGAATCATAGGGTTGGAAGGGACCTCTGGAGGTCACCCAGTCCAACCCCCTGCCAGAGCAGGGTCACCCAGAGCAGGTGGCACAGGAACGCGTCCAGGCGGGTTTGGAATGTCTCCAGGGACGGAGACTCCACCACCTCTCTGGGCAGCCTGTGCCAGGGCTCTGCCACCCTCAGGGTAAAGAAGTTCCTCCTCATGTTTAGGTGGAACTTCCCATGCTCAAGTGTGTGCCCATTACCTCTTGTCCTGTCCCCAGGCACCACTGAAAAGAGCCTGGCCCCATCCTCCTGACACCCACCCTTTCAGTATTTATAAGTGTTGATAAGGTCCCCCCTCAGTCGTCTTTTTTCCAGACTGAAGAGACCCAAATCCCTCAGCCTTTCTTCATCAGAGAGATGTTCCAGTCCCCTCAGCATCTTTAATGGTCCTGATTATGTCATACGCAGATACAATTCCTGATCCCTCTTCTTCACACTCTTTTCAAGTCAAGGTTCTCTACAGTTGAGCTGGTTTGGGTACAGCAGTAATTTTGTTACGTACTTAGCATGCAAATCTACAGAAGTACTCTGTATTCCTGAATAATAGCTGCTCAAGTGAAAGTAATGGAGAAATATTGTATTAGTCATCTAGCTAGATCATTCTGATGAGTAAAATACCTTTAGTCCACAAAGATGGCTAAAGACTGTGGTGACTGTGTGGGAAAGGTGGTGAGGAGCATACGCACGCTGGGAAACCTGCAGAGAGACAGAGTTTGAAAACAACTTTACTATTCATTGCAGTTTTTTAGTGTAAGAATAAAGTAACTGATTTTAAAAGCGCGTAATAAAGATGATGGCCAACAGGAAATGCAGTATGCAGGGTGTAAACGAGCCTTTTCCTGAAATCCACTGGATTTTAGCCTTTGGCCTATTGCCTTTTATTCATGTCCTTACTGGCTGATGACTGTTGTCATACTGGTGACACAGTCGTGCCTGCTACCTGCCATTGATCCTAATAAAGAAATCTGTGTGACAAGACCCAGTGCCAGTCTGAATTCATAGCAACTGAGTAAGTCTTCCTTATCAAAAATGTGGCAGGAAACACCCCTTGTGACTGTTCTGTGGACTTTGACTGTTCAGTCTCCTCATACCACAGACCTTCAAAAAGCACTTCAAAATACAGGTTTTCTTCACGCTAGTTCCCACTGTTTGGACTTAAAGAAAAATTCTTTTGGCCTTCAAATTTAAGATCAATAATGAAAACTTATATTCAAAGTTACTTGATTCGGTCTTTGGTTGTTTGTTTTTTTGTTGTTTTTTTTACAAATTGTGGCAGTTCTACTATATACAAGGGCCTTTGGGAGAGAGGTCACATGTTCACTATGGATCCATATGTATCTAACTGTTTTCCAGGTGAAGGTGGAAATAAATTGTTTCGGTTTTTCTGTGTTAGTTTTTTTTTTAATATTACATATTTCAGTGAGCTGGAAATCTGCAAAAGTTTTTCCTCCACTGTTGTAATGAACGTTATTTGAAACAGGAGCTTAATTTAGTGTAGAGGTCACTAGTTTGAAGGAAGGTTTAAGGCATTGGCTTAAACTAGTGGTTTAAAAATAGCGCGTTAACGGTTTCTGATTTCTGACAGTATAGTGACTTCACTAGAAATATAATTACAGTTCTTTCAGGGAAACTTCTGATCAGGTGCCTAATATGTGCACCAAGAATAATGTTCCCAAAATACATTTCTCATTCTGGAGCCCAAGATTTGGTTTTAAAAGGAACTCGGGCGCTTAAGAGCTTAAGTCACGTGCCTCTAATGTGAAGTAAAGGATTTTGAACGGCAGCTCTTGTAAGAAATAAAGTATTGAATGTTCCATGTTTCCCATTTATGTGCTAATTTACCTTTTAATGTCATAATTTTATAGCCATGTGCATTTCACTTCATTGGGTGTTCTAAATATTTAGGAATGTTGGCATTTTTATAGGTTGCTGCAATACAGAGATAAAGAGGACAATACCCTGGAAGTAGGATTGATAGCTGGACGGTGTATGCGCTGTTCCAATACTGTCCAGAAAGGAACATTATGTTGCCTAGATGCAAATGAAGATTCCTCTTTGTCTGGCTTGCTTGTGTGAATTTGCTTTTTCTGTTCCTTCACTACATGATACTAACCAGTGTGAAATCTTTTGTTAATATGTGAATGTAAGTGCTTGAAAATGTTGGCAATGCAAAGCATGGGAGCAAAAAGGCATTCAATATATGTCAGTTTTCAGCTCTTTATTTAGAGAATCTGTATAGACTAGCAGGAATATTCTAATGGTAACTGTGTTTTTTCTTTGTAACAAAAATATTAAAAGTTGCTATTCTGTTTATAAAACAAACAGTTTTTAGACTAGTAAACATCAAAACCTTTTGCAGAGCCATAGCTTTATTTCCCTTGGTACAGAACAGTGCTTAAGACCAGTGCGCTATAAGCTTTTTTAGACCTATATATGGAGCATCAGAAAATTAAAAACAAGCGTGAAGCAACAGAACGGGGGCTGGGGAGAGGAAAAATACTGCATCCCCCAGGAATGTTTTTAGAACAGCCTTTCTGCGAAAGGTGGCACATAGAACAGTCTATTGTAAAACGTACAGTGTTGCATTACAAGCATCTCCAATGTAATGTCTTCTGTTGATCATTCTCTTAATTGTGTAAGTGACCTGTGACTTCCACAAACTGCTTGTTAGTCCTACTTCTCTTTCATTTTTTAAGTTGTTCCCTTAAAATATGGAGAAATGGGAAAAGCATCTTAAATACTACACAGTGGGTAGGGGTTTGTGAGTGTGCGCATATATATAGCCAAATTGTATTTCAAATGTGTATTTGCTGTCTTCCAAAATTATGTATATTTGCTATCTTCCAAAATAATATATTTCAGTTTAAAATTCATCTGGATATGGTTTTGTTGTGTTCCAGGTTAGGAGGCTGAATGATGAGCAACTGTCTCTTCAGTGTCTTTATTTAAGCCTATGAAAGAAACTAGCAGTGATCTTGCTTATGTCAAGACTAAATGCCTTGTTTGTGACGTCTAAAGTATGCGTGTTTGACATTGTTAAAATCGGACCATAAGCAGGGCATCTGTGTGATTGTGTTTGACTAAAACCCATATGTAAAGACAGTGGAAGGTGTGATGAGCTGTTCTGTTGGTGTCCAAAAGGCAGATTGCTGAAGATGAATGGCCTGTAGGACTACTGAAAACCCAGATAAAGCCATCTATTTAGACTTTTTCACTCTGAAGATAGCTAAGCTTTCCTTCTGGCAGAACATAGGTGAAGTATGCAGCCTGACACGAGGACTTCTTGTGTGCTGTGACCCAGGAGCACAAGAGGAGAGCAGGTGGACCAAAGAGCCACTTCACCCAATAAACCGTGTTGCCTTAAGAAAGAATACAAGAATGGCCAAGTAATGGCCTGTTCTGCTAACCAAACTGATTCTATAAGGAGAAAGTCTTAACAGTTCTTGGAGAAAGGTTATTTGAATGTAAGAATGGGTGAATTTTATACAAGATCTCGCTGCTGGCCGTGTTTTGTAGAGGTTTCCCTGTGCAGGATCGTTTGATACTCCATAGCAGGGCTGTAAGCTTCTGATACACCATCCTGCTTGGTTGCCTGGAGCTCTGATAGGTGAAACTTTTGAAAGCCTTAATTTGTGAAACTACGAATTATTGTCCCTGCCCATGGCAGGGGGGTTGGAACGAGATGATCTTTAAGGTCCCTTCCAACGCAAACCATTCCATGATTCTATGATTGTTGGTGGTTACAGATACCAGCCTTTAACGTTTTTTTACTTGTCTGCTTGTACCATAGGGCACCTACAAGCAAATCTCTTATTGTAGAATCATAGAATAGCAGGTTGGAAGGGATGTCAAGGATCATCTGGTCTGACCTTATCTTCATATTCAAACTGTAGATTTATATGAATTATATTTCTAAGCAAATGTACAACTAATAGAGTATCTGTATACATTGCCTAGTGGCAATCTGCTGCAAATCATTTCTGAACACGTATCAGTGATTTGTTTGCATCTTGGTGTAATGAATGAAAACCCTTGTCAGTCAGTGACTTGACCTGAAAGTTTGCAAATGCTCAAATTTTGTCAGAAGTATAGAATTTTGACTTGAATGTGCTGCTGTTTGTACGGGTGGTGGGAAAGTTTTTATGAGTTGTCTGATCCATAGACTCGCTCTCAGTCAGGATCACATTTATGGATTTTCCCCAGAGCTACCAAATTTTAAGAAACAGTGATGTTTTACTGTACTTAGAGTAATTCTACATGCAGTATATGAGTTTGAAATAAGAGATGCTATGCAAAGTGCTGAAGCTCATTTTTTCGTTAAATTAAATGCTCATCAGGAAAAGATTTGCTACCAACATCCAAAGCTTCTCATCAATCCAAAGGTGTCTGTGTTCTTACACATGTGGATTTTGGTAGTGTGATTGTAAACTTCATAGGCTGCTTATTGAAAGGATGAGTGCAGAAAGAAACAAAATGTATATAGTGTTTTTCTGGAACATTCTAATCTGGCTGCGTCTGTGTACAGATTTCTTTTCTCTCAGTATGCTTTTACTTTCTTTCTCTAGCTAAGATTATAAAGGTAGAGGCTGAGAGTTTTATTCGCTTGAAAAAAATATCTACATTTCTTGTTTGTAAGGGGTTTTACTGTGAGAGACAATTGTCTGAGACAGTTGTCTCAAATACAACGTTAGAGCACAGTGCGATCTCATAAATGGCTGGTTTATGCGGTGCTTTATGGTACTGAATACGCAATAGAGCTTTACACAAGGAAAAACAGGGAAAGTCGTGGACTTTCAAGTTAGAATCAACCAAGGATAGAATCCACTACTCTTGTATCTTAGCTCAGGTAACTAGTGTCTTTTTTTCTTTTATTTTCTTCCCTTTTTTTTTTTTTTTTTAGATAACTTTGCAGTGGTATCAGGATGGGCTGTGAATGGGAGGTATTCAGGATCTGGGGAAAAGGACTAGGAAGTGAGCATGTCTGAAACACTGGAAACCATCTTTTCTCTCCTTCCTCCTTTCCCCCGTTTCTATGATGGATATACAGTAATGGTGCTTTTTTTAACACTTACTATTCTTTCTGTAGTCTTAATGTTCCCTATTGCTGCTGTTAGTATTTGGAGGTGTGTTAATACATGCGCTCTATTTCTTTAACACAGTAATAATTTATAACTTTACCTAAGAATTGAGCTTTTCTTTTTTATAATGTTTTTAATAATGCTGTGTAAAGAGCATACTAAGTAGTGGAATGTTTTAATTTCTTTACAGCAAAATGGTTTTTATAAAGGAATTATATTTCCTTGCATGAAAATATTTAATTTTTTTTTGCCAATACTAGTAATGGGTATCACTTTTCAGCTCTTCAGATCTTCCCATTTGGTGTTCTCATGCATTTTATATTTGTTTAAGGGGCCCAACAGGGTGTGTATAATAAGAAAGTCAAGCTGTGGTTTTGAAATATGTGGGCTTGCTCTGTCGGTAACGAATTATTTCCTTTTTCCTAAAATGAAATCCTACCTGAGAGACCGGCATTGAAGGCTGACTTAGCGTGAGGGAAATGGTGCTGCAGCAGAGCATTCAGAAGAATTTACATGGAGCTGCTGCTTCTCATTTCAATGCGCCACAGGTTTTGGGGGATTTTGTCAAGTAAAAAGTCATTTTTCCCAAAATTGAGTGGGCCGCATCAGTGGTGTGCATCTGTTAAATCAAGGTTACATTTTATTTTCTAAATCAGGGTCCGTTGTCCAATCTGTTTTACATACCCTCTGTGACTTGTTTTACTCTGCAGTCCAGTGGAAACCTTGTAGTTAGAGACTTCAGATTAAGAAAATAATGCACTTTTTTAATACTGATAGGGATTAAAAAAAAAAAAAATCCACTCTCTGTGTCAGTGACTGATAGCTGTTTTTCATCTGATTAAATATTCAACGTTGGGCCCTACTGAATCTGGGGTACCAGACCAGGTTTAGTTATGGTACAGAAAATAATAAAATGGTTCTTTGATAGAAGGTGGGGGTGGGAAACACGACGCTTATTCATGTAGTTAAATATTTCTTCTCAATTCTATCCTTACGTGGTTTTTCTGCTGTACTAAAAATTCTGCAAATTCTTGCTATTGTAAACAAGTCAGTACCACTTTTTGAAATACATATGGCTTTCACCAATAACTAGAAAATAAGTGAAGGCAAAACCCAAGTTCCACCAAGGTATTTTATAGGAACAGATAAGGGAAGTGTACATGAAGAGGCATTTTTAATCTGAAGTAATTTGTGTTTTAAACAAAGCATTCTGTACACAATGAAGTATAGTTTAGAATTCAGTGGTGTTCTTGTGTCTTGATGCTTTTAAAGAGCTTCATCTCTTTTTCTCCATGAAGATTATCGTGATAACTACTGAAGCACTAATGCTAAAAGAACTTCCTGTACTTAACATCTTGATCAATTGGCAAAATATTTTTATGTAGCTTTGAATTAAAATGAAAATAAATATTAGATTGCTGTAGTGTATTTGAATAATAGAGGGGAAATTTAACAATGCAGGGTATTAAGCCATCAAAGTTTTGTGAGCCTTTTATAATTCTGCCACAAACACAAAACACAGATATAAAGGATATTTAAGAAATACAGTGATATTCACATTCCTCCAAATTCAAATTTGTCAGTGGGCTTGTGTATTTTTGATAGCTGATTTCTTGGACAGATGTGGTGTAGGACAGACGCATGAATGGAGTAACTCCATAGTGCTGTATATTTCTGTTCCTGTCCAAGTCTTTTATATGTGTGGGAGGGTTTGGTTTTTTTTGTTAGCTGGAGAACAACTGTTTAGTTTCAGCTTTGACAATAGAAAAATAAGGAACTTCATGTTCATTTTGAGAAAGAAATGACCAGCTTCTTAGTAGAAAATGCATAATATGACGGCTTAACATTTAAGATGTGCCATGTATTCGGATTACCTTTAACAGAGAATCTGTCACCTTTTACGTGTCTTAGTTTAGCCACTATCGAGATTGAATTTGATTCACAGATTTGTATCCTAGAGATCTCTTCGCAGTAATTCATCTTGAGCATGCGAATACCCGCTTTAGAAAAAACAAAGCCCTGAACATTCTTGGGGTGGAAGCAAGAGTGTCCCACAGCATCACGGGGAAAAGACGTCAGGTATAATTCTCTTTCCAGATGGCACCCCTACAGGTGAGGCAGCAGCCTGTGAAATTACATTCTAAATTACACTACCGATGAGCACAGCACACTGAGCAAAACGCTTTGGTATAAGTAATAAATGACTTGATTCAGTACCATTGACGGTTTATGTAACTTACAGGAATGCTATAATGAACTGGGGGGAAGAACTGGGAGTAGGGGGGTGAACCAATGGTGCCAGAGTGGAAAGGTCGGGGAAAGGATGGTGAGAATTTGACTGTATTTCTCATGAGAAGGTGTGTCTTCGAGCTGTACTTCCTGCGTTTGTTTGGCAGACTTTGTAGGTGATGGGCATTTTAGGCAGGAAGTAGTAAGTGAAGAGCTGATCCGTAAAAATGTCGCTTTGTACCTCTTGCTGGTAACTAGTCTTAAGATATGTCCTAGAAGACACATTTAAAATACTGTGAAAACAACTCATTTTCAGTTAAAAGCATCTGAAAAGAATTTTTATGGACTATACATGTTCTATTATTAAAACTGCGAGAGTAAGAATCGAAAAAAGAAAACTCGGGTTCCGTTATGTGCTTTTGGCTTGCCGTAGGCATAAAACCATCTCTGCCTGATGCAATTGGAGCTGCTGGCCGTTCCAACCATTTTGCAAAGCTTACAAAAATCGTGTTGCTCACAAAGCAGTAGTTGTCATCCTGGGACTTAATTCTCAGGACTTCATAAAAGTTAGGCAGTAAAGTGGAAGAACAGGCAACATTTGGAAGAGCACTGTGCTGTTACCAGGATAAACAGGTGGAGAAAAGGGCATTTCTATTGTTGAATACAAATACATCATGCTTCAAGTTTCGGATTTTCTAGTTTTGTTTTTAGTTCTGAAGGCTACGATGTGGATGGTGATGCTTGTAAGCAATCCTGAACTTGCAGTATTTTTTTTTTCTAAGAGCCTTTGGCAAAATAAACATCCGAGGTGGCATAAACTTGAAGTAAACTTGGTACCTTAGCGGTGCAGTTCCCATGCAGTGCTGTCTGTCTTCAGTAGCGTGGCATGATGACTTCAAAAAATAAAATAAAATAGAATAAATCCCTATGGCTGTACAAATATGGAAGGGTAAGAAAAATGAAGGAAACAATCTTTGATTACTGCTGACTGTGCTTGTAGGACTGCAGGTCCAAAGTCAGGACTTCCAGTTTTTGTTCTTTCCTACTGGCAGTCAGGGTATAAATAAAACCATGTGGCTAAGATGTGTTTTAAACAAAATGAGAATTAGGACACTAAGTGTAAATCCAAAACGTATGCTGGTATGATTTGTCTTCGTAGATTTGTTGTCATAAGAATGTGTATGTGGATGAAATGTGTTATAGTATTCAGTAAAAATAAGGATCATACTCAAACTTGGAAGATAGGAAGGGAATAAAATCACTAAATCAATTTGAAAACAAAGGGCTAAATCTAGCTCTAACCATTTTTGTCCTGAGAATTTTGTAAGTTCAGGTGCTGCTAAATGATGTAGAACATCCAGAGAACCCATGTCTTTGGTGTGTGATTTATTTCCACCTGTCTTAGTGAGCATTGCCCAAGCTGGTACAGGGCACCATGAGGTTACAAGTGTGAAGTAGCAAAGATGCATTCCATTGGGTGTTTCTCTGACAATAATTTTAATGTTACTTGCAGTACTAAGCGGAAAGAGATTTTCTTGGTTGTTATTTTTTTGTGCGTGTGTGGTCCCTCAGAGTTACGACTAAAAAAATCACTTGGTTTGAGTTGAATTTGATTTTGATTTGAGTGTGATTTGGTGTTGTAGGACTCTGTCAGGTAATTGTTGGAGTAGGTT
Organism: Alca torda; assembly: GCA_008658365.1. Taxonomy (NCBI): domain Eukaryota; kingdom Metazoa; phylum Chordata; class Aves; order Charadriiformes; family Alcidae; genus Alca; species Alca torda. The sequence continues at coordinate 65,802,860 of CM018080.1, read as the reverse complement.
GGATGTTTATTGTCTGTAGTTTATTAATGTAGTAGATGCTAGATACTTGCAGTTTGGGAAATTAAAGATGGTACTTTATGTAACTAAAGTTTTGAAGTGATACTCCTATTGTTGAGAAATTCACTGGGTACTAGCTCTCACTGAGATGTATGGGCATGTAAAGTCCTTAAACTGTGTTGATAAAGCCTATCTGTAGATTGACTAAGTAGGCTACATGAGAAGCACAATGATTTCTGAATTCTTTCCCTTTTCCATGAACAGGGTTATTTCCTTCTCTTTGAGTCAATGCTGGATTCTGTCATCTACGCAAAGAACAAGTACCTGGCAGAGGGAGGCTCAGGTTGGTGCACATAATTCTTTTAATAAATTTAGCTCTGGGGGGAAACTAAATGAACTCAGAGACTTAGAATAAGCTATGCATGGATGAGAAAGTTGCCAGTCTAAATGAAAAATGTTTCCATTAGTATGAGCTTCAAGGCATTAATTTACTGTATGGGCAATAGAAGAACATTAGATGGGGTATCAAGGTCTCAAGTTAATGGTGTTTTTAAGAATAGAGGGGATTATTTATTCTTAAGTACAATCTAAATTTTTCCTCCCTACTTCTTCCCCTACATGTGGGCATTTGTTTTCCCCTCTCTGAATCCCATTTACTGCATAAATACAGAGGAAAATAAGTTCTATTCTGTAAGATGTGATACTGTTTGGGTAAGCTATGATGAATTAGTGCAAGAGTGGAGAGGATGTTTTCCTGGAGCGGGGAAGTTGTCTGGGGAGGACATAGTTTCAAGCACAAGAAGCCCCATGAAGTAACTAACAGAATTACATTTTTATTCTGTATATTTATTCTATCATATTTATTCTATCCTGATGGGAATATACCCTTTTTCTTCATGGCTGGAGGGTAGGGAAGTGACAGAACAAAAAGGCTTTATTTTGCAGTAGAGTTCTTTTATCCTTTTAAGCAGCTTAGATAGTGTCATCTTAAACAGTGTTTAAATGCCTGTAAATATTTATTCCTTGTGTGATGCAGTCTTCTGCAGGAGTTCAGCATATGCTTTATTCCTTGCGCTTAATTCCTTTGTCGGTATTGTATTTCATATTGACCTTTTCAATCGTAGTCATCGGTCTGGGGTTTTTGTCCTCTTTTGTGCTAACCATGCACATAGTTAGTTTCACTACACTGACTTAATGATTGGATTAATGACTCTGTAACAGTGCTCGCTGCAGCGTTCCCCTTTGATTGCAGTGAGCTTTTGTATGCTACAGAGTGCAGCGGGAAAAGGGAGGTTGCATGCAATTGTCCAATATTTGGTCACAAAGCTGAATATACAAGCAAGCGATTACTATTCCTGTGTTAAAACATTTAGAAGCCGCTTGAACAACATGACAGAATAAGAGCTTTTTTGTTTTCAGTAATGTAGAATAGTCCACGGTTGTGGTGTGCTCTGTATAGATATATGCTGATAATTTTACATTGCAATATAATTAAATTTGGGGACATCCCCATAATTTGTAAGGAATCATTTTATGTTTAGCTGCTACTTCTAAAACCTTCTGAAAAGGGCCAGAAATTTTTGACCTCTGTTGAAACTGCGATACTATTTTCTTTTCTATTTGCATTGCTGTAAGTTTACTAGTGGCTTGTGCCTCCCAAAGTTTCTTTTGAGAGACAGGGTATGCTGGTTCTGCAGTTGTCCTTTGTGGTCTGAGAATGGTCTTGGGCCCTTATTTGGCTCTCCACAAAGCGTACAGTGTTGTACAGTCGCCGATTGGTATGCCCAGATTTTAAATGGAATGCTCTTTCGTTAAGATGCTTCCGATTACTGCTCTTCTGCCAGCTTGTATGGCAGGTAAGTGGCTGTGCCTGAGATTCCTGAGAAAGCTGCTCAGCAATCGGCTTAGCAAGACGGGCACCTCTGTGGCGTAGCTGAATAACAGCAGAACTGTGGGCACATCCAAATTCAGATGAGCCAAAACTAAGAGCTCGTTCTGAGGTGAAGTCTTACCAGAGAAACTCCTGGCTCTGCCATAAAGCTTAATTTTGTCTCAAGCCACTTTGTACTGTTGAGCCCAAGATCGTTATTACAGGGACTGTTTGAAAGCTGAAAAAAGCAATAGAAGCAGCTGCGACTTGGCCGAATCTTTCAGTGATTGAGCTGGGAATAGAATCCAGATATTGAGATTTGTGTTCAGTCAGTCATATCGTCGTTATTTCAATCTAGCCTATTGGCACGCTGAAGTGGATTATGCCAAAATGTCTAGGGTAATGTGTACAGTATATAATAGCTTTATTTGGGAACATAAAATTCTTGCTGCCCAGGACCCATCTGTTTGTTCTTTAGAGCTGTTACTTGGTTGAGTATAGATTTTTGCATACATTTGAGTGCAGTGCACGTTGGCAAGGGGTGACATAGGTAAGGAAGGCATCATTCAAAACGTAATACCGTTTGCTTGTTCACGTCAAAGGGATGATGTTATTCTCTTGGAATTATTTCCGTTTATCTGGAGGATTGCTGCCTCACCCTTCAGCATCCTGAAGTTTGTGAGGCATCGCTAAGGGATAAAGGATTTCCCATCGTCTTCTGTTCACCACGTGAGCCGTTCCGAGTGACAGATGACTTCTGGGCACTGAGTCGAGAAGGACACAGATGGTCAAAGCGATGAATCTGTGAGAGCATTGAGGAGTATGTGCTTTTGTCCAATCAGCGTTTTGTTGATTTCACCTGTGAGAAGGAATAATTGTTAAATTATAGGCTTAACCAGAAAAAAATGACAAGCCTGTCAGGATCATACAGGGAAGTGTTACAGGGATGCAGAAAGAGCCGAGGATTTCTAAGGGGATGGAGGATAATGGGTGAAATAACAAATGCAATTTTAAGCAGATGCTTTTCAACATTTACAAAACTCTACAGTGTTTAGATGATTTAGACTGATGTTTAGATAACATGCTTCCATTTCCAGTCAAATTTCAGTACAGCATATGCTTCTGGACATGGGTGGGTTCGTAAATTTGGAAGTTAATATATTGCCCGTGCCCTGTTGGTGGAACACAGATATTATTTTTTTTGTGAAATCTGAACAGGCGCAGTCTACTTTTTTGTGGCTATTGATAGACTAAACTAAAAATGCAGGTTAGATTACAACATTAATGTTTACCTTTTTGCTTGCTCTTAAGCGCTTTGTATAATCAATCACGAGTTCCACTGCTGATGTAAGGATTTGCTGTGTGGGCAGAGAGACTTAATATAAACTGATTATGGTCCCGCTCAAATATTTCATGCTTGATAGACAGGGTAAACTTTTTCCTGTTAACAGAATGTCCCGGAAATGTGGACTAGTCCAAGGAAGGAAGGTTATAAAGTAGTTGATCACTTTTCGCTGTGGTTTTCATTTTCGATTGCAGTGTTGCTAGGATGCTCCTGTAAGTTACTTTATAACTAGGGACTTTCAGTCCCTTTTCACCCTTCTCACCATACCCCTTGCACCCTATGAAGAGCATTTCCCTTAAAAATATTCCCTTAGAGGCTATAGCTGCTTGCTTTTGTTGTCTGTTTCACACTGTCTTTTAACTTTTGGAGCATCAGTGGTGGCTCTTGAAGGTTTGAAATGCTGCGAGGTAAAGCCGAATATATTGCAGGAGTCACACTAGTAAACAGCAATACGAAAGCCTCGAGAAATGGAAATCCCGTATTGACGGCTCCAGAAACTACCTGCAGATACTCCTACCACCAGATGTTGATTTTTGTGCTTGCGTGAAAGCTGTCAGGCGTGCTGGAACCGAAGGATTTGTTTGAGACAAGGCAGTTTGAATGCCTTCCTCTTCTGATTCTCATCAAACTGTCTTTTTACTGCCGAGTTAATTGTAGGCTGTTCCTGGAGAGACCTTCTGCTTTGAGTTCCTCATCTGCAAAGTAGGGATGGTGATGGCTTACCAATGGGATTCAAATTTAAGCTTGCTGATATTTATTTATCTATTTATTCTGTTTTAAACAGTCAGAAAGTGAGAAAAATGACAGTGTGTTCATATTTTGTGTAAACTAGTCATTCCAAATGTAGAGGTAGTTGCTTACTTTAATGTCTGTGTATGAAAAATAAAAAGCTTCTTTAGAAAAAACTCTACATTAATATATATAAGAGAATTTCCTTTTGGCTAAATCTACTCTCACTATATAAAAGGTTTAACTTCAATTTGCTGTTTCTGTCTTCAATATTTTACAAGGCAAAAAATACTGTTTTTCTGACTTATTATACCAATGATTTCTCCATACTCATTTTGATAAGCTACAATTTCAAGCAGAGCTGAAGACAAAATTAATTTTACAGTTCACCAGATTTTGGGGAGGAAAGAGAAACTTAGCTTCAGTTTTATTAACGCAGCCACATTCATGTATCAATAAAAAATAAAATAAGGTGCTTATTAGTAGGTATTTTGCTCTGAAGCTAGATCAAGGATTCAACATATGCGGCCTTAAAGGCTTTAGAAGTCTAGAAAAAAAACTTGGGAATTTCTTTGTGGAAGAGTCCTAGCTAAATATCAGCTGAGCTTCTCTTACTATTTGATAGTGCTGTAGACAGCCATGTTCATAGCAGCTGCTCTTTGAGTCTTTTCCGATCAGTAGTGGATAGAAATTGCCAAGAGATTGACTGGCTTTGCTGTAAGCAGCTGTTAAAAAGGCAAATGTCAGTCTTCCACTACTATTTGGAAAAGCTATGAATAAATACTTGTTCTGAAGGTATTCTTGAGAGAAGGGAGAGCACAAATGTGAAGATGGTATAAGAATGGTAGCTATCATCTTAAAACTGAGGGTTGGGAATCGATGCGGAAGTTCTCTTCTCTCTGTCGGGTCACTTCCATGCTCTTCCATGCAGACAGAAGAGTGGTTATTCTTTTTCCATACCCAGAAATAACTTTTTAGGCTGTAAGGCGGATACCAGCCAAAGCTGATAATAAACAGGAATAAAACTCTTGAGTAAGAATATTTGCTCTTTTCTGGAAATAAGGTCTTTTCTCAGAGGTTTCTTGTTATTGCACAGGCCTCACCTGAATTTTTCTTTGGGTATCTGCCTACACTTATTAAACACATTTTAGGGCAGTCTCTGTATAGAAGCCAGAATAGGATGTTCCAAATTATTTTCTTCAGACATCAAGTTTCCAGTCATTTCCTGGCAGTGGGATTCAACTACAGAGATATTCTCTCATGAAGAGGAAATACTGTTACCAGACTGGTGTGCGAAAATGAAGTTCCAGTGTCTAGTCTCTTCAGTGGACAAATGGGACTCCGGAAAATAAAGTAGCAGATAAAGTGTCTTGTCTAAGAGCTGAAAAAAGTTCTTTTATTTGTTCTTTCCAGATGTTAATCACGTAAAAGAGCGTGGGGGGAAAAAAAGTTGTCTTCATGTATGTCTAAAATTAAAAATTAAAACTTCACTGATCTGTTTTTGTCGTTACAGTTTATCCTGACATTTGCACCATTAGTCTAGTAGCTGTGGGGGATATGAATAAGCACGTGGACAAGCTGCTCTTCTGGGAAGATGTGTATGGCTTTGACATGTCTTGCATGAAGAAGGCTGTAATTCCAGAAGCTGTTGTGGAGGTGCTGGATCCAAACACACTGATATCTACAGCCAGTGTCATTAAGGTAAGATACTACACCAAAAAAAAAAAAAAGGAATATAGAGGTTTTTCTTCTATTTCCCTTCCCTCCTCACCTCAGTCAGTGTACCAGGTTGCAGGGACGGGGGTGTTTATCTTTTCCTGTGTCAAGCTAGCTGGCTTGAAAGAACTTTCATTGGAGGATCGCTCACTGTCACCGATAGCTTCATCCAACAGAATGTCCGAAAAGGCAACAGTAGCTTCTGCAGAACTTGTTGAATTAATTTTATGCTTCCTTTTCTGTATTGTCTCTTTTATGGCAGCTTTGTGATGAGGAATAGCAGCACAGCTGGTGGTGTTTCATATGAAAGAACACCTACATGATGAGCTATAATTCCAGGACGCTGACTAGTTTGAAATTTTGACAATCTTTGTGATTAGTTATAATTTGAACAGTTCAGATCACATGCATGTTAGGACTGTTATGAGCAAAGATGTTCTTTTTTTTGTCACAACAGTATTCTAATTATTGTTCATATAGTTATCTGTCTATTGTAAAACACTTAAGGCAGTAATATTACTGTTCTTCAGTGGGAACTCCCTCTTTACTAAAAAGGTAATTTCTATTTAAATGCATTCCTATCCTATTTTTATGTAGGAGTAAATGAGTTTACATAATTCATCGCTGAACTTGACACCGTTACTGAGGGTAGTTCCAGTCTCTTCCAGCATAGAAACTGCTTGCTGTGGTCAGTTGTCATCCTGCCCAAAAAAGCACTAACAGGTGAAGTGCAGTTTTGTTGTAAGTGTATCCTGATGTTAGTTATTGTTAGCTTTTCTTATCTATAGCTTTATTAACAGAGAAGATTAAAAAACAGTAAGTTTTTTTTAAATTGGGTATTCAAATGTAAGAAGTGCTGAGTGATATTTCTTTAACTTGAATAACTACTCCGGCCTTCTTGTGCATCTCTACTTTCTTCTTCTTCTTTTTTTTTTTGACTTAGGATTCTTTATTCATAATGAGGAAGTCATTACAGATGTGTTTTACATTTTATCCTCTGAGCTTGTTGACTAGACTCCCTCTGGAGTCAGTGAAATAAAATTCCTAAGGACACCTATAAGTTGTGTGTCTTGAGGCTTACAAGTGTCTTGAGCTTACAAGTGTTTCTTCGAGCGTAAGGAGAGGGCAGAGTCATCAACTCCCTTGTTGAAATATGTCATTACAGGGAAGATACATGATCCCCTTAGTGATCGAATGTGCACAAGACAGGGGTACTGGGGTCAAGAACCCGAGGCTGTAATTGTTAGGCATCTGACAGGTCTGATCGTGCAATGAGTGCGGCACGGGCACTTTTCTCACCTGCTGTGTTTTTATAATGTCCTTTCTAATATATACTGTCACAAGCATTCACTGTCCAGCTCAGGTGTATGTGCTTAGCAGAGTTTTTCAGCCTGCAGCATTTCATATAACTGTTATGCTTGATGCTTTTATATTCGTTTGTTCTCAGTAACAATCATGGTTTTCAAAATAACCTGCAGTCAATGCATGAGTTTATTTGCTGGAGTTACAGTTCAAAGCAGTAAAATTAATGAGTTGAGCCACAGTGGTATTATAGGTAAATTGTTTTAATCAATAGCCATTCCCCAAAACAAATGGACTATATTTTTGAGGGAAAGTTTAAAAATGTTCGAATTAATCATATGATTATTACAGAAGATATTTTAGTGTGTTTGCTTGGATTAGCTGCTTCTTGTTTTAAATAGTTTATAACGTAACTTTTCAGGAAGAGATACATTCCCTAAAGAAAGATGAGGCAACATCAAGAAATATTGATTAATAATGTATATGACATTTAATTTCAGCAGTATATGACATTCTTGGATAATGCATTTTAGCTGAGTCAACTAAAGAACTATGGTGAAAAAATGTGGAATTTTTATGAACGACTGAAAATCGAAGCTTATGACTCTTTAAGAACTCAGATTTTTCCTACAGCTGAAGTGACTTGGGAAATTGCAGCCCTGTAAACTAATTGCTGCTGAGGAAATCTGTGTGGATGCCTGTGAAAGCTGCTTAATTGCAACAATGGGCAGCTGTCATCAAGAAGGTTACCCAAGAGCAACTTTCTTGAGCAGAGTGAGCTCCTATATCTAGTTCCAAACCGCTACTAGCCAAAGTGTCTGTTGACTTTGACATTTGGGGAAGAGGGGGTTTACATGTTTTGTCAATGTGCAGACAGCATTAGGTGTAGATTTTTTAAGTCTCTTCCCTAGGAAAGTTGTCTCTTTATGGGAGCAACTGAGCAACCTTCATCCAAAGGAGGATCTTAAATTAAATTCTACGCTGTTACTGACAGCATTGTATTATTCCTTTCATCAGCGTATCGACTGTAATACTGCATCCACTCCAGACTTAGAATTCTCTTCAGATTTCACCCTGACCATTACAACGAGCACAAAGTGTACGGTAAGACAGTTTTGCTTTCTTCATATATGGTCAGTATTGCATTGGACTAATAGTGCATTAATTAAGTTTCATTTATCATCAGTCCCTGCCTTGAAACATTTCATTTCTGCATTACAGATGTGTAAAATGAGCCCTTTACATAAAAAGAGATGGATGGAAAACTCGAGTAATAGCGTTAAGATATAATGCAGGTAGATGAGGAAAGGGAAAGATAAGGAGCCTTAGCATTGCGGTGCTTCTGTTTTGTTCTCTAGCCCATTTTCTGGAATAAGACTTTTCTGTTCAGACATCTTGTTACCGTTATGCTCAAGAATGATCCAGTTAGTATTCTCAGAAGAGCTTTTCTAATTTTAGTAAAAAGTGAAAAAGAAAAGAAATATGGGAAAGGTAGACTATAGCTCACGTAATGAACATGTAACAGCTTATGTGGCAACCGGTTTCTCAGACAGGGAAGATCATGAAGCTTACATGTGAAGACTGGGAGGGAACAAATGCATAATTAAAATCTGAATCTATGAAATCACTGATTGATAACCAGGGTTTTTACTGCATCTGTTTAATTTATTTTAAGTAAGTTAGTATTTTTACTTTACGTGAGCTAATATGACTTATGTTCAAAGGAACAGTAATTCTAGAAGGGCTGTGGAATTTGGTTGGAAGGGAGTTCTAATTACAGCACACACCATAAGGCTATGGGGAGACCTTATCACCGCTTTCCAGTATTTAAAGGGTGGCTACAGAGAAGATGGAGACTCCCTTTTTACAAGGAGTCACATGTAAAAGAGGAGGGGTGATGGGTACAAGTTACTCCTGGAGACGTTCTGATTTGACAGGAGGAAAATTTTCCCCATGAGAACAATCAGCCATTGGAATAATCTCCCCAGGGAAGTGGTGGATTCCCCAACATTGGACACTTTTTAAGATTCAGCTGGATGAGGTGCTGGGCCAACTTCTCTAGACCATGGTTTTGCCAAGACTAGATAATCCTGAGGTCCCTTCCAACCTGGGATTCTATGATTCTATAATAAGTATCTCCAGCGAATCTGAGTCTGTGATCTCACTCAATTAAGTATTATTTGTCTTATCAAACACTAGTCAATATGAAAAGGAAGAAAAGAACAAAAAAAAGTCTGAACTTTACAAATAAATGAAAAATAGTATTAGGGCATCTTTCAAACACTTCTTTGAAGTTGTGCCTACATTCTTCAGGATGAATTTACATAAATACACATTCGTTTTGCTGCTTCTTTTTCTTGGTTATTCAGTATCTGCTAGTCATGAGAAAATAGAGAGAAACACTTATTGTTAGATTAATGAAAAATGTGACCTATTTCTTTATGCAAGTGTCCATGCAATTTATGTAGTGTGTGTTCCATTTTTGAAGTATGAGTCACAGAAGATACCTAAATATTTGTATTTTAACATACTTCATTTAAGGGTGTGAGTGACTTCTGAAACAAAGAGGTTGTTAGTGTGTTTAAAGCTAAAACAAATAAGGTATTCCAATCTGAATAGTTAGAAATGTTTAGATTGGTGCCTATGTGAAGATGCCTTTTTGATTTTACTTAGTTATGATGCACGGCTTGCTTTCTTTGTTGGAATAGGGAAGAAAAGAAGCCGTGGGTTAATTTTCTTAATGTGGCCACTTTCAAATGACTGATCGGTTAAACAGAAATCTTTACAAAATCTTGGGGATCTTTTTGATGTTTGGATAGAGTAAAATAGCTTATTTTGTAAACATCATTTCCCCTAGTACTAGACCTTTACGAAAAACCTTCATTTCTGTTCTGTGATTCTGTGGTATCATTGACTTATAAATCAAGATGCACACGTGCATTTTATGACTTCCAAGGAGAAAGGGAGAGGAGTCGGGGAAGAGCACTGTTTCTGAAATTCTGCAGTGAATGCGGGTTCTAAAAAATGATCGGAACTCTGTAAAGTATTTTGCACTTCATCATTTTAGGTGTATTGACACTTTGAGTGAAATTTCCAGTCTTTCTATGATGGATTGTAGAAGTTTAGTTGGGGGTTGACAGTTCATCCATCATATCAGGCTGCCTAACCTTGCAGTAAATGAACGATAAAAGTCCATTATTTATGTTGAGAATTTTTGAGGAGATGCTCTAAGATTGCAATTTGTCCTTTGAAAATAACATTTGATGTTTTTCTTGTTTGCATCTGTGTTTTGTTGTTCCATTGCCTTTTCATTTTTTGCACACAAAAAAGAGAAAGCTGCTTCTATTTCCCAAAACTCTAGCTTATTGTACTTGTCTGTTCTGATTTTTCTGTTTCTAAAATATGAGTATTTTAGAATAATTTTGCTTCATTTGCAAAAAAAAATATTCCACAGAAATGAAAGTTTGGAAATCCATCCTTATATGCTTGTATATATCAGGGTTTTTTGAGCTTACAACCTAAAGTTTATTTCAAAGCAGCTTTTGCTCAGCCCTTTCTATACCATAAAAGTATGAAAACAGATTTGGTTGACTTATAGTGTTGCCATCAACAGCAAAGCTAACTTCAGACCAGGGTTACCATCAGAACTATGGCTCCCTTTAAGTGCTCTGTCTTTAAAAACCAGACAAGTGGGAAGCTTAGGTGATATGTTACTTGTTTTGTGGATCCTATTGTAGATCAGCTCCCAGTTTGCACTGTCTCCTTGGGCTGGGGGGAGCAGGTTTCCATTCCAAGGCACTTCGTGGGTACGGAGGAGTAAAGTTAGACAACCTCACACAGAAACGTATCATAGAATCATAGAATGGTTTGGGTTGGAAAGGACCTTAAAGATCATGTAGTTCCAACCACCCTGCCATGGACAGGGACACCTCCCACTCGACCAGGTTGCTCAAAGCCCCATCCAGCCTGGCCTTGAACATGGAATGCATGGTTGCTGTTGCTGAACTTGTTTTTGCAGAAACGTAGCACTGATGGGAAGTAATTTAGCAAGTACTCAGAGAAAAGAGTTGTGGCCTCATCTAGTTAGAGTATGTGGCACAGTGTTCATCGTTGAAGAGCTAAACTTTGAGCTGGCAGCTCTGGAGGCATTGGCCATGTTGGGGTCTGTTGCTTCCTCCCATCAGCCTGTTCTCACGTCCTGTGGTAACAGGGCAGTAAGTTGTAAAAGCTGACAGGAATCAGAGCCATAATGCAGTCTTTTCACCAACTCATTACCATGTTTGCTTTGATTATGACTTGGAACATCCCCAGGACCCCTCGGGCAGGAGAGGCTGCACTTCTCGTTTCTGTGGCAAGATGTTAAATACCTCCTGAACCTGGGTTTTAAACAGAAAGAGGGGAGATTTAGATGAGATCTGAGGAAGAAATTCTTGACTGTGAGGGTGGTGAGCCCCTGGCCCAGGTTGCCCAGAGAAGCTGTGGCTGCCCCATCCCTGGAGGGGTTCAAGGCCAGGCTGTACGGGACTTTGAGCAACCTGGTCTGGTGGGAGGTGTCTCTGCCCAGGGCAGGGGCTTGGAACTAGATGATCCTTAAGGTCCGTTCTAACTGTAACCACTCCATGATTCTAAAATCTGACCTTAGTTTTTCCTTAGTTTCTTGTTTTTTTCCCCCCCTTTAGTAGATACTGTTTGAAATTCGGTCTTTATATTCTGTGTTTATTTTAATTCTCAACAGAGCAGTTGACCTTGTCTTGATTTCCCCATACTTTATTTCTGCTCTTGTAAATTTTTCTGGTAAATGTTTCTGGGAGGGTTTCCTAAAGGCTGTGGGAAAGTTTTGCCTGGGAGACAGGTAGGAACAGGGCTTTTTTCCCTGTTCTTTGGCTGGAGGGAGCACAGGAAGATTAGCCTCTCAAGCCTAATGCTAACCTTTGGGACTTGCCACCCACCTTTTTCTCATGCTTTGATTTTTATTTTTTCCCCCTTCATTTCGCTTTGTCATTTTTTTAGTACAAATTTTTTACTTCCTGAAAACTGATAATGCAAGTGCTGAAATAGGTATTTATCTTCTTACTCGATATTATCACTGTTCTTGCTCTCAGAAGGCCTTGTTGCTGACCTCTCAACTAATTAGCTGGTTGTATGATAGTGCCACTTAATTGTACTAGAGTTTTTTTGAAAGCCGTGCAATTCAGTAGGCAATAGGCTGTTTTCTGTTTTTAAATAAATGGGCTAAGTCAGGACATAAATGCCCAAACTTAGTGATGAGCTGGTGAGAAACAGAAAAACCATGCGGTTCCCCAGACTTAAGACCATTGAAATATCCCTGATTTAAGTCTGTCCTTCCAGCTGTAAATTATTTTAAGTTATTCTCATACTTTTGTGTGACAAAAAACCCCCAACCTAGCAGAGTACTGAGTCATGCTCATAACAGATCGGCCTGATGTCTGTCTCTAGGTGCATCTTAAGGTATATATAAAGGATAAAGATCCTATAATGCATTTTATATGCATTATATATAAACAGTATATACTTAAAAAAAGATACCCACTTAACGCTGTAAGTATGTTTTTATTCCAGGTGGTCAAGCAATTAGATAAGTCTTCCAGAAAAAAAAAATCCTAATAAACCTGAGAAATACGTAAAGATTGACCAAAATTAAGTATCCTGGATGTGGTGCTTAGTTTTTCAGACATTTTTCGGAGGTGGGGAGAGGTCAAGTCACATAGCAGAGCACATATTCTTTCTGTTGATTTTTCTTCTTTTCCTCCTGTGGTTTGCTACCAAGTTAATATCTTTTCGGATTAAGTTTATTTATCATTATTTTAGCTTTCAAAGACTGAAGATTTTCAAAGCATGAAACGGTCGCATGGAATCTTTATATGAAATTGTTTCAAAGCACTTTTGGTGCAAGTTGACTTTATTTCAGTCTTACAAAGATAACGGCCAAAAATAAATTTAATTAGCCTGCGAAAGCGCATTTTCCTGGTAAAGAGCTTGGGTTTGTCGCTGCTGATTTTAATGAGACATCTGGCTAATATCAGTTAGTAGATGCTGCTAGGAAAATATTCCATTAATTGTATTCTGAGTTGATCACTGTGTGAGCTTTTGAGATAAAATATAATGGTGATTACCCTCGGTGTAGAAATCAATTGACAAACTTTCTCTTTTGTTTGCCAGTGTTTCCCTTGTGAGTCCATCAAGGTTGATCTTTCCTAGCTGAATAACAATATCCCCGGGGGAGGAAAATGGCAGTATCTCTTCATTGCTCCCAGGAGATCTTGTCAAAGAGCAGGGGATGTGTATAAAAAGTGGGAGGGAGGAAGGGGGTGAAAGAGGGATAATGAACCAGAGGACGTGACTGATGTATTAAAACCTTTAGGAGGAAAAAAGGAAGTAGAGTTGACTGGAGAAAATTATTTTCACTAAAAAAAAAACCTTTGCTTGTTAAAATCTTCTTAAATGTTCGACGGTTTCATTTTCTAATGCCCAGTATTCCACTGGGGACCTAACAATAAGTATTAGCATATAAGTCTTTAGTTCCAACCTTAAGTGAGGAACTAATTTTTTTAAGCTAAAAGTCGGAAATCTGGCTTTGGGTACCACGGTTAAAACACACCTTGAATCCCTGATTTCTGTTTAAAATAAAGACTGTTCTATCGTGTTACGAAGAAGGGTTTGTCCTTCTGATCTGTTTAGTTATCGGTAGCCTCCTCTACAGTGATCTCCAGATACTTATTCTTTTTTAACAGAAAAATTGTTGGGTTTTAATAGCGAGGGGTTTCTTTTCCCTGTGATAAAAATGCAGCAACTCTGCTGCATGGGTGACAAGCATTCCGTCTCCATGCTTGGATAAACTCCATCAAAAGCACATTATCTCCCACTTCTGTGGCCAGCTGTCTAATTGTATTTGTTGTAGCCACTCACTGTTGGAACATGATACTAGCGAAGAGCAAGAATGATAAATTACTCACTGTAGGTGATAGCGATGATGATAATTTTTAATTTCCTTGCTCCTAAGTGAATTGGTGAGGTTGCCTTTATGAGTTCACATAAGGAGTCGAGCAGTCTCATTTATTTTATCCTGTTCAAATGCTGCATGTACAGCCAGCCATTTTCTTTAGAAAAAAGCCCTAGTATTCAGATAATACATGAATTAAGATGTAGACTCCTCTTCCCATTTCAGCTAGGGGCTTTAAGTGTAAGAGTATAAATAATATGTACTAATATTCATCTGTTAGATATATTAAGATCACAAAAAGCTTTAACGTATTTGGTACATGAATAAGTGGGGGAAAAACATGCTCAAAATAATTTATCTAGGAAGGAAAAAAAATTTGTTGCAGACAAGTGATTCTGGGAGGAATTGCTTCATTTACAGTTTTTCATATGTTTGGATGAACACCTTAGAAACCCTCAGTAATGGATGAAGGCCTTAACCTACTTTACGTCTTCATCAAAACCCGGTTTTGACAAAATCAGGTAGAATTTAGTGGCTGCTGTTGTAATTTCAGGAATATTTTATTCTTAGCTGTTGAGTGAACTCTTTGGCTCTTATAGGATAGTGCTTTGCAGTCTCGGTAATGCACATCTATTCCTAAATATTTCCTTAGTTCTTAACCTTCTTAGTTCCCTGGGTAGACATGAAGACTTTGTTCTGGAGCTGGAGTTTTTGTCCTCATAGCTCTGCTTTTGTCCTGGCAATTTATTTGAGAACAGGAAGAATAATATTTCTGCAGTGTTTCCTAATATTTAACATCCTTTGAGGCTAGAGCATGTGTCAGGCTAGAGTTGCAGTTATTTATTACCAGTTTAGAAGTCATTATTTTTGTTTTCCTCTTCCATGTATTCAGGAGACTGGCACTTGAAAGATTCTTCCAGAGGAGGTTTAAGTTCTTGCTGATTAGTTGTTGGTGAAGTTGTAAATGAGCTGTCAAAGGTGGAGCAAAATGATGAGGAGAACTGCAATGGAAGAAAAAACTGTTATCGTTATGCTTTAAAAAAAAAAACCAAGGCAGTAGTTGTAAAACATCATCTGGAATTTATGGGGACATTATTTGCTTGTTCCTTTTCTTCGGTTTGCCTTCTTGTGAAAAAGATGCCACCTTTAATAAAAACCTGGCCAGCTCTATATTCCATTTTAATATGCCCGTGCCTGTGATTGTTTCTATGCCACTTGGAACTGGGTTTTTTCCTTATATTTTGCTGCATGTGTTAAATTTTACAACGAGAAGGGAGGGCTTAATCTTCCTTCAGACTGTAAACGTTGGAAATGTGTTCTTTGTAGTATTGCACAGTTAATAGAAGTTTGTGATTGTTACAGCTACTGCAATTTGTTGAATGTTCAAAAGTGAAATGAGAAGAAAATGTTTTGAACTTCGTTTTACAGAATTATTTCAAGGAAATGGTCTTAAATATAAAAGATATGTATTGTGCATTTCAGCATAAAACCACAACCAAGTAACGAACAAAAAAGTTAAGGTGTAAGGGAAGATAGAAATTCCTAAAAAGAAGATAGTAACCACACCCACAATTTCCTAGCTAGTTTTGTATTATCGGGTATTTCAGCTTTGATTTGTGTAGATTTGATTTGTTATTTTTAGATTGGTGAGATTTTGTTTTTAAATATACAGGACTAGTGATCGTAGGTAAAATTGTAGAAAGCATCATCTGGGTGTATCTTACTTCTGACCTTTTTTTTTCCCAGAAAACCCCCTTAATGTGGGGTACCAGATCATTTTTGTAGTGGTGCAAGGCTCACACTAATATACCTTAAGGGTGGGGATAGGGGGGTTGTATTAGGTTAGGGGTTTTTTGCACTTGCATTTCAGAGTATTGAAACAGGCTTCTGTAACGCAATCGGGTTTTAGTTTTTCATAGCTCTTTCAAGGAAGCTGTCAACTTCTTTTCTGCTATGAAGAAATCATTAAATTGGGTGTAAGGAGCCTCTTTGACATAGGCCCACCCGCTCTTTAGACTAAGGTTTTCTAGATTAACTGCAAATGTGTGAGGCTTCTCTTTCTCTTGGGTTCCTTGCTTGCTTTCTACAAAAAGGTCTTGGAGCAATGCCGACATCACGCATGCCCTCCCTCTATTTTAGCATAGAGGCAGCCCAGCCTATTTCTTATGATAAAACTTTTAATTGAACGACCACTTTCATACACAGATGTATTGGAATGGGTGGTGTGAATTGCTAAAGGAAATAGAGAAAACAGTATCCGTAGCTACCTACTTACCAGTTTAAACTTTAATGTAGACTTGGGACCATCTCGGTCTTGAAACTTGTTATGACTGTCCTTACTGATTGTTTTCTTGTTCTACAGAATTGCCTGGCGGGTTTTAGGAAGGGCAGGTGTGCTCGTTGGAATGAGTGTGTAGGTATCCATGTAGCTGGCTTGAGATCCCTTAGGCCTGGGGCAGATCAAATATGACAAAACAGCTCAAAAGCAGAAAGATTTCAAAAAGGCAACAGTATACTTAAAAACTTAAGCATAGCATAGTGTTTGGGTGAACATATAAAGGTACATATGCCATAAAGGACCATATGGAGCAGCCCTTTTCTTGAGAAGATCTGGTGAATTCAATAATTCCTTTAACACGTCTGTTCAGAAATAAAACTCAATTTACTTTATGAAAATAATGTATAATTTGGATAAATGGAATGCCTTTTAAAGTGCCATGTTATTGGCTGGGGAACACATGCAATCTTCCCCATGAAATAAAGAGTAGGAAAGGAAGAAGGTAGTTAATTTAGGCTGGAGTTACTGGGAGGCTTTGGGATAGACTTGACCTTACGTTTATTACCTAGGTATATGCAAATAACTGTACTTCTGTTGAATTGCAGGTTTAAACTTTTGGTTTGGTTTCTTGTTTTACACGGTAAGCCACAGGCTGTGTGCATCAAAGTGGGATTAGGTTTAATCTGTGCGTTTTTCACTTTCTGTATCTCCTCAACTGTAACTGGTTTGCAGAATAGCTGCCGTAGTGAATATTAAACAAAACTTGCAGCTGGTCAGTAACTACTGGGTTTGGTATTAGACTTTTTGTTTTCCCAAAGATTTAAAATATGAGGGGAGAGATTTTTATCTGGAGATTAAATGCGGTGTTGGTAACTGACTGATGGCAGGCTGCCTAAAAATGTTTATAAAAATTACGTAGTTGTAACCAATTTCATAAGACAAATAGTCAAACCAAGTGTGTTTGTGCTCTGTTTTTTTTTTTTTTTTTAGTTGGCTCAGAAATGGTTTGAAAATGTATTAATAGACGTTATGTATTAGGTTTCTAAATTGCAATATGTGCTCTTACAGTTTGTTTTCAAAAACATCATTGTAGCTCTCTCCGGTATGTGTTTAACTTTAAGCATATAATTGGTATTTAGCTGTGCAGGACTGGGATCTGAACCTTGCCTGGTGACATAGGTCACCAGAGAGTGTGTGTTTGGGTTTTGGGATGCCCCCCCACCCCCGGTTTCAGCTGACTAGCTGGAGGCAATGTATCTGGAAAGGGATCTAGGCATTCAGTCAAGACTTGTCAGACAAATTTGAGGAATTTTGGGATATGCCTGAAGCTGTTCACAGGAGCTTGTCCTTAGGGACTTGCTTAGAATGTTTTCCTGTATTTTTTTTTTCTTTTGGCTCAACAATTATTTCAGTATCAATATTGAAGGACATAATATCCATGTTAGAATGTAACACAAAGAATTTAATGGATCAGTGTAGAGCTCGTTCTCTATAATCTCTTGAACTCTGTAATCCTTGGAGCTCTGCATAACGTGGTCTTTGTGATGCATGATAATTACTGTTGCCACTTCTTGATTTAGACAAAGTCAATGTTTCAGGTTGTTTCAGTTAAGGAAACCATTGATGCTGTAAAATTAAGGTGGTTGTTCATCCTAGTCATTTCCAGAAGGTGTACAAATCCTCTTTCCCTGAGCACAGGAGGCAGTAAATAGCAGGGGACAGTTTTTTGCTTGTACTTGCAGTTTCCTTTCAGCCTGAACTTGATCCCCCAAAAAATATTAATCTGGGGACATTTTTTCAGGGTAGCACGTAGGGTGTTTCTGTTACTTCTTGCTGCCAAATTTATAGATAACTGCATCCACCTTAGCAATGGTATGTCTGCTTGGAGTTTTTAGCTTTCTAGTCCGAAATGTAACTTGATTGTCTCATTTTCTCTGGAAACCGTTTTTTTTTCCTCCCTCAATTCTTAATGTATTTTTGTTGTCTCAACTTTGTTTTCTTTTCTCCAGTAATCATATCCTAGGTCTTATTTGTAAGCATATCAACAGTATTGACCTGATGATTGAAAAATATTTTTATGACTTAGTAGATCTCTGACTAATGTCCGGAAGAGATTGTGCATCAATAAAAGTAGTCTGATGGGTCAATAAAACTTTGCAAAACCTTCTCAATCTTTACTCAAAAAGACGTATTAGAGACAAGGCTGTAATTCACTTGGGAATGAGATTCTCAGCATTGAGTGATGGGACTTTACTGAAGGGATGGAAGAGTTACCGTTTCCAACATCGGGTGCTCATTTGTCACGAAGGTCCCTCAGTGTCTCCTTGGTTCATATTTTTTGAGAATATTTGCCCACATTGGAATTTGGAACTTGCCTGGCTTCTCTGTAGTGCCTTTAGTTGAAAAGCCAACACAAGTGCTTTAACATAAGCTTACTTGCTTTAATACATTGTGTTCTCCACCATGTTGGTGAAATCTGCTCTGGATTTAGCCTAGAGAGGAAAAATACCAGAACGGTTTAGCTATCATTCAGATTATGTATTCCATAGTGAGAAAGCCCTATGGCATTTAGTTTGTTACCTTAATTTCTAGCCATTTTTGACTTTTTTCCTTCACAATCTATCTCTGAGTCAACATGAAGGACGTGCTGCAGAACTCGTCTTTTGTAACTGTTCAGAGCAACCAGTTTCCCAGACGTAGAGTAGGAGAAAAACACTGGTGCTGTGAGAGGAAAGTTGTAATCAGTCGTTTGCAGTGAGTTTTCATGCCACAGGCTTGCCATCGTTAAACTGGTGTGCATCTTGTTGGAACGTACGATAGCTGGTGTGGGGAGAATCCCTTCCTGCTGTAGTTGGAGATCCTCAAAAGCTCTGTTCTGGGTCATCTCTTCAGGATGACATACACTAGAAAAGCATAACTGCCTTGGGCCCACGGTCTGATTTGCTTTACCCTTTCCATAGGAGACAGTAGAAAGCAAATAAAGGTGAGCATGGACAGGATTTCAGAGGTAAAACTGGGGTGGATGAACTTTTATTGGCATCTTCCGGTTCTTTATTTGAATTCTTTGAATTTCTGGGACTCTCACAAGGCTTTTTTTTTTTTTTTTGTCAAAAAAAGCAGGCCAGTACTAGAAGACTGTATAAGTAATAGTGTAGGTATACTGCTTTGTGTGTGGACATCTTGTATTTCTTTTCGTCCTCAAGCTGAAAGAAGAGTGCCACTAATGAATTAGGCACTGAAGAGGGAAGCTCTTTTTGAGGTTAGGAATGGGATGGCAGGAGGGACAGAAGTGATGTTCCGAGGAATCCTATGGAGAGTTACTATTAGAAAATATTAACCGCTGAAAAGGCCAGCATGAGGCATTTACGAATCTTTTCCTCATCTGTGTGTGTAGTAGAGGGTGACAAATATTCCCTGCCAGGTTATGCTCTGCCTCTGTTCACAGGGAGCTTTCATGGAAAACAGTGTTAAGCTACATAAAGAGTGAACACGTCATGCAGAATCCCTCGTACTGTGTGTATTTAGTGAGGGTTGTGAGAGCCGTAGAGGACAAGGACTGAATTTCATGCTTGTGGTTTTGCACATCTGAAAGGCTGTTTTCTCCTATGTAATTCTAATTGCACTTAGGGCGTGTGAGTTATTTTGGAAACTTAGACTAAAATTTTATATGTAATAAAATGCAATTACAGTGGGCTGAATATTCTCAAGTAGAACAAAAGTGTGATGACAGCTTATTTTTTTTTTTTACTTGGGATTTCTAGCATGCCCGAAAGTATAAACCTAAGCTTGTTCCTCCTAGTAAAGGCTTGAAAAGAAGTAGCAATCCCAATAACTATATACATTAATGATACACTTTTTTTCTTGAGTGTCACTATTATTCCTTATATTTGCATTTTCCTCCTTTTTTTTTTTTTTAGGCAGTTGCTGGTTATTTTGATATATTTTTTGAGAAGAACTGTCACAACAAGGTGAGTATTTGGGGTTATGCATTTTAAAAATGTTTCTGAGAGATGAGGGTGTTTTTGTATTTTATTCTGCCTCAAGGTGTTTGGCAGTGAATCTGTTTTGCTGTAGCAAACGCTCCATGTGTATGTGCATTTGGTAATTGATTGATGCGGTGTGATATCAAAAATGTTGTTCTTAATCAAATTCTTGAACTCTTCCATTGCAGGTCTTGTTTTCGACTGGTCCCCAGTGTACCAAAACACACTGGAAACAGACAGTTTTTCTCCTGGAGAAACCAATTCCTGTAGAAGCAGGTATATTTAAATCCAGTTGTGGTGCAACAATGGTTGTGTTGCACTGTTGTTATCATTAAATTTGAATCTAAAATACATTTAAAATTATGTAAGTCTTAAAAAGAACTAGTAAATCTTCTGGCTGCTGTTAAGGAAATTTATTGTCTCAGCAAAGCACTGGGAAATAGCTATCTATACGAAATTCACGTTAAAAATACATATAAATGTCTGCATAGGTATATTGTAAGTGGGCATGTGTCTTATACTTGCATAGATCCATACTGTAATTTTAATGAGAGAACTTCTGTATCAAAGCATTTTTGAGGCAGAAAAATGTAAGACCAGAACACTGCTATTAATTTTCCCTTAATTTTAACCTTAATAACGTTCTTAACTATTACATTTGTCAAGCGATTGCATAGGGCTTTTTGTAGTGCTCCTGAGCTATGCTGTGTTAGTTAAATGAATCGTGAATATAGGCGTGGGTGTTGTGCCTGGCACTGGGGGATTACTCTGTAAATTGAAAACAGTTTCAAAGAACTCGCAAACATGACCTTGATCCGTTGAAGTATGGAAAAGGTTATTTTGATACACTGTAATTTTTTTTTATAAAATATGTAAGTATGTTTCACCTTGAATTTGATGCAAGTAAAAAGTCTTTTGTTATCATCAGGGGAAACCCAAAATTCAGATGATAAATTGCTGAAGTCAGGTTTTGACTAAAGTGATGCCTGTTAGTGGTTTTAATGAGTTCTTTTTGGTGAGTCTTGAAAATACATTTCTATGCAAGTAGTCAAATATTCCTTGCCCTCTTATTCCTGTAGAACTGTACTTTCTTTCAGTCTCACCTAGTCTTTTTATAATCAAAGGAAACATAGTGGTTATATTTTTATGCTGTTTTATTATTTTTTATTTTTGTCCACTTAACAGCGGTGAGTAAATATCTAGTGGTTGAACTCTTACCCAGTGGTGAATTAGTCATCTTTGAAGGCCATTTTTCATTACAGACAAGCAGAATCAAGGAAGGAACCTCAGAATGGGGCTCATCTCTGCTGGTCGGTTGATAAACTCATGGTAATACATGGCCCTGGCCTGAATAGTTCATAAATAGATTGGACATATTGGGGGAAAGCATACAAAAATTTATGTGGATGCTGCAAAAAAACCCTGAGGCTGAGAGGCCTAGAGATGTTATAGAGAGGTATTGACTTAGGTGGAATATTGTCTCTCTTAACAGACCGAATTATGAATGTACAATGGTGAAAGTATCATCTGCTCTCAGTTAAACTGCTTTTACAGTCGCCTCTTGCAGCTATCAGCCATGACAACTTTTTACCAGGAGCTTCTTTCCTAAAAGCACTGCAGTCTGTGTTATCTGGCAAATCATTTCTCTTTCACGCTTTGACTTTATATTCTTAAATAACTTTTATTTGCATATTCTTAGGTCCCATCACTTTTTGGGGTGCACATATTCCTTGGTGCATTTTTACTTGGCTCGTGTTCTGTTCGGTTTCTCTTTCTAGACAAGGCTGGCTAAGGTCTCCTTGCTCCAACTCATTAAATTTCAATGTCGTAGAGTGTGAAGTGAAATTTTAAGTGCAATGACATTTGATAGAATATGCACATTATTTAATATTACATAGATCATTTGACATTTGGTAAATGTGTGAAATTACTGGGAGGTGTGCCTGGTTCCAGAATTCTAGTCTAGGTGCGGTGACTTTCTGAAGACGACTGCAGGAAGAGTGTGCTTTGAAGCAGTGAACACAACCTAGCTGACCTTCAAGATCACTTTTGCTGTAACTCTTTCCTTTCCCTTTATTAGCTCATATTTCTTACAATTTTATTTCTGTAACAAATCTTGTTACAGCTGTGTTTCTCTTTTCTTTCTACCTGTCTCCTTTTCTTCGTAATTATTTATGTTCCCCTTTCCCATCCTTTTTACCCATTCTGTCTGTTTTTATATTTTATATAAAATTACCACTTTAATCTAGGATTCTTTACCTGTTATTTCTAGTGTTAGAGAAGGTTCTGAGAGAAACTCTTGATGCAATTTCCTTTTCTTTCGTAATCCCAGTTTTAATTTCAGTGGGATATTTGTTGTTTATGGATGACATAAGCCCATTAGGGCAGAAGGTATTTCCTGATATTTACGTAAAAAAGTTGCATAATTTAGGTGACTTTTTCTTAAAAAAAAAAAAAATAATTCTCTCTGCCTTTGATCCTCTCCTTCATTGTTCCAAAAATCTTTTCCCCGAGACATGTTACTGTAAGTACAGATTTCCCTGTCTTCCTTTTTTTTCCTATTGTTTTTTGTCCTTTCTAAAAATAGCAACTTTAATATTCATCTTGGTAATTAGTAGTTAACCATATTCTTTGACTTCTTCAGTCTTTCACTTTCCATTTTACCAGCTAAACAAGCTGCTCAAACTTCTTTTGCAGTATATGTAAAGTTGTACTTTGAGCTGTTTCTCATCTCTCACTTGTTAACGAGTTAGCACTGCTTGGTACCGTTTTACCAGGCGTTGTTTCTGCCTGGCGTGTTGAACTGAGCTCCGCTCCACTCCACGCCAAACATAGCTTTTGCAGAAACTTTTTGTCTTCAAATGGACTTTTCTCAATGCAAGTTAACTGAAGAAAAAAGTAACTGTATTAGATTAAACACCTGTGCATCATTTGAAGGCTTGAGCCTTGATGTCCATCCTCGTGTTTACCAATATTCATCAATGCTCTGTATAAGTTCTTAGAATAAGAAATGTGTATACGGCACTGGGAGACACAGCGGAGAAGACCCACTTGTGACTGTATTCATAGAATCATTTAGGTTGGAAAATACCTTTTAAGATCATCAAGTCCACCTGTTAACCTAGCACTGCCAAGTTACCACTAAACAATGTCCCTAAGTGACGCGTCTGCCTGTTGTTTAAATACCTCCAGGGATGGTGACTCAACCTCTTCCCTGGGCAGCCTGTTCCAATGCCTGACAACCTTTCAGTGAAGAAATTTTTCCTGATATCCAGTCTAAACTTCCCTTGGACCAACTTGAGGCTATTTCCTGTTGTCCTGTCACTTGCTACTCGGGAGAAGAGACGGACCGCACCTTGCTCCTTTCAGGTAGCTGTAGAGAGCAAGAAGGTCTCCCCTCAGCCTCCTTTTTTCCAAGCTAAACACCACCAGCTCCCTCAGCTGCTCCTCATAAGACATGCTCTCTAGGCCCTTTACCAGCTTTGTTGCCCTTCTCTGGACACGCTCCAGCACCTCAGTGTCTTCCTTGTAGTGAGGGGCCCAAAACTGAACACAGTACTTGAGGTGGAGCTTTACCAGTGCTGAGTATGGGGGACGATCACTTCCCTAGTCCTGCTGGCCACACTATTTCTGATACAAGCCAGGATGCTGTTGGCCTTCTTGGCCACCTGGGCATTCCCAGGTCCTTTTCTGCTGGGCATCTTTCCAGCCACTCTTCCCCAGGCGTTGCATGGGGTCGTTGTGACGCAAGTGCAGGACCCGACACTTGGCCATGTTGAACCTCATACCATTGGCCTCAGCCTGTCCAGACCCCTCTGTAGAACGTTCCTACTCTCAAGCAGGTTGACACTCCCGCTCAACTTGGTGTCATCTGCAACGTTGTTTGAGTCAGAACAAGCTCTTTTCTTAGTAAATATTGGAAAACAGAAATAATATGATTTGAGTCTTGGAATTACCTGACCAGTGTACCCATGGTGGCATTTGCTTTCAGTATTTTAATAGGTTGTGAAAGATGTAAAATGTTTTCTTGTTTTGAAAGCATTTTTCAGACAGGGTAGCGGGTTTCTTCCCCAGTAAAGAAAAATAGTTCCCTCAGTTTTCTAATTCTGAGTAAATAGTAAGGCTGACTTAAAGTCTCTCTCAGATGCTTTATAGCTTGTGGGGATATGCCTGAAGTGGTTATAGGGCACTGATTGTATTTGGATTTGCTTTGTAAAAGAGGTTGATCTTACAGATATCTGAACCTGTTGGGTATTTAACAGGAAAAGTCTACTTTATGCCATGGCAAAACTGTTTTGTTCTGCAGCGTGAACTAGCTAATTTTCTCAGCTGTCTGATCCCATGTTATTTGTTGTAAAAATAGATCTGTTTTCTTAGCCATAAAAAAGACTGAGTGTTCTGATCTCTATCCTAATGATAACAGAATCAAGCCATTATAAGCCGAAGGATGGGGTTTGCAACTAATCCTCCCTCCTTTGCTATCCCTGCTCTCGGAGTGCAGTGTTTGCAGATTCTCTGGGATGAAATGGGAGAGCTTTAGTCTAGATCCAAAGGTCTGGAGAGTGAGGCAATAAAAGTTACACCTAATTAATAATTCTGATTTGCCACTGAATTTCAGCTTGATATGGTAGACAGCTTTGTATATAGTTTTAGTGGATAATTTCTGTTTATTTGGTTTAGATCTGATGTGTGAGCGAGGGATAGCCTCTTACTGCTCATGTATTCGGAAAAACTGGGTTTCCTCCTCGCAGACTGTGACGAGAGGCTTGAAGCTGATGTACAGTGAAGTAAAACAAAATAGCGTCAACATGTTGGGTATGCTTTAACCGCTTAGCATGTGGTAAAATTAAAGAAACTGGAGAAAGAAGCCAGATGATATTTTATTGCCAGAAAAACTGGGGTTTCTCAGACAAAAGAGTATTGTATTGTAGACTCCCTACAGAGCACAAGGCTTCACTTAGCAGTCCTTTTAATAGCTTGAAAATGTCTTTATTTTGAAAAGTGAAATTGAGATGCCAAAGCAGTATCTTATTAATGATCCAAGCATGAGTCTCTTCCTTTCATTGAAATACTCCTGCTAAGTTTCATAAACAAGAAATTATATACAAAATTTCATTCTCATTTGCTTGTCTCAAGCATTTGCTAAATAAAATGCTTAGAAAAACTATTTTAAAGGGCCCACAGAATCTTTTCAGTAACAGTGCACTAAGTTAAAACCCAGATCTGTAGGCAAGCAAATTCTATTAGCAATAAAACAGCATATTGTCGGCATTTTGTGTTCTTGATATTGCATTGCAGTGGAAATAAAACCTTGATTTGTTTTTCTATGGTACTAAAAGGGGCTAACACAGCAAAACTGAAGTAGGACTCACATGACTAAGCCCCTATAAAACCCTTGATTATCTTTAACTCCCCAGTCTCCATAATTGAGTTGCTGTTTGTAAATTTACAAACTGAAAAATGTTAATTTGTCTACCTAGAGAGTTTTGTTAAAAGTAGGAAAACAGCCCTGGCACAATTAATCTGTCTGAATGTTTTGATCTTATACTGAAATACTTCAATATTGTGTATCCCAGTTGGATAATTTCGTTCCCAATTAAGATTTTACTGTCTGTTTTGCCTGTCTACAGCTGCAACATAGTGTCTGTAGAACACTGTCACTTGTTTACTTACAAGTGATACCTCCAAAAATGATGCTCGTGTTTAAAATCTAGTAACTGTTAAAACTTGGATTTTGAGGTCAGACTAAATCTTGCATGTCTTATGCTCTATCTTTCGAAACCTGCAGTTTAAAATCATCCTGATGACTTTTCAGAAACATTTGTAAGTGTGTATTTGAGGCACTAAATTGAGAGAATCTCTTCCTGTGGCTGTTTTATCTCGTTGAAAGATAGAAGGAGTTTTTGCATCTAGACAGAAAAACGTGGCTGGATTTCTTGTGCTGTTCTCTGTGGACACTCTTGCAAGTTCTGAGGCTGCAAGGGGGATGCGGCTCTTACACCAACAGCACTCTAGTTTTCTCAGAATTTTTTCACAACTGCTGAGAGAGAAAGATTGGGACAAGTTTGGGATCTCTACTACAAAAAGTTATGAATTAAGACTAGTTCTGGGTGAGTGAGTTTGGCTACAGCAGCAATACGTTTTGGAGGACCATGTATCTGGCCTTAGGCTTCCCAGTTCCCTATGGCAGCTATTTCTGGTACTTGAGCTACCTTGGGAACCTCTATCACTTGCAGTGCGTGCACCTTATTTTAGGCAGCCATACCAAGTTGTCTTACCTTACTCAGCTGGCTGTGTAGACTTCCTTGCAGCAGCCTCATTCATAGATTGTCTTGGGGAGTTGAACTGTACCAATTTAGAACAAAAACTTCAGGGAATATACTCGGGGCATGAAAGGAAAAGGCAGAGCCTCAACATAATTTCAGAAGACAGCAAACAGTGATGTAACAGAAAGGAGTTGGTAAAACAGCTGCTTAGTTTATAAAAGTAACCAGCTGGTGGAAGAAGGGTGTCACAGATTAGAGGGATAACAGCGAAAGGCAGTGATTGCTGCTCAGCACAGACACTGCTCGTTGGGTCCCATTGGCTTGGGGATTCAGTGAGAGATGTGGCCAAATGGGAAGGTGGCATCTGTGTACAGCTGCGGGTGTCCGCAGGTCAAGAAGATGAATGGGAGGATTAAGGGTAAGTTACTGAGTTTAAAACAAATGCTCTTGGTCCCACCACAAATGATTTCTGTCTCTCGTTATTCTGTTTCTTTTTCAGAAGATAGATGGCATATGAAAACTACTTCCTAGCCAGCTCTTCCAGAGTAAAGCTTCTGAGACTTGCTGGTTTTCAGTTGCATGCTAGACCTCAGTGTTGTATAAGGCAGTGGGTCCAGTTAGTCTATACTAGAGTAAAAAACTAGATAACGTTTAAATTGTCGGCCTCAAGCAAGAACAACCTTGTCATGAAGAGCAGTGTCAAAGCTTGCTGTTGTGTAACTGTGAAGGTACGTATGGAATAACCACTTGGAAGCTTGTGGTTATTGCAGTGTAGGGGATTTGTAAAGATATTTCTCACCAGCAGTTTGTCAGTTAAGGTCTCTTTAGCCCAAATATACCCCAGTTTTCTGGCAGCTGTCTTTGAAACAATTCCAGTGAGATCTTTTGTAAGGTTCTTAAATTTTAATGGGGGTCAGAGTAAAGAATGCTTTTGAGTACCGTGTCTCGCTGTTAGCTTCATAAAGCTCTTCCGCAGGACGAAAAGAAGGAAACCTTGAAAGATCTTGATCGCTGGCTACCTTCAGTAACTCTCTCAGTCTTTTTCATAATCAGAGGACACTGAGTTGTATTGAAAGGCAGGGTAGTTCTTCACATCACAAGTTCATTGCCATGGATTGTTTTGAGCTTTGAGTGTATGTTATGGATATGTCTGCAGGAGGCTGCATGGAATCTTTCAGTTCAGTCAGATCCTTTCAGATTAATCAAGTTATAGATTGAAAAAATATGGTTTGTTGGGCTTAAACACTCTTAGTGATAGGGCATAGGGCTCTTGCATGGAGAAGTACCTTCGCTCACAGACTGCAAGACTGCAAGCTTGTCCAATGTATAATTGTATTGCACAAACATAAGTGAAAGATACAGTTGCTTATAGTTTCACTGACGGTGAAAGTCAGAACAAAAATAAACTATTTTGAGTGTTAATAGGGTCTACTGTAGAGCACTGTAATCAGATGTGTATTATTTGGCAGTGGGTCAGTATGGACCTAGGGATGCTTTTTTTCCCTGTGCTAGCAAGCTTGTGAAGCACTATTTTTTTTATTTTTGGGGGAAACATTTCAGGGCTCCCCAAGGGATAATGAAGATGCGGGAAGGGGATCGTAATGGATTCAGTTTTGTCCTAATCAAACTGCCGTGGCACTGTGTGGTTTACTTGCATTCAGCTGAGCGTGATAAGAGCAAGGTGATGCAGCTGAGTCCCAGAGACGGCTTCCTCCAGGCAGCTCGTAGGACAGCAGAACGGTGAAGAAACATCAGTCATTTTCTATCTACGTGACATTGATTAATTGTTCAGAACTGCCTTTTTGTTACTTGGTGGCACTGCTGTTGTTTGCTTCGGCCCTCGGAAAAGGCTGTTTAGAAAGGCGGATTTAATGTGGCTCCTGCATAAGAAATAGCTGAGAAAAACGGAGGGCGTCATTTCATTAGCTGCCCCTACAAACAGCATCTCAGGGTTCTGTTCTGTGAAGTCAGCTGTGATCTATGAAATTATATTTAGATTTTTTTTTTACTTCATTTATTGTATTGCTTTGTTTTAAACATTTTGAAAGGGTAAGATTGCTGTCTGGATTGATTTCAATAGTGGAATTTTTATTCTCTTAGAGGCTCTTTAGTCTTAACGATTTTTAAAACATTCAGTATTACAGGATGCTAAAATATATCGAGTAATTCATTTTGCAGCAGTTCTGAAAATGTGTGTTCTAACTAGGTTAAACTTCCTAGCTGGAAATAAGCTATAACACCCTTTTTCCTTTACCTTGTCCTTCTACCTGGCAAATCTCTCTCTAAGTAATCTGTGAAACCATTTTCACAGTTCTGCGCAAATTGCGTTGTATTATGTCAGTCATTTGTGTCCACTGCCCAGGGAACATGGAATTTGCTGGCTTTTTGTTGGGGCGTGGGATGGGGGTTGGAGGAAGCAGATGAAAGCTAATAAGAAAACTAAGTTCTCTTTAACGTCCTCCTGTACTGCGTTCTCAGTAAATTTGTGCTTACAACTCAAAAATATGAATATTTTTAATTAAAGTAGCTCCTTAAGTATCTGGAAATTAAGAATCTTGTTGAAAGCTTAGTCTTTCAAAACTGTTTTTTAAATAAAGCTTTCAAATAAGCTGATAGTATACCCTTTGACTAGCTATGGATTTCACTTTGTGTGACTTTTACATGACAGACACAAACTTTATAGTCTTGTTTTAAATTTATATAGCATGAATCAGTTCCTGGAGCTCCTAGTAGCTGTAAATCTAGTTTTCGGCTATCATCTTATTAGAAGGATCTTAGATGCGGGGGGGCAAGAAGTGGAGAACAGCCGTGTCTATAGAGAAATGGGCTAATTGTCCCTTCATTTAGTCCTGTATAAAGTTTCAGAAGGTTGCGTAGCTGTAAAGACTTTTCACATCTTATCCATTGAGTACGTTTGCATTTTGCAAAGTGGACTGTTACATCGTGAAATTGGACTTACCCACAAATAATCTCCTATTTTGTGTGTGAAAAGTAAAACATCTCTTCTTAGAGAGTGTACACAAGTTGTTAAGCCAGCACAGCAGGTTTTTCTCCTCATTTATTTCAGAATCTGAAAGTGCTTTTAAAAGCTGAAACAGACTTTTCAATTACGGAAAGAATAAATGTGGAAGAACTTGATGTGCTGAGGAACTGTAGCTGCCGTTGGGATGGAACCAGGCTTGATCAGCGCAGGCGAGGACAAAATGTTAAAACAGAAACATCGAAGCCTGGAGTTTTTCTAGGACAAAAGCTTTCACTTAAATTTAGTCTCACCAAAAGTGAGAGTTGTGCCTCTCCAGAAGTCTCTCAGCTCTTTCCTCCTGCGTCAAAGCGTTCTCTCTGGTTTTAGCTGAAGCACATATATGCCAAGTGTTATGGTCAAGAAAGCCTCATAGTTTGTAAAACAAAACTTGCTGTTAATAATGTGTATGCTTGAAGTGCTGTGAGGATTTTGGTGTTAATGTCTCCTGCCAGATGAAAACATTACTGAATTAGAGCTTAAATAAAATGCAGTGCAAATACAAACCACGTGGCTATGTAGCACGAAGTGGAATGGGGTTTTTTGTGGTTTTACTCAAAGTTGATAGCAGTGATGCGCGTAAATTAGGGAGCACAGCAAAGGAACAGCGCAATATTAAATTTTGTGGACTAGCAATTTTGCTTTTTTTATACTGTTTTATTACTGCTAACGATTTGCTCACTTCATGGATGGAAATCTGTGTTCGAGAATTTAAAGACGTTGTGTATAATCTCATGAGAAAATGAGTTGATATTTGAAGCCCGGGGGTGGGGGCTGTTTTCTTTATGCACAGCACTTAGTACCTGTCCAGCGGAGACTTGGGCATCCCTGGAAATGCTGGGTAGCGATGTGCAGATCCAACTCAGCCACATACAAAGAGAGGTTAATGTATCCAAGGAATACGGTGGTTTTTCCCCAATCGCAAGTAAAATAATTGGCATTATCAGCTCTTTGTGTGGGTCATCTGAGAAGTAAAGCATCAGATGTAACTCAGCACCTCGCTAGGTTTAACTGCAGTTAGTTTGACTTAGGTTTTTTGCCAAGACCATTGCTTAGAGCTTTGAAAACATAAAGGAAACCATCGTAGACTTGTTTAATCCTGATTAATTTGGAACACCTCATGCAACACAAGGGTATGTAATGCATCTTTGCTGTTACCGTGCATGGTTCGGTAATGGAAGCATAGTAATTTCCTTTTTACTTTTGCAGGAGAGGCCCTGAGAGGAAAGATAACAGTCCGCAAAAACAGAAAAGATCCACGGTCCCTCTTTATAACCCTTTCAGTGAAGGACACACAGCAGACCTACAGCCTTCAGTGAAAATTCTGCGCGTGTAACTTTGGGAAATGTCAGATTGAACTGTTGATAACTGTTTCTAAATATCCAGAAATGGTAAACTCCTGGATTTGTGTATGTATACGCACGTATAAGATTATGAAAAGTTTACCTAGAATTGAGAGAGTACTGTTTGGATGCTTTTGCACTGGAATGTGGAGACTGACGACAAAATTGGATTCTGTTGTGCTTCATGTGACGTGGTGAAGGCCAGAAAGATGGATTTGGGTTATGTGGGCCTGCTAGGTGAGAAAAATCAGATTAAAGTCTTGCCGTGAGGAATAATAAATACGATCTCTCAATATTGGTTTATTCTCCAACTGGCCAAATCCTTATGCAATTCTTTTATTTACAGAAGCAGCAGCTAAATCATGTGCTGGTGCACCTCAACAGTAAGTAGCTGGAAAATCCCGGTTAGGAATAAGTTTGGAATTCCAACTGCAGGATTGCAGCAACAAAGACTTTATTTTTATTACACTTCTGTAATTAAAAAGTTGTATCACATTTCAGTTACATTTATCTAAATAAATGAACCGAGTGTGTTATGTAATGCAGTTGCTGGTTTCCTTGTTCCCTGTGTAATTGGAAATTCTTCTGTCTATCCAGTGATGGCTCATTTATTTGTGGCTACAGTTTTTTCTGCAGCAGCCTAGTGGAGCATAGGTGGATGGAAAGCGTGTATTTTAGCAGCTTTAGGAAAATACTATGAAGAAATAGCAGCAGATGCTGAAACGGTGGATTAGGTTTGATTGCTTACAGAACGGGACTGTGAACAATCAAGGATGGATGTGCGTGTCGTGATCTTTCAACGCTTCAAACTGCAATAGAGTTACAACTAAGTGTAACACCAGTCAGTTTATGTGCTCGTATTGCACGTGTATTTGTGTTGAGAGTGGTTTCAAAAATCGTTTCAAGAAGTAAAGATAACGGTGTTTTCCTAACGTTAGGACTTTTTTTAAAGGACTAGAACGGGAAGGAAATTCTTTCCCTTGGAGTCTGCCCAACAAAGTTTTGGTTATTGTATGTTTTGTAATGGGGTGAAATACTTAGTCTTTTGCCTGTAACTAGAGAAGTGTTACCAGCGGTAATGCCATTTTGGCAGAAAAGTGGAAACTTGTATTCCAAAAGCTGAACGTCTGTGACGCAGCGCTCGATTTCATCCGGCGAAGCGGGCATGGAGCAGGAAGTGACAATTGCTACAGTGCTACTATATTTTTCAACTGAAAACAGACTTGTGGGTTTGTACTTTGTCTTATACTGCTTTTATCCTCGCTTGTGGAATCACGCGGCTTACTAATTTGCATGCAGATAATTTCCTTGGCTTGGGGAGGGGATTTTTCCTTCTGTGAAAACTATTGAATTACCTTTAGACTCTTAAATGTCCTGATTAACATCTAGGTGTTCAAGAGCTCAGCTCGCATATGCAGCGTGATAAGAATGTTGGGTTAGTCTGGTTAACTCATTTTAATGGTCTAAAGGCGGGCTTGACCACCCATATTGACACCTTGGCTATTATGTTCACCTAGTAGTAGGTATGAATTCATTGCTCGCACTGATTTTTAGGTCCCTCAATTTTATGCAAGCAGGACTGTACGGGGTTTATAAATTCTACACATTTTCAGAATTTTGTTTTCAGGACAGGCTTTACTACACATGCGCACGCACACACACACACACCACCCCCAGATGCAGGATTTATTTCACAGTAGTATCTGACAGGTATAAACGCTCTACAGTGATATGTGAGTCTCAGTGATCTGCTGACATTTTTCTAGCTCGGTGACGTATATTCCTTTTGAAAATAAATTGATTATCGTTGATTTCTTAAAAGGTGTAACAAGGTGCTGTAGAAATGCAGGATATTGACAGACTAAGCAAAATTCTCATACGGTCTTCTGAATACTGTGGCAACCAGAAGCTGGCAGAATCTGCACCTGATTTAGGGCAACAAAGGTGATGGAGGGATTGGAGCATCTCCCTTATGAGGAAAGGCTGAGAGAGCTGGGACTCTTTAGCCTGGAGAAGAGAAGGCTGAGGGGAGACCTTATTAACGTTTACAAGTATCTAAAGGGTGGGTTGAAGGAGGATGGAGCCAGACTCTTTTCAGTGGTTTCCAGTAACAGGACGAGGGGTAACGGGCACAAGCTGGAATATAGGAAGTTCTGAACAAATATGAGGAAAAACTTCTTTACGGTGAGGGTGACAGAGCACTGGAACAGGCTGCCCAGGGAGGGTGTGGAGTCTCCTTCTCTGGAGACTTTCAAGACCCACCTGGATGCAGTCCTGAGTAATGTGCTCCGGGCAATCCTGCTTTAGCAGGGGAGTGGGACTAGATGATCTCTAGAGGTCCCTTCCGACTCTGGAAAAATTCCATGATTTTGATCATCTGATACGTAGTTGACTGTAGGAGCTTCACATGTTTTTAGTGTAACTAATAGTTTGAGATATTGGTGTTGGGGTAGATGATCTTGTTGAGATCCCCTCCAAGTTTAATTTTTTCAATACTTCCGCAGATTTTCTAGAAATGCAGATTGTGTGTTGGTATAAATTTTCACATAGAAGGCAAGAAAGGAAGAAAAAGAATGCAAAGGCCTAAATAGACTTAGAGTAGCCTTCAGTGATAGGGGACTATAAATGAAAAAATGATTGAAAATGTGTAAAAGAAAAGGAAATGCTAGTTGTTATTAAAAAACCAAACGAAAACAACACACTGCATCAAGAAGAGAGGATTTGGTATCATTTAACCAGAATGAAAACGTCCTCAAAAGACCTTAATTAATGTAAAGCCTGAGGAGGGTCATTTGATAAAGGCACTGGAGTTTCAAAGAACTTAAAATCCACAGGAGTGGGAATTGATCTAATAGCCAGTGTTGCACAGTGTCCTGGGGAAACAGCCCATCAATTATAAGTGGCTTTTCTCAACCTAGCAGTTGAATAATACGGGATTCATCTGACAGCACAATCAATTCTTTCTGTTTCCTAATTGTAATTCTGAGGATTAAATATTGTAGGAAATGCAGTCAATAAATGCTCTTTTAAAGGGACTCTTAATAATTGAATCGGAGGCAGAAAAGTGGAAAGGAACTGCTTTGAGTAGAAATACCCGTGAATTTGTCTAGTGAGAGATAGTAATACTTCATGCAAGATGTGATCCTTTATTCTGAGGCGTGTCATCAATGTGGCCAAAGGTGCAAATAATCTGTCACTGAATTTAAAAAAAAAAAAAAGCAACAACAACAAAAAAATCCCAACAATAAGATACTGTGGCAATCGCTGGAAATGGGAAGTTGTGCATTCTGCATAGTTTATGAGATGAATCTCTTCCTCCAGGTAGTGGCAACAGCTTGTCCTCCATCCACCTCTGCTGCGTGCAGATTCCAGGTCATGTTATCCAGTACAGCTGCTCGGTCTCGGACCTGTTTGATGAAATGGCTACAGCTCGCTGCTGTGGAGAAGCAAACAGTATCATCCTTATCTCGAGTATTTTTGTCTTGCAGAGGGTGATGAGAATCATGCAGATTTATCCGTACTGGGTGTTTGTGGTCTCTGTGTGTCCGTGCTGGTCAGAGTTGCTGCTTGGCCATGTTGATGTGCACCAGTGGAGATGTCCTCTGTCCCACATGGTTCCAGCCCTTCTGCAACTTCTGGTATTCCTTGATCTGGAGTTAAAATACCCTCACCTGCTTCTGTACCACCAAGGACATTTGGTCCCTGCACATCCCCTTTAAATTCCTTTTATGATATAATGACACAGCCTGGTTGTAGTTGTAGAAACAGCCATTTGTCAGTTGTTCGTGTATCAATTTTTAAAAAAATTTTTTAACAATTGGGATAGTCGTAGTTTCAGACCTAGCTTTATTACTTTAGTGCGTGCTCCTGTATTCAGAAAAGAAAAAGTAAATTGTAGGGAGCCTGAATGTCACTTATCATCTGACAGTACTTGTCAGATAAATAAAATCAGTAAGTCAAATAAATACCTCACAGTGTTTTTCTCCTTAGTAGCAATTCCTTATGTGACAAAATCTTT
Source organism: Alca torda (assembly GCA_008658365.1). NCBI lineage: Eukaryota > Metazoa > Chordata > Aves > Charadriiformes > Alcidae > Alca > Alca torda. Next base: position 65,768,033 of record CM018080.1, on the reverse strand, counting down.
TTTGGGTTTGTTTTTTTTTCCCTGACTAAGAAATATCAAATCGGTATATCCTATGGGTTAGATCTCGCTAGCTTTGAAATTGAAATTTGGCGTTTATTTACCTGCCTCTCTTTCTTTGAGATGTGTTTGCCCCGTCTCCTTTTTTCCCCATCCTTCCCGTGTGCTGGGATGCCCAGATGCAGTTTTCCATGCAGACAGCAAACCTCGCTGGTGCTTGGCCGCTGTCCTGCTCACATGGCTCCTTCCCCGCGTGTTTCTCCTCTGACGTGATGTGCAGAGCTATTTGCTGTTGGCTCCATTTCAGGGCATCTCTCTCTCATCCCTGGCTTCAGAGTTGTTGTTTTTTTCATGTTTTGTTGGGTTTTGTTTTGTTTGAGCTTCTTCTAATGTGCCCTGACAGTGTTCTCTTACTTCTGATGACTGGAGCTTCCCCTTATCTGAAGGCTCTCGCTCATCTGTCCCCAGTCCTAGGCTGCTCCTCTTCTCCCTGCTGCTCCTTTCATTCCAAATGCTAGATGTGCAGATTATTCTTGAGAGACGCAACAAACTGTGGACAAGTGTAAGCTTTGCTTCAGCAATCGGCACTGCCCAGAGCGGGCTCGATTTGCAGGCACGGCAGGAATAGGGTGCAGAGGCAATAAGACAAGTACGAACAAAGGCTTGTTACGGGCCTTAAAATGCATGAATTAATTGTTGGCGCCAATGGTGAACTGCTAAAGCATGCTAGAAAATCTGATTTTGTCTATGATGCATATCTAGACTGGACAGAAAGAGTGGTCAGACACTGGAATAGGCTGCCCAGGGAGGTGGTGGTGTCACCATCCCTGAATGTGTTTAAGAGTCGTTTAGACGCGTTGGGGGATATGGTGTAGGGGAGAACTTTGTAGAGTGGCGTTGATGGTTGGACTCGATGATCCCAAGGGTCTTTTCCAACCTAAATGATTCTGTGATTCTAGGAGGATATCAAGAAAAAATTAAGATTGGTAGTTTCAGGTCAATGGGCAGATGCACGAAATAATATGAAATGGTATTATGGTACCTTGCGTAAGGTGTGTGCAATGTAATTTCACGTGCATAAAGAAAAAAGCCTTTTCTTTGTCACCAGCAATATTTAGGACCCTTAATTCACTTTGTGAATTAATTTTGAGAAACTTGCACTCAGAAGAGGGCAAACGAGTACGTGGTGCTAATAGCATGTCCGTCTTCCAAGAGGTTGAAAGTTTGCCTGCCCCAGCTTGTAGGTGGCAACTCCACGTTTAGTGGGAAAGATTCTTCGTTTGCAAAACCAAGGAGCCTGCGTGGTAGATAGTAGCAGTGTCATGGAAGTGTGTGTGTGTGTCTCCAGCATTTATACTCATATATGTGTGCTCATGTACGCACCCACACTGGAGTGTGTGTATGAGTTTGCACTGTGCATTTCCAAAATACCATATACTAGTGATACGGTTTATAAACGCGTATTGTATTCACTCAATGCTTCGTGGTTAAACTAAATCTTTCTACAAAAGTACACTTGTAGATTAGTTATTGTGATTGTGATCCTATTGAATTATCTTTAATATCCCATAATTACTCAATTGAATGGGAAATCACTTAGAAAAAATGCTGGTTTGCCTATAAATTATTGGGGGGGGGGAGGGGGGGAAGTACGTTTTTGTTGTGCTTAATAATGAAGTCCAGGAGTTCTGAAGAACACTGAATGTATGGAAATTTTTAATGTTTATTCCAATAGTTAACCTTTTTCGCAAGGAATATTCTCAACTATCAATTATCAGCCTTTATTCGTGCTAAGCTAATTTAGATTATACTTAGCCCAAGGCCAGAGGTGTTGAGTGACTACCTTCTCCCGCTTGCAAATCTGTGCCCAAAGTCTATGTACCTGAAGATAAATAACCCTACCTGAAAAGAGGATGGGCGCTCACAGCTCCACTTATTTAGGTGCTAAACTACAGGTTTTTCCCCTTTTTTTGACCTGTTGCTTATTTAATCTTGTCTTCTGCAGTGCTTTTAATTGTCTAGCCAGCTAAGCTGTAAAACTTACCTTCCTGGCTCTACCCATCAGCGAGCAGCTAAGCAAGAAAGACAAAGTTGGAAGCTCCCGGTCCTTCGTTACGCGATGTCTCTTTGGAGTGCATCATGCTGGGGTCTCTAGGAGGCATGCTGGGGTCTCTAGGAGGCATGCTGGGGTCTCTAGGAGGCATGCTGGGGTCTCTAGGAGGCATGCTGGGGTCTCTAGGAGGATTTTTCTGTGCACACCTCGGTTTGACCATCTAAATTCTGTCCTGTGGGGTGTGCTATAATGAGATAGATCCAGCTTCCAGGATCCAGATAAAAGATCCAGCTTCCGGGATCCAGATAAAAACAAAGCCTCAGCTTCAAATAGATAAAGCTCTACAGAGGATTCAGGAAGCTGGTTCGGGAGGTGGAGCTGCTAACTGCAAAAGGCAGGCTGCTAGTAAGTTTTTAAGACCTTTTTTTTTTTTTTTTTTTTAATTTCAAGGATGTTTCCCTGCTATCTGTTTAATAGTGCCTGAAGTTCCCTGTAGTAATGACGCTTAACGTTTTCTGTCCCCGTTTTAAATTATCTGAAGAAAAAAAATGGCAGAAGTGTGTATCTACCAAGGTTAGTGGGATGGCAGAGCCTCGCTGTGTCTGTCTTGCTGGAAGGAGTAGGAAGAGCCCACACACCCTTACTGGAAGGGGAGTTGGAAGATCAAGAGTTGAAACTAAAGGCTTGTATGAAGACTAAAGCGATGACTATATTTTTAGAAACCAGGTTTGGGGGAACAATTTGCTATCGCTTTTACAGCATTAACTAACTGCATAATGACGGCATTTCGGAGTTTTCAAAGGCAACCAAAAATAAAATCGTGGGCATGCCTCTTAATATCCAAACTTTGAAAGAAATGCCGAAGAGATTGTATGCTCTTCTGTTTATACAGGCGTTGGCGGATGGTAATGCTGGAGAAACAGTGACAGCAGGTTAGAAGACAAATACTGTGTTACGTGAGAAGGTGAGGAAAACCTGGAGAAAAGCTAGCATTTAATGTTATGACCGTTGCAGATAAATTTGCAGAAGGGCTTATGGGATTAAAGAGGCTTAAAAAGCAGTCAGTTTGAGTTACTTTTATATAGTTGGAACGTGAAATTGCTTCAATTTTCCAGGTTTAGTAAGAGAGTTTAAGCACATACTTTTTGATATATTTTTTTGACCTTGTATAAAATTCATAAGCAGATAATTAGCTTCACAGTTAAAAGCAGTATTTTTAATGGTATTGCTGAGCGGCAAAGACAGAAGGGGCAAGGGGGAACCTTACTGCTCGGTGGGGTACTGTGCACACAGAAATTAAGTTTTGTTAATAGAATATTTGAAAAGCTTGTGCTTTCTCAGTACATGTATCTGTAAGTAACAGTCTGTCCCCGGATGTCTACCAACTGGTTCTGCGTTTTTACCTACTATCAAAACAGAAAACAAACTTTATTTATATCCCTTTCTGAATGGCAAGAGTATTACTCAATTTCTTTGACTTATTAATGGCTCTGGGTTCCAGCGCTCTCTGGGCTCCTCCATGATAATGAAAAAGACTCGCCCCATGGAAAAAACCGTACTATGAAACAGTCAGCTTACAGCTTTATAATGTTTCTGTTGCTCTTGCTGTAACAATTAGGCAAAGTAAAATAAAAGACTCTTAATGACAGCAATAACAAATTAAAGAGGAATAAAGCTTACTCAACATGTTAATTCTATTTTCCACTTGGGTGCGACTCAAAACATCAGTGGAAACAGTGGGAGCAAATATGTCCCATGGAAAAGACGCTAACTGAAGTTAGCCTTTCACAAGTGAGAGCTACAGCACAAATGAAATTATTCTCCTTGGATTCAATTGGCAGATGCTAAAATAATCCTGCTTTACATGGTGATTGAGAGGCTTTTCAAATTTTCATTTTTTTTCTTTCCAAGAGAGCCAGGTGAGGCTGGGGACGCCCATTTTCTTGTACTTTGTTTTCTTTTCTCTTACCACTCTAGCACCTTGAGGGATGCTACCGTCTCTACAAAATATGGGGTAGATTTTTCCGAAGTGACTTGAATTAATTGGGGGAGATCACATCTGCACACAACGGTAACGTGCAGTGAGTAACAGGGATGTCGTTGATTCAAGTACTTAAGATACCCACATCTGGGAAATTTGTACTGGTATAAACCCCTCTCATGGGCATAATGCCACGTTACCAGAATATCATCTGTGCTATGTAGGCTTCTCGCTGTACCAGCGCACCTGGCTTAAAGTTTTTCCCACTTTAGCAGGTGACATGCACAGTATATATTTAGTGACCTATTTAAAAAAAAATAAAAATCTGTAAAATCAACACAGTTCATCCAGTACTATCCAAACAAAGTAGTACGCGTTTGCTTAGCTCTTTGGTACCGTCGCTCTCCAGTGCTGCTGTTTTGCAGTAGTTGTCATTAAAAAGTCAATCTGGCTAAGAATTACCAACCTCTATATTTCCCTGAGCATTCCCTGGATGAAAGAAGGAGTTCCAGGCTGGCAGGAGAGAAAGGTGAGCTGATGGGAGACGTGACGGAGAACTACAGGTCCTGGGTGGCACGTACCACAAAGAGAGCTCCCTTGAAGGAGTGTTCATCCAGTTTAGGTAATGACGGTTTAGGTAATTAAGCCTGAAATACAAGTAGGGATTCAGCAAGTAGAATTGAACTTTGATTAAACCTTCTGATGAGTTATGCAAAGAGAAGAGCACTGAAGAGGGGGGAATTTCTTAATAATATTGACTTGTGTCACAACACTGGACGTTCTTGAAACAAAGTCTACTCAGCTGGAAAATTGGATGCGAGGAGGAGGAGGACTTCTCTGCAACTCAGCTGCTGCAGCTGCGCTACGCCGCTTGCTTGAGAATTAATACAAAGCCTTACACTGAGAAGATAAAGCAGTAAGAAACTCAGGTCTCTTACCTCCTGTTAATATATGCATTGATGTTAATTTTGGAAGCATGGTGTGTTTAGAGCATTCACGGGGCTGTTATATCTATGCAGACCCCAAAACAGATTTAGCTTAGAGAATAACAGATGTTACATAGTGTCCCTAGAGGCAGAAATAATGCTCTTGCAATTGGTTTGTGTGTAATTTTGACCACCTTTAGGGTACCAGATGACAATGACCCTGGACTGTGCAACCTAGCTAGAGATGGGTGGCCCCAGTCTTTTATTTGTCACCTAGAACAAATGAATATCTCTTTCAAACGGCAGCAAAGAGTATGGAACACACTGCCATCCGAGGAAAATGGAAGGAGAGTGGTTTCATGGAAATATGCACACGCCAAAGAAGGTTAATGCTGTCAGAAATAGGAGATGTTGAGGAAAAAATACCAAGCTCCTTCTTTAAGTATCAAACCATCCAGCTGTGATTAAAATTTTCTGAAGTGACTAACGATTTTAATTTTCTTTCTTTATCGCTCTGCTGAAACTGAGATTTATTTTTTTACAAGAGTTTGCCTTTCTGAAAAGCCTAAGTGAAGGCACCATTGTAGTGTCTTAATTAAAAGATACTTTAGGATTGTTTTCTCTAAAAGAGACTCTCTAAATATTACTTCTTCATAATAACTTATCTGTGATTTAATACTTTAAAAGTGTCATGTTTTTTCTCATCTTCCTATATGAAAAACAAACACAGGCAGATGACATGCTATAAGGGCGGTAGTTAAAGTCTCAATTTTTCATCGCTTTCAGATTGCCTTTTAATCCACTATTTTGGTCAAGTCTTCAGAAAAAACCTAGGTGCAACATCTGGCTAAGGACTATGCCATGGGGTTATGGTTGTGGTTCAGCCCATCCCTTAATGGAATTTTATGTTTTTCACACACAACTATTTTTTTGAATCAGATGTTTCATGCCTGACTTAGTCATCCGTATGACAGTTAATTACTTTTGAAGTAACTGAGGTGTTATTGAAGGAAGTGGGTAGGAGAGCTGTCAACAGGAAAACCTTAGCAAAATCAGCGCTGTAAGACCATCTCATAGACTGCTTTTGTAGTTGCCGTCTGAAACCCTTGCTTCAGTCGGTGGAATCGGCAAGCAATGGCTGAGCTCTGACAACAGTCTCACCCTTTCTCTGTGCACGTGGGGGTTTTCCTAGCAAGGAATTGTCTTGATCATCTACAGAGCTGGGAAAAGGCATTCAGTAAACTTGCAGGGGAGTTTAATGGGTAAAAATTTGGTAAATACCACTCTTTCATACGCCTGCCCGAACTTGGTTGTTTTTCCTGAGTTCTGCCATTGCTCCTCTGGGACCACTCTGTGCTTGAATGCTTTCAATAACTTCACGTGTTTGTACATCTTGTAGCACTGTGAGCAAAAGGGAAGCCTTTCCCATTAGCCAGTATGCCTGGCTAATGTATTAGCAGTACTGTAACCCTTGTTTTCAGTAGGTCATTGCTAGTCAATCTGGTTTTCAGCAAATTCTGTAGTTGCCAGCCATGTTTTTAAAACACTGAAGCGTACTGATCCTTTGGAAGAGGACAGATCATAGACTAATAGAATAGTTTGTGTTGGAAGGGATCTTTAAAGGCCATCTAGTCCAACCTCCCTGCAATGAGCAGGGAGATCTTCCACTAGATCAGGTTGCTCAGAGCCCCGTCCAACCTGGCCTTGAATGTTTCCAGGGATGGGGCATCCACCACCTCTCCGGGCAACCTGGGCCAGTGTCTCACCACCCTCAACATAAAAAAAAATGCTTCCTTATATCTAATCTAATTGCTTCAGAGTCAAACTGTTTGATTTGTTTGTTTGACGTTTACTATGCACTAAGCAATACTTCACCAGTGCGTTTGAAAAGATGGTGGTGTGGAGAACCAGAGAGGGTGGGGGACCAGTTAGATGTATCGTGCTTTTTTTGCATAAGATATTTTAAATACACAGTCTCTTTCCAGAGTGCCTCACCTCTACCTGCTCTTCCCTGACTTCCATAAAGAACAAAATCTTAGATGGAGTTAGCCAAGGGTAACTTATCTTTTTGTCTAGAACTGCAGCTGCATTAAGAGATGCGTAAGCCTAGCTGGTAACAAGATAGATGAAAGGGAAGGTTAATAAAAGGCAATAAAACACCTACCTGGAACTTGGTATAGTAATTACCTCAACTTAGAACTCCGTGTGGCTTAAGAAAATATCATCATAGAATCATAGAATTGCTGAGGTTGGAAGGGACCTTCAAGATCATCAAGTCCAACCATTAACCTACCCTGACAAAAACCCCTTCTAAACCATGTCCCTAAGCACCACATCTACCCTTTTTTTAAACACCTCCAGGGATGGTGAATCCACCACCTCCCTGGGCAGCCTATTCCAATGTTTAATAACCCTTTCAGTGAAAAAATGTTTCCTCATATCCAATCTAAACCTCCCCTGACATAACTTATGATCCTATTCTGTTTTCCTGTACTTCACAGAAACCTCTACAAGTCTGATTTCTTTTTCTTCTTCGCTCCCTACCAGCCTGTTGCATCTTACACTGTGAACCTATTTTTCATGCTCAGTAGCATGGGAACAGAAGGGAGAGTCTGAGCTACCACCTGGAGGATTTGTACAGGGGGTTACGTGTGGATCTGATGAAAGGCCAGCTGTAGGTCGTGCAGATGAGGCTTAATCTTTTTGCGGTTGGTACCCCTGGGCTGCGGTTTGTAGCAGCTTGATTCCCTCTAGCTGTATGGGATTTGAAAGGGATATAAAAACTTACCATAGGTGTTAATAGTATTCTTGCTCCATGTATAAGCTTTCTAGGCACAGTATGTTTGGTGGTAACCACACCAAAAGTAAATACTGAACGTGCACTTATCCCTCTTTCTCTTGCCTGGGATTATCCAAGGGGAAGCCGTATGTCAGGTCCTCTTGCCTATGTAACTACATCTGAGTTTTGCAGCAGTTCTTGATGATCTTGCTAGGTTGAAAAAAAAAACCACAACAAACTAAGAGATGCTGGGTCAGCCCTGTTTAAACACTGCTGACTGTTATATCAAGAGCTGCTGGTATTTTCCAGATCACCCCTGCAGGAGAAACAGTTCTGTCTTGCAGATCTTTTTGCTGGTACTCCTTGGACTGTATGTTCATTTCCAGTCTGGTTTTGGCTTAGTTTTGTTCTATGTTTGTTTTTTTTCTGCGCCTGACACGTGCTCCCAAATTGTATTTGTCTTGATCAAAATTGCATTGAAGTGTGTGTTTTTGTGCTCCTTCACTTTCTTTGGGTTTTTTTTTTTTTTTTTGCTTTTCCTCAGCATGAGGGCTGTGTGATACCTGGAATTTGCCTCTTTGCTTACAGACCAAGCCGATTTGATTTCTTTATGCCTGAAGTGAAACCACGAATAGTTGTGACTCCCAGCAGGAAGCTGGAGAAAAGGCCTCTGGACAAGTTCTGTGAAATTCTTCACGTTAAAGCCTCCAGACATCAAAATCAATTTCGTTTGTCTGTCTAAATGCTGTTGCTCAAAGTTGAGCAATGATGCGTTGCTCGAAGACGAGCAGATTGGGTAGAAAGAGGCAGGAGCCATCCTCTAGAGCAAAGATGTCCCTGTATTGTCTATTTTATCCTATAAAGTACCGACTCCTGCTCCGAAAAATCTCCTCTGACACAGGAGAGATGAGAACGCTGACACTGAAGTAGTTGGTTCGTCCAGGTGGATATATTGCATACATCGGTGCAGGCATAACCTGTCTCTGGTGTCTGACCACGTAGCTCACCGTACCACGCCGGGCCCTAGTTTGAATGGCCCCGTGGCCATTTCCTCGCTGGGGACAGGAACGGTGACAGCGCGACCGAGCCAGCCCGCCTCATCTCCTCACCTGGCCAAATCCCACACCCACGCTGAGGTGGCAGGACTGAAAAAGCAAATATTTCCACTGTCAAAAAGCGTCTTCCAAGCGTATCATATTGCCAAGTGTGTCTTTTCTGTCCGTTTGCCCAGTTACAACGGGGGGGAAGTTGTGTTTATGACTCTGAGAGAGAGCTGATTGTCACAATGCAGGAGATGCAGGTATGTGAATTATAGGTTTCCCTCTGATTTTTTTTTTTTTTATTAACTTGAAGAGAACTAAGGGGTTAGTCTCAGAGCAGCAGAGAAAACACTTTAAGAAAAAAATAAAAAGGGGGGTGGGGGTGGGGAAAGTGCACTCGATGAACCGCTGTGCTTGAAGCCCATAATCCAAAAAGCTCCAGTTCTGCAGTAAGGGTATCTGGAGACGCTTAGGTGCTGAGTTTCAGCAAAGTCCTTAACTGCAGTCTCCAACAAAGCAGAATTCGATGTGATATCTCGTTTCCTTAGAAACTATGCAAGGGGTACTGAAAGTAATTGTAACCACTTCATCATATCTCTTCACGGAACAAAAGCGTATTAAAACATGCTTTTTAGTCGAGGCATTTATTCAAAGGTTAGGCATATCTCCCATCAAAATAATGGGAAGTTTGGATTGAAATATCGAAAGTGCGTTGATAAGTATTATGTATAAAAATTCCTGTTTGTGAATATTTATGATTGTCTTTCATAAATAGTATGATTCTTTTACTTTTTCCAGTGTCTGAAGTGGAAAAGGCAGAGGTAGAGATGAAATCAATCACTGTATTGCACGCCGAGCCAATGGCGCCAGTCACACGCATGGCACCAAGCAAGATTCTTCGACCTTTAGAATAAAAGCTCATAGAAAAAGTAAACCTCATAAGATGTAACTATAGTAAAATGAAGAATGCAATAACGAGGGCAACTATATTGTTAAAATATGAGAATCATGCTTCAAATGCCTGCAATTTGAATTATATTTTAGTATGTTTCACTAACGTGAATTGGTAGCTGCAATGCGTGTGGCTACCGTTGCCCCAAAATCCAGGAACTGGTTTGCTTATAAATCTGCTAAATTCAAACTGAAAACATACACCTTAGTTTTCTGGCTCGTGTTATTACATATATTTTAAAAAGGCAAATATCTACCATAATTAAATTAGAGGGGGAGCTTGTTTATATGATTTAAATAGTTGCATTGTAAAGCTTTGTCTTGAAGTGAGACAGATTTTAAATTTCTAAGGAAGATGGGCATCTAACTTAGCTGGAAACCACTGAGCGCTGTTTAAACTCTAACCGCGTTTGAAAAATCTTTAAATGCTTTAGAAGTTGCATTTAATTTTACGTTTGTAGCTACAGACGTGTAAGTGTCTTGGGATGTGGTATTTCAGGAACAGATGGAACAATTGAAGTATGGATAAACAAAAGTGAGCAGAGCCTCGCTGAGTGAGAGGGAAGCGATGAATAGGGTGAGGTGATTTTACCTCAAGGTAGAGAAGAGTAAGGGAGATGAAACTTTAAATATGCCTTTAAAAAGAACAAACCTGCTCTGAAGAGGAAAGAACCATTTGCCTTCCTCGCCTGCGATGGGTAGAGCAAAGACGATGGGCTTTGCCTGAATCCAGAGAGTCTGAGTGAATCGGTGGTGGGTTGCTTCATGAGGCCACCAAGGTAAAGGCGCCGGTCACCTCTCGGGGCCGTGAAATCTGCACTGTGGGTGTTTCCACTTCTGGTTTCCACAGCCTTGAGGGTCTGTTTGTTGATCTGTTCTCATGCAGCATGTGTGCTGGTTTTGTTAAGGCTCTCCTGTCTTCCATATCGGAATTATTAGCATTCCCCTGGTGTGGATGAGTGAGGCAGATGTGTTTTCCCAGCTTGGGCTGCACTGTGTGGTGGGTGGTAAGGGCACAGTCAAGAAAGGATAAGGCGTTGTATGAGGTTTATTGAAGTCTGCTGTTAAGTTAGTCAAGAGAATTGCCTGCTTGATAGGTCATGGTTTTCCTTTCTCTGCTGCTCTTGGCTGTTGTAACATCCACCTCCATGTTGGGGGTGGCTGCCCCATCCCTGGAGGTGTTCAAGGCCAGGCTGGATGGGGCTTGGAGCAACCTGGTCTAGTGGGAGGTGTCCCTGCCCATGGCAGAGGGGTTGGAACTAGATGATCTTTAAGGTCCCTTCCAACTCTAACCATTCTATGAACTTAGTGTTTTGTGAAAAATGGCTACCTGTTGTAAAGAGGGGTTATTCTGAAGCTAGCCATGAAGAAGCAGGTGTGTAAAAAGCTGGTGGTACATGACCTGGGTAAGGCTGGACGTGCCTGAGGTCCAGGCAGACACACTTTAAAGTTGAGGGCTAAAACTATGAAAGGGCCCCCAAAAGTCATCTTAGACTTCTCCCCATAACAGCAAGACAGAAGAGGTTATATGAAGTGCGTGCATCAGCAGCTTGCTCTCTCATTGCACAATGTCTAGAGGAAAAAATAAAACAGCAGATAAATGGCAGAGAATTAATCCATAAGTGGCTTTGAGGGCCTGTGTTTTGGGGTGTTCTGAATGGAGAAGTCTTGCTTTCGGGGTGTCTCGGTTTTGCGCAGATGTTGCTTGTGTCAATTAGTCACGTTTTCACTTCTTGAAAAAGGGAAGTCACGTGCGAGGAGTAGCGGGACAACATGCCAAAGTCATCAGAGATTCCCCAGTACCAATGTGTTTACTGAGGAAAAGAGGGGTAGTCAGCTGGGAATGCCTGAGCCCAAATGTACTTGTAAGAGATGCTCAGCATTGACCTCTCATCTCAGAAGAGACCTTTCCTTGAAAATATGACCATATTATGTTAACATAACAAATGCGGAGAAGAAAAGAGGTTTGCACGGATGTCTTGCTGTACAACATAGAATAGTTAGGTGAGTCTGACGTTTTGAAAGTAAAGGTTGTATAGGATTAACTGAAAAGGGTTTTTTTTTTATCTTTTATTTAAGGTATGTTTAGAAAACAAATGGAAAACGGGAAATATAACATTAGCCGTCCACAGGTTTTAAAAATGATAAACACTTTATTTTGGGGAAAAACAATAAAAACAGGTGAGAGGTTGGAGTTATTTTCCGTTGCTGCTGCTGTTAGAAGCCAATGCTACTTTAAAAAAAAAAAAGCACAACTTAAAAAAAAGAAAAGACAGACCCCAAAAAAACAGCCCTAAAACGACAGTGTGACAATGTGAAAAATCACAAAACAAGGCAAAAAGAACCACAAAGGAGGGGAAAAAAGGAAAGCAAAGATTGACAGGGCAGCTTCTCTGTCTTGTGCTGATTCATGTCTGCAGTCTTACTGCTGATGAGAGACTGACCCAGTGCACCATCTCATCCGTACTCCAACGTGGAAAATATGAAAGTGCCCCTTTATAGAATCATAGGATGGTTTGGGTTGGAAACGACCTCAAAGACCATTTAGTTCCAAGCCCCTGCCATGGGCAGGGACACCTCCCACCAGACCAGGCTGCTCAAAGCCCCGTCCAGCCTGGCCTTGAACACCTCCAGGGATGGGGCAGCCACAGCTTCTCTGGGCAACCTGGGCCAGGGGCTCACCACCCTCACAGCCAAGAATTTCTTCCTGATGTCTAATCTAAATCTCCCCTCTTTCAGTTTAAAACCATTCCCCCTCATCCTATCGCTCCACTCCCTGATCCAGAGTCCCTCCCCAGCTTCCCTGTAGGCCCCCTTTAGGTACTGGTCAGAAGTACATGGCAATGATCCACCAGCCAAGGTTGCGCTGGTAGGCCAGGCATTTCAGAAAAGGATTGCAAAATAGACAGGGGGGAGAGGGAAAGCTGCATGAGGACAGTGTAAGAATTCGGCCTGTGTCTCTGGTGGCCGAAGCTGCTGGTCAGACACTGAATGAATGGTTGAATGAATGGCAATAATTCTTGCTGTGGTGAATGGGACTCTACTCGCAAAATGTCAGGTAATGAGGAAAACAAGAAAAAAAATAAATGGAAAAGCACAATAAAGGTGCTTTGCCAAAGCTGGTGGAGGCAGACTTGTCATTAGGATCTCTCTAGGATGTTTCCATCTAGGGCTTAACTTCCAGTTTCAGACAGACAAAGATCTGAGACCCCAGCACATGGAGGCACTGGCTGCTGCGGCGCTAAATCTTACTCTTTTGAGTCTGTTGCTCTTGTGCTAATGTCACTTGACTAACTTGACCATTAAAGACCACAAGCTAAAGGTAAACTTTACTTTTTGACCACTAACACCTAATTTCCAACATCACAATTTCTCCATTCATTTCTAGTCCCTTGTGCCTGTCTACCGAATACGATTTTGAAACTGCTTCACATTCAGGAGGAATTTGTCTTTCAGCTATAGAATATTGCTGATTTCTTTGTAATTGTAAGTAGGGGTCCAGCTGGGTCACTGTTACCTTAGACAAAGGGGAGGCTTTTTTCTTCTTGTGCTTTGCACTGAAAATGATTTTTTCCCTGATGTCGGGATCCATACAGAATTGGCTGCTGGAGTACTAGATTTTTTTTTTTCCAGCAACTCTGAGGAATCTGATTTTGCTGATTCAGATTGCTTCCTAATAATATCCAGCTATTTTTGAACATAGAGTTAATCGTCTGGCGTCAGTGTGGGATGCTACAGTGAAGGAACGATGCAAATGGAGCCAAGCCAATTGATGTTCTGGGCAAAGGACAAGAAATAAATGAATTGACAGATTGGAAAAGAGACATTTCAGGCCAAGGTACTAAAAATGCTAAAGTTTTGAGGGAGGTTTTCTAGCGGTATGATGCAATTTGGAAAGCGTAGTATGGGTTAACCATTGCACCATGGCCTCGAGATGTAGTTTTATTGCAGTGTCATTTTTATAGAAACTATGAAAATATGTAATAGATTCATAGATAGGTTTTTGTACCAATTTTTCTTTCAGTAAAGGCTTTTTTTTTTAGAAGTGGGGAGGGGTAAACCTAGTTCCTCAAACCTGTGAAACCTCATCCTGTCTGCCAGCGTAACAATACTTTATACTCATGCGTTTGCATAAACTTAAGACGGCTAATACTTTTTAAAGTTGGTTACATGAGTGCTTTTACCCCAGACTACTGTCCCTTCTAGTGAGAGGTCACCCAAGGGGGATATGAAACTGGTTTAAGTCCTTGGAGTCAGACCTGATCTCGGAAGAAGATTTTGCTGAACAGGAGGAGAGAGAGCGGAGGTCGCTGCCCGTGTTCATTCATAGTCTCAGCTGAAGTGATGTGCCTGAGGTCACCTGAGGTGCTTGTGGCAGAGCTAAGCTCCAGTCTCGCCTCATCCTTGGTAGGTTCCTCCCTTTTTCAGTTTCATCCCCTGGGCTGGGCCTGTGTGTCTCCTCCTTTGTCTGCAGAGGAGAAATAATGGTATTTTGTTAAGTTCTTCACAATGTAATGAGAAAGCATCCTCTGAATATCCCAGATAAATGTGGCTTTATTAGGAAAGAGTAAAGAAAGATTAAATTTAAAGGTACTCGGGAGAAACGGGCTATTGAAATGCCCCTGGTGATCTCTTTTTTGCATCTCTTACCATCTCATTGGCAAGTGTAGGAGTGAGCTGGGAAGCTTAATAAGAAAATGGTCTTGACACTGAAGTTTTCTATCACCTTGGGGCGTGGATCACCTTGAGTTTTTGTTATATTTGGAGCTCAGTGTTGAAGCTACCCGGAATTCCAGGAGATGAACCATAGGAATTAACAAAGTGGTCATTTAAACAATGAGTTTTGAACCTTAGGAGAGTGGTGTCATCCTAGTTACTTGGAGATTTGTGCTCAAGGGGATGCTTAAACCTGATTTCCATATGTGAACTGGTAGAATTTTACTTGCTTTTTCTAACTGTTTTTAAGCAATTCAGTGCCTTTGTTTTAAATCCAATAACCTAAATGGAACGCACAGGTTGTCTTGGGGAGTAAATAGTACTTGTAAAGTCATTTTTTATTGCAAATAACGTCGGAGTTTCCTCTTCAGAATTAAAGTTGAAGGGATGCTATGATTCAGGTCTAGTTCAGCATGACCGGAGGCTTATAGAGGGTAGGTCTGCGCTTAGTGAAGTGCAGACGTTACGGGATTATGTCGCTTTGACTAACAGCTGAGAAGGCTTTGAATAACAGCCACATGTGTACGAGCTGTAAGCCAGATTCTCTGCTGTGATGCCAGCCCCTTTGAGCCATCTGACGGTGTAATGGAGCTGAAAAGTGGCGATGTAATATATCCCCGTCTTCTGTTCCTCAACCACGGGGTAGATCCCGGCTGCCACAGTGTTGGCATACCCGGCGCCCTTG
Source organism: Alca torda (assembly GCA_008658365.1). Classification (NCBI taxonomy): domain Eukaryota; kingdom Metazoa; phylum Chordata; class Aves; order Charadriiformes; family Alcidae; genus Alca; species Alca torda. Next base: position 65,752,905 of record CM018080.1, on the reverse strand, counting down.
CACCCAAGGCTTAGATCCCAGAATAGGGGCTCTGTCTGGATTTACACTGGGAGTCTGCTTAGGAGGATGTGATTAGGTGAAGCGTTTCCACCAGTATATTCCCACAGAGCTGTTCCAAGTACACCGGGACCATTTTTAGTTCAGAAAAGGGAGTCACTACCAATGTCCTCCAAATGGGCGTCCCAGTGAGAGAAGCCGTAGCCGAAAAGTTGCCCCTAGCATTTATACTTCAGCCAAAATAAAGTTAGATTTAACCTATGACCTTAAAAGTTCACTGCTCCTATGGATGTCCTACAAAACACTCACTGATTCAGAATTACATCCCAACACTGGGTTGACTCCTCAGCCCTGTACCGGTGGGTTTCTGCATCTGGCACTCTGCAAGATGAACTGTGGGATTGTTTTGATGCTGACAGAGGGATCACAGTTCTGTTACCTCTGTATGACACTCACCATAATACCCAATTCACTGTGTATTGGGGGATTTCCCCTTTCACAGTGAAAGAGGGAAAAAAAAATATAAAAATGAACGAATGTGAAGCACTCTGGTTTAAACAAACCAAGAACTTCCTATGAGAGACCGCAGAAAAAGTTTAAGGTGTTCTTTTCTTCTTTTATTTTTCAAGCAGAAATCCAAATGACTATCATGACTTGCCTTGTGGAACACTGAAGTATGTGGAACATTAGTATGTTTATTATAGTTTGGTTTTTTTCTTAAAATGGGACCATGTAGTCAATGTTGCTGACTCCTGGAAAGGCTCCCGTAGCCTCACAGAGGTGCATGCCACGATTTTTCATTCTTACTGGCTTTGACTCAACAGTTAAAAGTGAATGAGGCAGTGAGTGAAAGGTGTTAAAATGGACTTGTTATCTGCTAGAATTTGGTGTATTTTCTGTGGTGCTCGTGGTGTCCTTCCAGGGCATATGCCTAGAGAATCAACTTTCTCTCATTTTGTGGGATTTGTAATATTTTCTTTCCAAATTTGTGACCTTCGTATGGTACGTTCACATGGTAACAAGCGACCAAGATACCACAGTTTGGAGAATTACTCTTTTCAGACAGCGTTGTTTAGAGTGTTATTCTTTATTAATATTGAAATTTAGCTGAGTTGATGCTTCCTGGCTGAACAATGTGTGCTCCAAAACTCCCCCCCTTGCTAAGCAAAACCACCTTGCAGGCGGTTTAGGCAAGTGAACCTCCCCTGTCAACGTGCTGGGGTTCAACGTCCCTCCACGTGCAGTTCCTTGTCCCTGTCTCCCTGACCCGCCGTGTCTGGTACCGGGGCTGCTGCCAGGCTCCTCTCACAGCCAGGATCTGCTTCTCTTCCAGCCTCTCTGTCCCACGGTTGCCACAGCCACTGTCACCCCTCTTAGATTTGCACCAAGACTGAGATAAAGTGACCTGGTTGGTGACATCCAGAAGCACTTGGCTTGCTCTACAAAGTGCTCCTTTATGTGTTGCTTCTGCAGCTCTCCCTGCACAGAGCCGGCATGGATTTAAGGAGGCTCATTTGCCTGTTCTCTGTGCTAACACTGCTTATTATGGATTTGTACAGTTAGAAGAAACTGCTGCACTTAATACAATTTTGAGCACCACTACTTCAAAAAGATGTATTTTTATCTTCTTTGTGATGTGAGGACAGGTTGTCCTGGTACATGACGCAGGTTTGTTCTTACCTGCATGGGGAGAAGCGTTGAGTTCAGTGACTGGGCTAATGCTGTGGCACCAGAAAAAATATCCTTAACTTGTTTGCACACGGGTAAATAATCAAAATGTATTTAGAACTCTTAATAGCATCTCCTTATCATTTTTCATTAAATACGTGCTGCTTTTTAAAACCTTGTCCTGTCGCAAAGCGGAGGTTCAAACCCGAGGGTGATTATGCCCTGTACTGAGATTATGCCCTGTGGTTAAGGCGAATGTCTGGACAAATGAAGAATCATCTATGTGTGGGTTAAATAGCTGTTAGCAGCATAAATGCCTGGCCAGCGGTGCAGAAATTTCCTCCAGATGCTTCAGTTTTCCCTCCCACCTGATCCCTCTTTCTCTTAGTTCTCTGTTGTTTACAGTGATCTCCACTGAAGGAGTTAAATCTCTCAGGGAACCGATTCCTTTTTACAATGAGAATACCAGACTTCGACAATGATCTGAAAATCCAAGGGCCATCCCGTGAGTTATATGGGTTAAGGCAATCGGAAGCAAGCTCATCAGAAAGCGTACAGTAGAGCTAATAAATAGCAGGGTGAGCCTGAGGCATTTCACGGGAGAAAAATAACAGGTAATTATCACTTGAAAGACTTTTACAGTCTCTTCATTATTTGGACGTAATTAACCGAGAGAGGCAAAATATTGCAGCCTGATAAGGTGAATCTTTGTGTTAAGAAAGGCTCCGTGCTCTCTGCACGGGAAAACTGCTGGTGGGATTAAGGCTAAAAAAATTCACGTATATAGACAGAAAGAAAAGGGAAATACAAGAAATTGAAGGGGAAGTATCACTTTGCAAAACCTGGCTTATTTTTCTGGTTTTGATTTCTAACTCAGCCGAGTGAATACAATATTGTTCTTGGCTTTGCATTATGTATTGCTATAGTTAAATCATTGCAATGGTTTAAAACCATTGTTGGTTGTAAGAAAAGCCATAATCTTTTTTTACACATATATTTTTTTTACGCATTTCCGTGTTACCCCAAACTGGGATTTCTCTGCAAGATTTCAAAGCCCTGGTTTATTCGCCGGGTCGAGGTTTGCTTTGCAGCTCTGCGTCCTCGGAGGAGCCACGGGGACCTGCCCCTCTCTCGGGCTGCGAATGGTGAGACTGTCCTGAGCTGCGGGAAGAGCCCTTCGCGCTTGCTGGGGACTTGCCTGAATTCCGTGTCACCTACCCGTAAGTCTTACGACCGGAGGAAACCCACGTTTGACTCCGAGTCAAATCCACCGAGTGCGCGGTAGAGATTGAATCGGTGCATTTCACAGCTAACGTTTAACATCTCTCTAATCTAATTGCCTTTAATAAAAAGGCTATTCAATTGCAATCCTAACTGGGCATTTAAAGGCATTCCCCGAGGTCTTCACGCCCTTCCTGATCCTTACCATTGTATTTGCCTTTTAGCTTTAAGGGAGAAAAGACTTTAAATGGCCGTCTTCTGTGGAGAACTCCCACCAAAGCGGCTTTCTCTGGATTTGCCGGAAGGCTACCTGGAAAAAAAAAAAAAAATTAAAAAAAAAAAAAAAAAAAAGGTGAGACCGAAGAGAGGAGGGGGAGAAGGAAACCTCCCGCTAGTTGCATGAATTAGTGTGCTGTGTGAATTGCTTGACACCAGCCGATTTCCTCTTCTAAGTGAGGCCCCCAGGACAAGCTGTGACTTCAGAGCGTGGCACTTGCGGAGGTTGCAAAGGCTGCGGCTGGAAGTCCTGGGAGAAAACGGGGCGGGAGAGGGGGGGGAAGAGGGGACAGTTTCTTACTGCGACTGCCTCCGCCAATTTTAGCCAAACTTTCCAGTGGGAAGGAAGGAGAAGGAGGCAGATTTAAGATCAATGGCTGCAGTGCTTAACCCAGTCATAAAGTAGACAGGACGGGGGATTTTAGCGCAGGGATGGGAACTGCGTGGGTTTCTGTCGGGGTGTTTGTGGAGAGGCGTCATCGCCGTCTCCTGTCGTGACTTGGCACGGCACGAATGCGGCGTAAAGACAGGAAAGTGCGTGTCATGGGGGGGAGGGGGCGGTGTCCCGGGGGGTCCCGGCACAGCCCGATCCCCCCTCCCGCCGGTACCGGCTCCCCCCGCTTCGTTTGCGCATTTGCTTATCTGAAAGAGGGGGCAGGGGAAGAGGAGGAGATGGCGAGCAAGGAAGGAAATAAATACATAATTTGCTATTTTTCATCTTTGACAAAGTAATTAAGACGCAGGCACTTGTTCGGCCGCTCCGCGGGGCGCGGAGGGCGCCGGTTTGCGGGCAGCCCTTCCTCCGCGGGGGGATCACCGTAAGAAGGCTGACCCCAAGGGGGCTGTTTTTTCTGTTTTAGGGAAGGGGGGTGTGTCTTCCTTTTTTTTTTTTTTTTTTTTTTTTTTTTTTTTTTTTTTGGAAAGATCGGGAGCCCACCACCGGGGCAGCCGCCCTCCCTCCCAGCGGCCGTGTGCGCGGCCCCGGGGGGCTTTGCCGGTGGCCACGGCTTTGGGAAGGGGGCAGAGACCCCTCAAGGCAGGGCAAGCTTATGTCGGGGGTGGGTGACACCCCTCCCGAGGGGTGTGTGTGTTTGGTGCGAGCTGCAGCCAGATCCTTTTCCTTAATCCCTTAGGGACGTGCTCAGGCCTGGGAAGGGGCGGCTCGGCTCCAGGACAGGCGTTTGGGAGGGATGATGTGAAACCAAGAAGGAGCTCAGAAAAGTCGTTTTAATGAACTTACTGGTGGTTAACTGGGGCGTTAAAACCTCACGTTGAAGGGATTTGTTTGGGTTTTGAAAGGAACCATCACTCCAAACTAGGAGTTTGGACCAAGGGCAGGTGTCTTATCTGAACCCGTGTGTGAGAAGCGAAGGGCAGGGTCAGCAGGGCTCTGGGGGAGCTCGGCTTTGCAGTCTCGATAGCCGGCCACGGGGGTGTTAGGAAGAGCGAAAATGTTGGAATCCGAGCCGTGTTTGTCCGTGGGCTTCCCTCTCGCCCAAGCCACGGGTCCGTGGCTCCGGTCCTCCCCACCGTGCCCCACCGAGAGCGCCCTTCCCCGGGGGGCAGGGGAAAGAGGTGTGCTCCTGCCTTTTCCGAAAGTAAAGGAGATCGATTCCTCTTTTCCGGGGATGAAACTTCGATTTCACGTTTCAGTGTTGATGGAGAAAGTAAAAATATCGCTTGGGAAAAAAAAAAAAAAAAAAAAAAACAAACAACCAAAAAACGTGAAAAATTATTTTTTTCCATTTTCTGAAAAACGAACTAGGTCAACCCTCTGACCGTAGAAGAGGTTTGGGGGTCTTCACGACCAAAATACTGCTGCCTTGTCGCTTTTGATTTGGCCCGTGCCTTCAGAGGCATTAATGTAACCTGAAGGGCAGCATAACTGAGCTAACGACCCTGCTCCCTTCCCTGGCTCCGAACGGATTGCTCTGCGGCTGGAGGATGGGTTGAGAAGGAAACGCTGCAAAACACCACCGATTTCTTCCCCTCCCCAATAAAACTAACTTCTGTGTGTCCCCCTCGATTTCTGAATAGACCCGGGGAGGGTACATGGTAGAAGAGGGGCAGAAGACTGTATCTAAAGAGAAGAACATAGAACAATCTACACCTACAGTCTATACCTGTAAAAATACCTATACGTGCGTATAATAAATATATACTTATGGTATAGATAGGCTCCCATGCTTGTGTATGTTCGAAGCAACAGCATAATAAGTTAACGGTAGCTGTGTTATAAACATGCTCTGAAGCTCTGCTGTAAGGCGAAAGCATTTTTTAGTTGGGAGACGGGGTGATCTTTTCTGCAAAAAAAAAAAAAAAAAGAGAAAAAAATATGCAATGTTCTTCTTGCTAGCCCCAGTTCCCTTGACTTCCGTGGTGCTTTTACTAATTCTTTCGGGGGAATTTCTGCTTACATCCGCAATGACCAGGTGTAATGTAAAGGAGTTGGGCTGAATGCTAGGGGCGATGGGGGCATCCTCCGCAGCTCCACCTTCACGCCGAGCCGCAGCCTGGCGCTGCGGGCAGCTGCCTGCAGTGCAACAAAGCTCTTCAGTTCCCTCCTCATGACGGCACCGGGCAGCCAGAGGCTTTGCAAAATCGCCTGGGCTACTGCGATTTTTTTTATTTACTCTGTTCCACTGAAACCCACGTTAGTAACCCGTAAAATCAAGGACGTACAAGAAATGCGTGGGGTGCTGGCGAGTTTAGCCCCCTCCTCTTCTCCCCCTCCCCCGCAGAGGCGCACACTTCGCATTGCTTACGCTAAATATAAAACACTCTCCGGAGAAGCTGACGCTAGCAGCCTGTATGCGGAGGAACAGCAGCTCTGACGCTGAAACAACTGGAAAGGTTGCTTAGGGAGCATCCCGATTTGCCGATACGCTTCTTAATTTTGTCAGTGTGAACAAAGTTACCTTGTGCGCAACAAATCTTTGAGAAAGCCCCTCAAATAGCAAATGACACTTACGAGAGGTGATTTTGGGTGAATTACTTCGTTGCAAAAAACAATTCTGCGTTAACATCTGACTTTTAATGATGAGCAATTTCTCCCCAATTCTCAAACATAAATGCTTTGATGGGTGGAGGAAGAACACGAACAACCTGACGGCGGTTGCCGTCATCTTTGCTGCCACTTAACTGTTAAGATAGTTTTGATGAAAGCGAAGATTGCTTTATTGTGTGTATCGTTTTAATTTAATCAGGGCTGAGGGTTTCCCCCTAGTAAGCACAGTAAAAATAAACGATATAGTGTTGTGTGGTGCAACGAGAGCAGGGAAGACACAATTAAAATGTGTTTGTGTACTTTGTAGGCAGTGAAGTTCTCTCTGTGTGTATAGGTATGTGGAGATACATTAAAAAAATATATATAATTTAAATATATATAAAAAAGATATTATAACGTCTAATCCAACTGTGAACTGCAGGGAAAAAAAATATAAAAAAAAAAAAAGAAGCGGAATCACACACTACAGTAGCCGGGAGGGGAGGAGCGGGGTAGAAATGGAAGGTTTCTCCCCATCTCGCTCTTGCTTTGGGTGCAGTAGTACGTGTTTCTCACATGTTCCCTCTAATTACCAGCAAGAAAGTTCTTCAGCGCTCTTGCTGGATTTGGTTTAGTAATCAGCCCCTATATGAGTCACAGGGACCACGCAATCCCACTGCCGCCTGACTGACAGCTAGCCGGCGCTCTGGCTTCTTGTTGTCCCTTTAAAATCTGAAACCAAGGGTAATGATTTATCAAACTCTTATTATCAAGAAAATGTCAAACGAAAGGCACCTTGCTATGCACTGACGCAAACCCAGTCTTTCCCAAGGAAGTATAGAAAGCTTTGCTCTGGACTGGGCAAAATCCAGTCCGTCAATTGCCTGTACTGCTGTTTTTACCTCTACCGAGTCAATCTGTGGCTGTTTAAGACGTGGTAAGTGTTTGATTTCTTTCCTTTGGTGTTGGAAAGGGCTGGAGGGAGGGAAGCGGGTGCCTCGGAGGAGCTGTCCGCGGTGCTGCGGGGGCTGTCCGCGGTGCTGCGGGGGCTGACCGCGGACTGTCCGCGGAGCCAACGCGGAAGCCTTCCGAGGAGCGGGCTAGGGCTGCTGCAGGGGAAGGGGGCTAAGGAGGGAACGGTGGTACCCCGAATTGCACTCGGATAGTGACCGAATCCTTGCAGGTGTAATCCCTGACGCCGGGATGGTGGCATTAAGATGAAGAGAAAACTTGCTACGGAAACGGTGACGAATAGTTTTGGGAAACCTCCTTCTAAAAAGAAGGTGTATTTGTAAAGCTAGTATTAAACTGATGGAGAAGGTAGGGTTTGTCTGCGGGTTCCTTAAGGTACAAAAGGAAAATGCATTTTAAAATATAATTTTTAAACTAGAAGGAAAGGCGGCGTGGGACTGCTGTCAGTAGTCTGTTTAATGAATACTGAAATGTTTTAAAAAAAAAATCTTCAGAGGTGTGCGAGTCGAAAAGAATAAGGAAAGCTAGCTGTTAATGTCATTAATTCCGCTGTGGTGGTGTGGTTATTTTTGCGTTTCACTGTCTTGCTGTCGGGTTTGAAGGGTGGCAGCCAGCTCAGAAATGCTCACCAGCACTATTTCGCTTGTTTTTTAACATCTCCGGCTGCCTACAGGGCAGCTTGACTATTGCCTATATATCTAGAAAAAAAAAAAAGCCGATGTGCATTGTTGAATGACAGAAAGGAAATGGGGCGTAAAATTAAAGAATCTTTCTACACTGGTGATAGCGAAGGGAGCGTCCTACAGTCGTGATGTGAAATCTAACGAGGTCTGGCGGCGCAGTGCTGTAGAAACACTTATTTAAACTAGAATTACGGGTCTGTGGATGCTGGTGCGGTTTTTTGTTTGTCTGGTTTGAGTTTTTTGTGTATTTTACTGTTTTCTCCCCCAGAATAATAACGCTGAATGAGAGGGCAAGCAGGCGAGCCGGGGCACTTCGAAATTCTGCGACAGTTTTGTATCCAGATTTTCTAGCGCACGCGTTTTGTGCACGAGGAAAGAAATTCGTAGAATCTCTGCAGTCCTGGCTTTTCCCCCCCCACCCCCCTTTTCGTAAAATATGTGACGTTGTCGTTTTAGGATTACGCCAGTCAAAGGGATATGAGCAAGCAAGTTGTGAACAGTCCTGAAACCGTCGCTCCTGGAGCCAATGAAGGTGCGGGAGTTGTAAGAATCAACCCCGAAAATGAGCCGCAGAATGCCCCCCCGCCAGCCCCTGCCGCGATGTCCAGGCTTCCCCGGTCGCTCTCTAACGACAACAAAACCCTTTCCTCCGAAGAAGCTAAACCAAATGATTTTGAGAGGACCAAAGTCGGGATCTGCAAGCTCAGCAGCACCCCGGTGCAAGCCAACTCCACTCTCCGGAGGGAATCTGTGGAAACCTTCCCCTGCAAGCACACCCCTGGGGCAGGGGCCGCCGGGCAAGCCGCTATCCCTCACTGCAAAATTCCCGCTTTGCAAAGCACAGACGGGGACGCTAATCTAACCCTTGGTAAGAGCACACTGGAGCAAAACAACGCCAAAGGCGCCTGGGTGACCTTGAGCCAGAGTACCGTGGTACTGGGCACAGATGGCAACACTTCTGTTCTTCCTGGCAGAGTGGAGGGGGTAAGTTGGCTCCTTACGGGGTTTCTTCTTCCCCTTCTCCCCTTCAGCTCGCGGGAGCGAGGGATCTTTGCCACTCAGCACCGATTTGGGGCTGAAGATCTAAAATCAGGTTCAAATCGGTCGGGGAGGGGGCTGTGCGGCGGGGAGGGGGGATGGAGGAAGGGGAGAGAGGATCTTAGATAAAGTGCTGGACTGCTGGCGGCTGCTAATAATGTAATATCGGTATAAACGACAATCAATAATTCCCGGCTAATTCCAACGCGTTCACTGCACAGAGCCGTGTCTGTCAGTATAACCCTGTTCCGGCTTGGAGCCTGCAACCGCAAATAAGGTGAAATCAATTAACCCAGCCCCACAAGACGCCAAACCCTCCCAGACCCTGACCCTGCGCCCGGGAGGGGTTTGCCGTTGTGGGGTGCGAGGCCGGGAAGGCGTCGGGCCCGCCCCCCCCCCCCCCCGCCCCCGGCGCCTTCTCCCTGCCCTGCCGCGTATCTGGGTTACCCTGAAAGGAGGGGAGGGGGCGGGTTCATTCTGTAAAAGCGTGTTGGTTTTTGCTTGTTTGTTTGTTTGTTTTTAACTTTACTCCGTCTGTGTGTGCTGGGGGAAAGGGCTGGGCCCCTGCGGGCTTTGCTGGGGACCGGCGGGTCGGCCCTTACCCGTCCAAGGGCACCGAGGGCTCCGCTCCCCAGAGAGGGCGATGGGACCTGCTGTGCAGCGGGGAATTAGGAACCAGGCGACACCCCCACTCCCGCCCCCGCCCCGAGGCCCCGTGTAGATGCCAGCCTCGCCGGGAGATGCGCATTGCAGTGGCCGGAGTTTCCGGGAGGGAGCCGTCCAGACAAACCCTGAGCATTTCGTCCCTGGAGGAACCAGCTGGGCGGGGGGTGCCCCGGCAGCGGGGACTGACACACGCACCCACCCCCCCCACAGCACCCCCGATCTCCTCCTCCTCTCCCTCGGGAGCAGCCTGAGAGAGGGCCAGGGGTTAAAACCCCCCCGTCATACTTTCTCTGGCAGAAAAGAGCCCGGGCAGAGACGGGCGGGGGCTGCAAGGGGGGGGTTTCCCTCGTTCCCCTCCCGTTCCCCCCCCCTCCCCCCCGCGCCCGGCCGCTGCTCTCCGTGTCTCCCTGCGGTGAACCCGGCAGCCGCGGCACCGCGATGCTTGTTTGCAGAAGTGGCTCTTTTCCGATCTCTCTTTTTCTTTTTTTTTCTTTTTTTTTTTTTCCCCTCCCCCACCCTTTCCTCACCCTTTTAGGAAGACGATGTAGGGGATGAAAATAAAGCCCGAGGGAACTGGTCTAGCAAGCTGGATTTCATCCTCTCCATGGTGGGTTATGCAGTGGGGCTGGGCAATGTCTGGAGGTTCCCGTACCTGGCCTTTAAGAATGGGGGAGGTATGATGGTTTTTTCCTGTCTCTCTACCTGCAGTACCGTACGTGGCTGAGTCCGGTCCCTGCCTTTTTGGTGGGGAGAAGCACGGGGGAAGCGGGAGCCGGCGGTGCCCGTTTGCCTGGTAAAGCCGGGCAGCGAGGGCCGGGTGCACCTCCAGACCGTCAGCGCCTTAGCGAGAACTGGGTTTTGCTGACGGTCAGCTCTGAAAGTAGGGAAGTTCCGGCAAGATTTCGTTAGAAGGTAGCGCTTCCCTTAAAAAAACACCTGCAGTCGGTGCTGGCCGGAGAGGGAGGAATGTAAAGAGCCGGGTTGATCACGCCTGGGCACAGAGTGAGGGCTCCGGACCCCTTTCGTCTAATTTAAACGCAATCGGGTCTGAATCCGCGAACGGTGGGACATGGGAAACGGAAGGGGGAAGAGGGCAATACAAAGGATTTTCCAGTTGGGAAAATCCCAGGAGGGCGTTTGAACCCGAGTCGAGGCGTTATGCTCTTTTGTGAAGTTTGGGGAACTTCTTTTAAATCTCTCAATGATCTGATGGGAAAATAATCGTTTGAGAACAGAGCGAACGCTGCTCAGCAGAATAAAGGAGAGGAAAAAAAAGAAGTTGGAAGAGAGGTAGTGCCGTCAATAGTTTACAAAAGGGGAAGAAAAAGTTTATTTGGGAGGTTGTCCTAACAGAGACTGTAATTTAAAGTGGGAACCGGTGGGTGTTACTGCCACAACCTCCTGCAGCTGTAAGCCTCTTCCCTCTGCGCAGGACTATCAGCAGGGCATGGTGGTGCTGGGAGCATTGAAAACGGTTGTGTAGAGGTTGTAAGAGCTATTTTATGTGAAGAACTAGCGATTTAAATCCAAAATAATTTTTTTTTTAAAGAAAGGTAGGCTTTTTTTCTTTTTACACGTAAGAACTAGGAACTTTTAAGTACGAGGTGTTAAAATACTCATTTAACGATAATATTATCTCGAGCAAATGCTGGAGACGTAGAAAGCTGCTCCTCCCTGGCGGGGCTGGGGTCACCGGGAATCGATAATAAATAGAAGATTTTCTAGTAGCTGCAGGTCTTACTAAGTTATCCCCAGCATCGCGGGCAGAAAAATTGACCCGTTTCGGCCCCAGGGGAACCCGTTCCCAGCCTGCAGCCGCCACGAGGGGTGCTGGGCGGGGGGAAAGGTGGGGGGCTGCCCCGCGGAGGCTGCGCGGGGCTCTCCGCACCGGGCCGCGGAGGGAGGCGAGATCCCTCCGATGCGACGAATGAAGCAGAGCGGCCCCCCCTCGCCTACGCGCGATGATTCAGGTTGTTCTCTTTTTTCTCCCCCTCTTCCTCCCCCCCCAAGGTGCGTTCCTCATCCCCTATTTGATGATGTTGGCACTAGCTGGGATCCCCATTTTCTTCCTGGAAGTCTCCCTGGGGCAGTTTGCTAGTCAGGGGCCCGTGTCTGTCTGGAAAGCCATCCCCGCCTTGCAAGGTGAGCGGAGCAGGAGCCGGCCCTGTTTTTTTGGGGAGCGTGACCTGCACACACAACCCCCCGCCCCCCTCCTTGCATGGCTTAAGCACGGCCGCCTCCCTGCGCCCCCGCTCCGCAGCCGCATGCTACGGGCTCTCTCCGGCTGGTGGCTCAGCAGCGTGGGCGCGCAACTTGCGCGGCGGTTGCGCGTGGAGCCCCTTCTGCTGGGGGATGCGCTCCGCACCTGCACCAGAGGAAGCCGGGACCGGCTGCGGCTCCCCTCCTCCGCCTAGGATTAACCGCATTATTTTTCTCTCTCCCTCTCTTTTCTCCCAGGCTGCGGCATTGCGATGCTGATCATCTCGGTCCTAATAGCCATATATTACAATATTATTCTGTGCTACACACTTTTCTACCTTTTTGCGTCCTTTGTACCTGTGCTACCTTGGGCTTCCTGTAACAACCCGTGGAACACACCCGACTGCAAAGATAAAAACAAACTTTTGTTAGGTAAGTTGGGACAGGCTTTAATTCCCACCCCCCCGTCTTTTGTGGCCCTGGGTTTCCAGAACTTTCCGCGGCTCAGCTGCGCCCCTGGGAGATGCCAGCGGAGACTGCGGATGCCTGTGGCCGGACGAGGTTCCCAACACGGAGGACCACAGGGCACTTTGAATTGATCTCCTTCATATGGGCGCTTCCCCCCGCTTTTATTTAAATTTTTCCTTATCAAGGATAAATAGGATTTTCCCAACTATAATGCTAAAAAGAAGGCCAACTTGTTTTTCTTTCTTTCTTTTTTTTTTTTTTCGGGTAAAAGCTCTGCGTAGGGGAGAAAGCACAGAACATAATGCTGCAGCCTCTGGTTTCTGTTAAAAACAACTTCCTGGGCTTTAGAGAGATTTAACGAAAAAAAAAAAACGAAAAACGTTTTTGCAAACGGCCCAAAACATGAAAAGTAAACCCGGCAAACAACCGTCTGGAACAGCTGCCATCACCGGCAGCGGGGTGCGGTGCCCCCCCGGCCTTTGCCCCGGGGGTTGCGGGCCGTCCGGGCTGGATGCTGCGCCCCGGGACTCCCTAATCCTGCCCCCGAGACGGGGAGTGAGGGCTCCCCGGGGGCGGGCAGAAGCTCTTTCACTTCCTCAGACTCTTTTTACACCTTAGGCATTTGGGATAAAGGGGAAAATCATAAGACCGAGTTCTGTCAGACCCTTATGGCTTCTGTAAGCAAGGAGTTCCAGAAATCTAACACGGGACAAAAGTTCAAGTCATGTGTGGGACCTAATGCTTTCTGTTGTCATTTTACACCCAACCTGAAAAGAAAATCTAGACAAGTTATTTTTCTCTTGGTTTTCTTTTCTTCCTAGATTCCTGCATTATCGGTGACCACCCTAAAATCCAAATCAAGAACTCCACCTTCTGTATGAGTGCCTATCCAAACTTGACTATGGTTAACTTCACCAGTGAAGGAAACAAAACGTTTGTCAGTGGAAGTGAAGAATACTTCAAGTAAGATCTTTCTTTGTTTAGAGACGTTACGTTAATCTTTCTCTAAAATCCGCTGTAACAGACCACAAATCACTATTTGGAAGACTAGAATTATAATAGTTACGGACAACAAATGATACCCATTTTTAATGCCTAGGAATGATGAAAGCTAAATTTCAACTGCTGGGTTGTGTTCTGTTCCTATGGTGCTTAGCACAGCTGGGGTGTTGGCCCATGCTTGGCATTTTTATCTACCACTGCAATGCAGATAGATAAAATAATACATGGTGAGAATCACTGGAACCTTCTAGAGGAGCCACTGAGGACACTGAAGCAAAACAAAACGCTGTAGGAATTCGCACTCAATTACTGCCTGCAGTTGCTGTCATTAATTTTTTTTCCTTTTATTTTTTGATTGTCTTTTAATTTTTTTTTTTCTTAGGTACTTTGTATTGAAGATTTCAGCAGGGATTGAATATCCTGGTGAGATTAGATGGCCCTTGGCACTATCTCTTTTCCTGGCTTGGGTGATTGTGTATGCCTCTCTTGCTAAAGGAATCAAGTCATCAGGAAAAGTAAGAAAAATATTTGTGAAAAATATTTGCGATCATATATTTGCAGGAAAGCAGTGCGCTGCTTCAAGGGAATCATGCTCTTGTTTAAGGCAGTGTATTACTGACAATCATTTTCAGTAAATGGCTAAGTATGAGTGAAATGCTCTTTTCCTGTCTGTGTTTTCCTGACTACCCAAAACATAAAAAAAGGATCATTTTGGTTCGGCATTTGTTCCCTAATCTTCAGTAACTTTAAAATGAGACCTTGAGCTGCGCTTTCCCTATTCTGTGTGGTGTTCATTAAAATTCTGCCGTCACCTCACATTTCACAGTAATCAGGGAAATCTTGATGTAATTCAAGATGTTAAGTAATGTGTTTTAAAATCAGAACTGAACTTAAACTGGTCTACGGTGGGCGCGAGCAGTGACAGCGTGTATCCTCTTTTCCCAAGCATTCGCGTGCCATCTTTCTAAAACTCCTCTTTGCGGTGACCCAGCTCCTTGCTCCTTCTCCGACATCTCGCGTGTCATTCTCTCCCTTGCCCTTCAAACCTGCAGCTTGCTGCCATGTCTCCTAATTAACAGCCGTGTCAAGAGGGAACATGTCCTCTCATTGGTGTGGAATTACAGGTATACGAATTAGCCAGGCAGCCGTCTGAGCAGAGGAATGCAGCTTTTTCTTCATAAGCAGCACTGCTTTGGGTACTTTGTGTTTTGTGGGTTTTTTTGTTTGTTTGGTTTTGGTTTTTTTTTTTTTTTTTTTTGGTGAAAGCTGCAGGAATACAATATTTGAGACTCCTCCGTCAATGCCACTGCAATTGGCACGCGGGTTAAAATGTTGTAGATGATGACATAACATAAATCTAGCTTATTTACAAAGAGTAGGTTGAAAAAAGAAAAAAAAGCTGGAGCAGAATAACTAGATGTTTCCTGGGGTAAAGATAGGGGATGTGCAGAGATAGCTGTGAGTTTTCTAGAGCTGGGCATGGGGTTTCTGATTCTAAGCCATCCCTTTGAATCTAGAAGCTGACAACACCTCTTGGGAGGTAGTTTGGGAATTAGCAGAAAATCCAGAGACTCGGAGTGCCAAGGGAAAGTTGAGATTATTTCCCCCCCCCCCCCCCCCCCCCCCCCCCCCACCTTTATGTGACAGGAAAAACTGTTTCGTGAAGGGCCAGAGCCAAGAAACAGACGATGTGCAGGAGAATAACTTGGGTTTGGATGTAGCGATAGATATTTCTTTAAGTGAGTCTTAAGGTGTCAAGAAAAATATTGATTCCTTGGTGTCAGGATGTCCTGGTTTGAGATAAAGGTTTTCTATGCCTGTGTCGTGGTTTAGTTTGTTTATGCATAGGTGGGTTCGGCGTATTCACTGCACAAAAACTCACTGGGGCGACTTCTTGAAACACTTCTTGAAACAGCAAAGACGAAGTTGGGAAAGCAGTTTCAGATCAGAGGATTCCGGTCCCTGTAAGATTCAGAGGTTAACGTGAAAGGGATTTGAAATGCTTTTGGGTAGAGTGTACAGCTTAACTGACCATAATCTAGTCATTTTATTTGACTACAGAGAGCTCTGCTCTGTACTAGGTAATTATTAAGACATTAAACAGGCAACTTCTGTTGTGTATTTAGACATAATGATGATTAGGTCTATCTGGATCATTTCACTGACTTTCCTTTTTTGCATTGGGACCATAAATATTTTCGTGGCGATATGTAATTGTTAAGAGGTACAAGTAGTAATAAAAATTCTTTAGGCTTAGGTAAATACAGAGAAATATATAGAAAAAAATAAATCAGAACTTCAAGTGTTATCGAATGATCGCTCATTTCATTTCCATTGTGCTCTGCTAGTTCAAGCATTTAGCTGTAAATTCCTGTTATTCCTCTCTCTTCTGCTTTTTCTTCCCCTCTCTGTCTAGAATCCAGCTCTTACCTCTGTTGCTGTTGATACTATTCCTGTTTCCAGCAGCAAGATGAGCTGTAAAATTTCAGATTTCCTGGGAAATAACCCTGTTGTCTTCCTAGTTTATCCCCCCTATTGTCTCTGAGCCTGAGTAGTTGCTTTCTTCAGGCAATAGCGTAGCACTTGTATTCCCCCCCCCTCTTCTTATACACCCAAATAAGCCCTTTTAATAATTCTTTTTTTTTTTTTTTGGTCTGTCCAGGTGGTGTACTTTACAGCTACGTTCCCCTATGTAGTTCTCATCATCCTTCTTATAAGAGGAGTAACTCTACCTGGAGCTGGAGCTGGAATCTGGTACTTCATCACGCCAAAGTGGGAGAAGCTAATTGATGCTATGGTGGGCTCATTATTGCGTTCCTAACTCTGGGAGGGCGAATAAGTCGTACAGATTTCTTAGTGTCTGTTGCAAGCGTTTCCTGTGTGCAGAGGCAGTATCGTCATCTGTGAAACTTGTTCTTCATCTTACACAGGGTGTTGTTGCAATGGATGTTCATTATTTGTGTGCACGTAACATGTTTTACTTACATGATTGTAGATATGTTATTTACTTCATATTTAATATTTCACCCAAAAGTCTGAGCAGGTGCATTGGGAAATAGTGAATTAAAAAGGAAGTATAGTTTTTCATATGCTGGTGCTGGTTGGATGCTGGCTTGGCTTTAAACAAGCACATGAAGCTTTTCATAGGTAACATAAACTTATCTGCATTTCTTGAGAAATGCTCCGAATAGGTGCGTTTTACTCATTGAGCAAAGCTTGTTCTGAACAATGCGTATGAAACATTAGATTAGGATGTATAATTTAATTTTGCTTAATCTAACTCCCTAATAGCATATATTTATAGAATCATAGAGTTGGAAGGGACCTTAAAGATCATCTAGTTCCAACCCCCTGCCCTGGGCAGGGACACCTCCCACCAGACCAGGTTGCTCCAAGCCCCATCCAGCCTGGCCTTGAACCCCTCCAGGGATGGGGCAGCCACAGCTTCTCTGGGCAACCTGGGCCAGTGTCTCACCACCCTCACAGTCAAGAATTTCTTCCTAATATTTAATCTAAATCTCCCCTCTTTCAGTTTAAAACCATTCCCCCTTGTCCTGTCGTTACACTCCCTGATAAAGAGTCACTCTCCAGTTTTCCTGTAGGCCCCCTTTAAATCTATAAGGTCTCCCCGGAGCCTTCTCTCCTCCGGGCTGAACACCCCCAACTCTCTCAGCCTGTCCTCACAGCAGAGGTGCTCCAGCCCTCTGATCATCTTTGTGGCTTCCTCTGGACAGGTCCACGTCCTTCTTGTGTTGGGGACGCTAGAGCTGGATGCAGCACTGCAGGGGAGTCTCCCCAGAGTGAGCAAAGGAGCAGAATCCCCTCCCTCGCCCTGCTGGCCACGCTGCTTTTGATGCATCCCAGGATGTGGTTGGCTTTCCGGACTTTCTGGGCTTCAAGCGCACGTTGCCTGCTCGTTTTGATCTTCTCATCAACCAGCACCCCCAAGTCCTTCTCCTCAGGGCTGTTCTCAATCCATTTTCCGCCCAATCTGTATTTGTGCTTGGGATTGCTCCAACCCAGGTGCAGGACCTTGCACTTGGCCCTGTTGAACTTCATGAGGTTTGCATGGGCCCACCTCTCAAGCCTGTCCAGGTCCCTCTGGATGGCATCCCATCCCTCCAGCATGTTGACTGCTCCACACAGCTTGGAGAGAAGAGCTGATACAGCGGCTTTGCTCTTTAAGCATTGACTGTATGAGGTGGAGCTTCAGCTCTGCTGCTTCACTCAGGATTTCAACCGATTTCTAAAAAGCCGTTTGTTGCCAATGAAGCCCATCAAACATGTTCCAAAAATACACGTGGATTTGTCTTTGTGTGGACATAAATCCACCCACGTGTTATGTATTTGTCTGATGTGTGTCAGTCTTAAGTGTCTTGAGGCAGGAGTCTGGAGATTGAATTGAAGCCTGAGCTGAAAGTTACAATTCAGACTTTTTCTCTAGAAATATAAGAGGGATTTTTAGCAAGACCTCAGGAAATCTGGTGATTTTTTTTTTTTCCCCCTTAAGAATTTTTTTCCTCTATCAATAGCTGTGTGATATCACACTGATAGATTGATAATTAAAGCTGAAATCGGTTTCCTGGATTAATTGTGCAGCTCTTAATTTCCTTAATATCTCTGCAATCGTGGGTATTTTGATCCTTTGGTGATGGGAGTGTTAGATCTTTTGCAAACAATACAGAAATTAATTTTGCATTAAATATGAGCGCTTTTGGATCCCACATTGTGCAATAAAGGAGGTGGGAACTGCTGCCTTTTGCAAAACGGGCCTGTCTGAATACACTAAGTGTCTCCATCACCCTGGGTAAGCGTTCAATAATATTCAGGCGAGCTTCCGTTTTCAGTTTTCTTTGCAGTGTAACATGAGTTAATGGCTGCGTATTGCACTCAATTAGATGAAGGATCGACGGTTTGCTGGCTGGTAACTTTTAAAGTGGTGTTTAAGTAATATCTTCAAACTGGTTGGGGTGTGTATAGGTACATCTATCTGTGCACATGGGTGTATCTCCACTTCTGCACCGTGGACTCGGGTGGAAAATTAGACTTTGTAGGAAAGCCTGTAAATAGAAATACCAACGCTTCCAACATTTTGCAAGTGATAAGTAAGAACAGCTCCTTTGAGATTTCAGGCAGTTTTAATCTAAATGCATTTAAGGCTTTGAAGAACTTTGTTACAGAACAAGCAATGCTGTTTGGTCTGGTTTTTTTAAGGGAGACTTGGCTGAGCGTGTCTTCCGATGGGAGGAAAATGGGCCCTTGTGTCTAAAGAACCCGAACTTACACTGTACTGTTTGATGTACACCTAATGATAGAAATTTACCCTAATTTTAATGTAATCTCATTCATAAGTAGCACATCAAGCAACGCCCTTACTTTTATCAAGAAGATAAAAGTATTATTTAGGGCCACTGGCAGATAAACCATCAGCGCCTGATGCAGATTTTTCCTCTTGATTTGTATTTTCTTTGATGAATGTATTTGAAAGGATACTTATCAAGCAATACAGGCTGCATATTGGTGCCTTCCATATACAGCAACAGTTTTGCAGTATAAAATATTATCATTTTAATATATAAATTATTGTCATTTTATATGGGCTCAACAAGAACAGTAGTCCCCATCGAATGGGCACTCTGTGTTTTGGGGTAGGATTTTGCTTTTAAATGTTCTATTGACATCCATTGCTCTAAAGTTCATTTAAACTACTTATGTGTTAATCCCCTAGCAGTAACATTTAGGTGTTATTGATCTTTCTAACCCTCTTTCCTGAAGCCGATGCTAGTTCCTCTCCTGTCTGTCTTAGGTTTGGAAGGATGCTGCCACTCAGATTTTCTTCTCCTTATCTGCAGCATGGGGAGGCCTAATTACTCTCTCTTCCTACAACAAATTCCATAATAATTGCTACAGGTATGTGAGAGTGAAACTCATCGGTCTTATTAAACAGGTCTTCTCCACACACAGTCAGCTACCAACTTGCAGAAATCTGGTTTGAAAGACCCTCCCTGTTTTCCTTTTCCTTTTCTGTTTTTTTTTTTTTTTTAGCCCTTTCCCTTCCCCCCCCTTTTTTTAGTCCTTCCCCCCCCCTTTTTTAGTCCTTCCCCCCCCCTTTTTTAGTCCTTCCCCCCCCCTTTTTTAGTCCTTCCCCCCCCTTTTTTAGTCCTTCCCCCCCCTTTTTTAGTCCTTCCCCCCCCCTTTTTTAGTCCTTCCCCCCCCCTTTTTTAGTCCTTCCCCCCCCCTTTTTTAGTCCTTCCCCCCCCCTTTTTTAGTCCTCCCCCCCCTTTTTTTAGTCCTCCCCCCCCTTTTTTTAGTCCTCCCCCCCTTTTTTTAGTCCTTCCCCCCCTTTTTTTAGTCCTTCCCCCCCTTTTTTTAGTCCTTCCCCCCCTTTTTTTTAGTCCTTCCCCCCCTTTTTTTAGTCCTTCCCCCCCTTTTTTTTAGTCCTTCCCCCCCTTTTTTTTAGTCCTTCCCCCCCTTTTTTTTAGTCCTTCCCCCCCTTTTTTTTAGTCCTTCCCCCCCTTTTTTTTAGTCCTTCCCCCCCTTCTTTTTAGTCCTTTCCCCTTTCCCCCCCTTTTTTTTAGTCCTTTCCCCTTTCATGCCACAGGTATGTATGTATATTGGGAACTAAAAATAGAAGTTCTATCAAGAATGTAATAATTATGGATGGGGATTGTGAGGGCTGGTTTCCTGTCAAGTCATATCTACTTACCCGGTATAGTAGGACATTCAGGTATGGATTTCTTCAGATTCCCTTAACAACAGCAGACAATTGTAGCAGGGAATCATCTACAGACGGGTGGGCATTGAAGTGAGCGCAGCAAGGTACAGCAAGCTTAGCTCTGAAATTTTGTGTACAAATACAAGAAAGATACAGGACAAAATTCATCTCACCTGGATGGTGGTGGTTAGTGCGTATGAAATACAGTGAGCAGATATCCACATCAGGCAAAAAGACCGCGTTCCGGATCATGTCATCATCGCTATCCTCTTCAGAGAGGCCAAGGGCAGAAGTGCTTATCCGCCTGTGGCTTCCTACACGGCACGTGGGTGATGGAAACTTGCACAGCTGATTTCTGGTGGTGGTGTGAAGACTTCTGTCACCTCTGATCGGCGTCAGACGTACCTGATAAGTGTCAAAGTGTGCCTTCAGCAGCGTTCCCACGGGATGTGTGTGCTCATGAGAGAGACTCCTGAAATGTGTACAAAACCTTTCCTTGCACGTCTTGCAACAAGGTGACGTGGCTTCTTGTTTTTTTTTTTTCTTTTCAGGGACACATTGATAGTCACATGTACCAACAGTGCCACAAGTATTTTTGCAGGCTTTGTCATCTTCTCAGTTATTGGCTTCATGGCAAATGAGCTCAAAGTGAATATTGAAGCTGTGGCAGACCAAGGTAGGGTACGCTGCTGTTTCGTTACTTAGATGGGCACCTGGTGGCAACTTCAGCTCTATTATTAATGATGACATTGGAGGTGGGAATAATGGCTTCAAACTGGAGTGGATTAATAAACTACTTGTAGGCATTTCTGTATGGGAGAAGGTACACTGGGAAGTCAACTGGGAAGTCCAGATACTACTCAAAGCCTCCTTATCAGTCATTTGGTGAGAGAAGGAAGCAAGCTGAGACTCATTTCAGATCTTTATGTAAATGACATACATAACGGGGTAGCATGAGATGTCTCCTTCACATAGTTTAAGCAATCACCGGCCCTGTCGTTTGTCTGTGTTGCTGCCTTGTCAGGTCCCCAAGGTAAAAGTTGTCCCTGATGGTGGGAATCTGGGATGAGAGGACGGTGGGTTTTCAAAATGGTGGTTCTGGGGGAAACGCAGTGTGAGAGGTGGATTGAGCTTCTAAACTGTGGGGACCAAGAAGCTGCTTTCATGGGGAAGTAAAGAATTTCTGAAGAACTGATTAGAAGATTTTGGTTGGTGAAGTGAGATGGTTATGAATGGGGATCTGAAAGGTCTTAATTGGTAGAGCTGAATGTGAGTGGGAAGAGTACGGCTGATGGGAGAATTGGTGCTGTCAGGTACGATATGATGTGAGATAACAGGAGACAGGAAGGGAGAAGCTTTTGGGGTAAGATTCAGAGAAGCTTAAAGGATTGGGAAAATCTCATGGGACCGTAAAGGGATAATTGTTACCTTAGTCTAGTCCTACATTTCCTGGGAAACATGCAGCACTTTGGCCCTAAGCCAACTCCCAGATATTTAAGATCATTTCAAACTGTGTTACAAAGATGAATTTGTAATAACTTTGTAATAACCTGTATATGTATTTAAGATTCCCCCACCATAGCTGTTTCTGCGTGCATATGAGGGTCTTAAGTGTATGGTATTAGCTTTCAGCACAGACACAATCATTTCCAAGCACTGATGGGAGGTGATTAATATCTTCTCCATGAGCCATGGGGATGGTTCCCGATGCTATCCCCCTCGACCCACGATAGCGCAGAGCAAAAGGAGTCTCTAAACAGGAGGACAGCAAAGTTAAAAAAACCACGTTGCATACTCATGGTGTCTATACACGATGTGTCTCAGTGTCTGCATTAACACTAAACGCTTTTCTGACAGGTTTGTTGTGTGGATGAATTCAGTGCTACAAGGTGCTACCTGTAGCCTCCGGTACCTGACTGACTGAGCATCACGATTCAGAAATTGTAGCAGTGAGTTGACAATAGGGGATAGAAATGAAAACAACTTTCCGTAGTTTCTGTATGGTAATATTCATAGGTGATTCTGGACAAATTAGGTATTAATATGCATTTAACAGTGTTGTGGGAGCTAAATTCAAAGCAGACAGCATGAGCTGGGGACACAGAAATCCTGTAGTTGTAGGAAAAGAGGAAGTGAAGCATTCTTTATTTTTTCTTGAAAAATACTTTTTCTCAGAACTTTAATGTTCCTAATTGTTTATTAGAAACCAGCTACTACATGTGAAAGGAGAACAACAGAGAAGGGGATAAGATGTTTCTGCTGGTTAAAAAAAAAAAAGGCTCTTAGTTTCCTTTTGCTTATTCCTTCTCTTCAAAGTGAAACATGGATAATCCCACAGACTTTGCAGTACTTCTGACCTCAGAGATGCAAATAAAGGTGCCAGGTCACATTCAACTTCTGCAGCTCCTTTGGTCGGTACATGGCAGCCCAGAGGTTGAGCTGAGAGGAAGCTCGTGAGCTGCAGTTCAGCCACAGGAGTTAGTCTGGGGCTTGTGCCCATGGTGGGATGGGCTGTGGATTCAGCTAGAAGGTCTGAGAGGAGAATTTCATAGGATGGTCAGCTGGAAAACTGTTTCTCGATAGCAAGTAGAATCATAGATTGGTTTGAGTTGGAAGGGGTGTTTAAAGGTCATCTAGTGCAACCTCCCTGCAATGGGCAGGGACATCTTCCAAGAGATCAGGTTGCTCAGAGCCCCGTCCAACCTGACCTTGAATGTTTCCAGGGATGGGGCATCTACCACCTCTCTGGGCAACATGTTCTAGTGTTTCACCACTCTCATCACAAAAAAATTCTTCCTTGTCTCTAGTCTGAATTACCCTCTTTTAGTTTAAAGCCACTACCCTATCACAACAGGCCCTGCTAAAAAGTCTGCCCTCGTCTTTCTTATAAGTTCCTTTTAGGTACTGAAAGGCTGCAATAAGGTCTCCCCGGAGCCTTCTCTTCTCCAGGCTGAACAACGCCAACTCTCTCAGCCTGTCCTCACAGGAGAGGTGCTCCAGCCCTCTGAGCATTTTTGTGGCCTCCTCTGGACCTGCTCCAACAGGTCCGTGTCTTAGTCCCTGTCAAGCTGTAGGGGATACGGCACTTGCAAGCTAATGTAATGTCAATTCAGTCTTCTATGTCTCATCTCTTCTTTTTGGTCTGCCAGTCAGCCGAGTGGGAACAGAAAAGTTTCATTGTCATCTCCATTTTCTGGCTGGATTAGACGTTTATGTTTGAAAAACTCTGTGTGTTTTAGGAGTGATGGTTCCATTAATCTTCTACCTTCATCCTGAAACAAATGACAGACAAAAAAAACCTCAACCCCAAAATCTAAACCACGCTGCGGTTACAGAAACTCTTGTAAGGAGTTAGATTCAAATTCTACTCAAAGAAGCCGAGCTTGAGTGAAACTGCAGTGGAAGCTCCGAAGGGATGGATGGAGAAGGGATGGAGAGACATAGCTGCTAGTGATGGTGGAGGAAACGCTTGGTTCAGCTGGTTCATCTCCCTGGAGATGGCACCATATTTAGCACAGGGGATCGCAACCCCTTTTCCGTTGAGTGCTTGTTGGTGGTCTTTGAGTGAGCGACTAGTCACAGGCTGGAGCTCTCTGTGCCCAGCTGTTTTCAGCAGCTGTTCAAGGGGATGTGAAAAAAACTGTCACGGGACAATCTCATTGTAGGGCTGTCAGTGCGCTTGTAGGAACCCATTTAGGCCATTTAAAATATTTCATGAGGGTGAGGCTTCACTGTTCTCCACGATAGGGGAAACAAAATTTAGTCCCATACAGCAGGAAGAGAGTGAAGGGGAGGGATAACCGCAGGCTGAGTTAGCACATCGAACTAACAGAATTAAAAACCAGACTCAGCAAGCGGGGAAAAGACCCAGCCCTTGTGCCTGCCTACCTTTTTTTTTATTATTATTATTATTATTATTTTAAAATTCTATTTCTGTTTGCAGTGAAGGAGGCAACAGCAAAAATGATGGTGATCTCCCTTCGAGTTTTTAAAACCATGAATGTAATTGTTGATGGAAATGGGAAGGGATTTTTTTTTTTTCTTTTTCCCTCCTAAAATATTAATCTGAAATACATAGTATTTTTTTTTTCATTTAGAATCTTCCTTTCAGGAAGATTTTTTTTGTCCATTTTTTTTTTTTTTCAGGAAACTTTTTCTCCACTTTTCATGGAGGGAAAGACAGGACAACTTATTTTTATTTTACCCTCTCAGTTTGTTTAAGAACATACTGCGGTTGAAAAATTTTAGTAAAATGAAAGTTCAAGGTCATTTGACTTTTTTTGCTTCAACATATATAAAACTTCTGGAGTTTTCCTGGATTTAATAGCCTTTTAGAAAGAGTTCATGACCCCTAAATCTTTGAAGATGGAGAGGACAGGAGCCAGCCTCCCCACGACTCTTCACCTGTGCCTGGATGCTCCCTGGCACGTGATCCCTTGGGGGGCTGAGATGGAGAGATGTGCGCTTTCATATTCCGTAATTAAACTTTCCCCTAAAATTGTGATTAATAAGAACTCATTATTCTGAGACTTAATTAAACTTCGACGTGCAGGAAGCTAGTGCAAACAGAGCCCTTATCTCTAATAGTCAAGAAGAAATCTTTAATCAAGAGACAAAAGCACATAGTCATGAATACATAGTAGTTCTACATGCACCTTCCTGTTCCAAAAAGCCGGTTTTCTGCAGCATATTTTAAAGGCAGCAACACTTACTGAGTCATATACAGTGGTTTTGGGTTTTTTTGCTGTGTTATCTTTCATATTTGTCTTTTGTTCAGCAGAAACCCCACGCTTCACAAGCGGCCTGTGGAGATTATTTCACATGCTGCTACAACTGAGTTTTTCCCATTACGTGAGACAGTAACAGTTCTGTTTTGAACAGAAACAGCGCGGGGAGCTGTGGGAAATGGGATGCGATAACCTGGATTAGAAACAGCCAGAACAGAGTGGGTTTAGAGCCCCTTTTCAATGCGTGGGTCATGGCGTCGGCACAGCCTGGCTCTCGCGTGTATCTCGCCTGAGAGGAAACGTCCTTCAGAGTGTTTGGAGTGGGCACTCCTTTAGCTGGGATAAACAGAGAAGAAGTGCCATCTACTGTAATGCTACCGCCACATTCCTGCAGCCTTTTCTCCGAAGCAAATCTAAACATACTTGTAGAAATAATTTTTCTTTACAGTCAATAAAAATTACAGCCCAAGAAATCAAACCACTAGAGAAAGGAAAATTCCTGGGTAAGGCTCTACAAGACCCCCATCTCCCTGTTTTTTTTTTTTTTGCTGTGCGTTATTTCAGAATTTCTTGTGGGTTTTTTTAGATTCATGGTAGTTATTACCTTGTGTCTGATACCAGCTCTGTGCATCTGTTAGGTTCTTTCTTTCGTGTTTGTGTGCTGATGGGTTAAAGAAGAGTATTTACTTTCCCGATCATCCTTGTAGTGCTGAGGTGTGGGTGATGGCTATGCTGATCTAAGGCTGGGTTGCTCGTTAGCAGGGACAGTGGCAGGAATTTGATCAAAGAGCAGGAATGAAACATAGCTGTAGTACGCGATTTTTAATTATTTTTCATATTAGGGTCAGTCTATTAATGTACTGGTTAAATAAGTATTCTGCAGCTTGGAAAGTAGGAGTGTGTAAGTGTTTCAAAACTTACAGCTAAAATAGAAATTAATCGTGTGAGGCTACATTCTGCAATGGTTAAATGGTTTTTTACTTTTATCAAGCAAAGCAATATTGTATTAGATTTTGAAACATGACTCTTCACCTCTCTCTCTTTCCCATTCAGTCGACAATGTTAGTATGATGCAGGATATCACAGCCTTTATTTTTTTCATTTCTAGGTCCTGGAATTGCTTTCGTGGTTTACCCAGAAGCCTTAACTAGGCTTCCCCTCTCTCCGTTCTGGGCTATAATATTCTTTTTGATGCTTTTGACACTTGGATTGGACACCATGGTAAACTGCTTTTGTTTCCCATTCTTTTCCTCTTGCTTTTCCTATTTGTTTGGAGGACCATGAGATTAATCACCATTTTCCATGTGGTCAGTTTTACAAAAAGAGGAATGAAGTAAGGCCGTTGATGCTGAAATCATTTGGGTGAAGCTTTGGCAATTAGGTCTGTGCATTTAACACCTAGGATTCCAAATACTGTCTTGTATTCCATTATATCCAGTTGGAGCATTTTGCGTACATTGTGTGCACTGAAATGAATCCTTTTATTTTGTCTTTCAGTTTGCCACTATCGAGACTATAGTGACCTCCGTTTCGGATGAGTTCCCCAAATACTTACGTACGCACAAGGCACTGTTCACTCTTGGGTGCTGCGTCTCCTTTTTCATCATGGGATTTCCTATGATCACTCAGGTAATAATATTGTCGTTGAGCATCGCTGTCTGTCCTCAGTCCCCCTCTGGTGGCCGTTCTCCTCCTGTGCAAGTTGCAAAAGATTAAGCTGAATTTTGCAGCAGACACCAGGTGAGTCTGAAAGCCTTATTTTATTTTAATGGATGCTCTGACGGAGATATAAGCTCAAAGACTTCACTGTTCCAATCTTTATGAGAATCAGACTTTTAAAATTTATCTCTAGCCAAACATCTCCAGAGCCATCACTTAAGTTAGGTATGCATTTAAGAAAAAAATAATAAAGTTTGTATGTCATATAAACATCCACACCAGTTTTGGGTGCCTTCCCTCCCAGATTAGATATATACTGATAGTCTTGGAAAGCTGTGGCATTAATAATGAAATTCTCAGCTACTGTTGATAGTCTTCGGTGTCTTTTGTCCATTAGTTCCTCCAGCATTATAAACTTCCAGCAATTTCAAGAAGAGGCGCACAAAATCTATTTTATTATTTTATTCATCCTTTTCTCCCCCCTTTTTCTTTCTTTCTCCTCACCTCATCACCTACCAGCCCAACTTTGCTGCTCCCAAGCCCAGGATGGATTCAGTCCTTCCTTCACTTGAATTGTGCTGCTTAGCCTCCGCCCCGAGGACAGGGCGTTATATCCTTCCCAAAGAGATGAACTGGACTCATTACAGTATTTCTGGTTTCAACGGCGATTTTGCTTTCGCCATAGTATTAATTGGTTAGAGACGCTGCTGGTGGAAGGTCTTGTTGCAGTTCAGTCCTTAATATGAAAGGACTGAAATCAATGTCTTCCCAAGGTGCGTTAGATACCAGACTCAGGTGTACCTTCTGCTTTTTTCTTGTTGGATTTGATATTCATTCAGCCACAAGGAGGAAACTAGGGTGTGGTATGAGCCTATCACTGGCCAATGTGTGGATACTTACTTGGGATAGAGTCCTGGGTCCTGCTTCTGGCCGTTTTGCCTACCTCGGTGGCAGTTAGAGTTGTGACACGTATGGAGACATCAGTTATATGCCACGAGTAATAACTCTTTTACCCTTTTTTCTTTAGGGTGGAATGTATATGTTACAGCTTGTGGACACTTACGCAGCTTCTTATTCTCTTGTCATCATTGCCATCTTTGAGCTTGTTGGAGTTTCCTATATATATGGTAAGAAAAAATACTGTTATTGGACAGCCTATGTCACAGTAACATTTTGGTAAAGTAGCTGATAACATGAAATTCTTAAGGAAAGGAGTAACACCTTATTTTATTTTTTATTTGTATAATAGAAACACTCAGAATTTCCTTATTTTGAACAGAAGCATGATGGGACTTCATTACTATAGGTTTATTTAAAATACATGTATTCAAAAGACTTTCATATAGTCTGATGTCATTTTCCACCAGTAGCTTAAAGCTAGTGCTTAAAGATGAGTGTAAGAATAGACCAAACATTCAGTGACGCTTCTCCAGGGGCAATTTCTACACTCTTTCTACGCTGCGACACTTTTAGGCTGAGAGATTTCCTGAGCCAGAGGTGGTATCTTTGCATTTAACAACTTTTGAAGGCTTTATTTTCCGTGTACGCGTCCAGCCTTCCCTTTAGCCCGTCTATCCATAACACAGAATCAAGACTATACAGCTACTAAGAGTGATTAATTATGCACAGTGGCAACACCAGTTAGTTAATCCATGTCGATGCACATGAAATTATGAGGAAGATTCTCAGCTAATATAAAACAGTGCATTACCTTGATGCTACTGTAGCTACGTCAGTGGATACCAGCGGGTGATTTGCTCCCAAACTTGTCCAGTGCTTTCAGGACAATGATTCTCGGAAATGTGTGATCTCAGATGGTCGTAGTAGGAAATGTGAAGATCTTCCTGCCTAAGAGATGATTAATTCATGTCTGGGGTGTCGAGACTTTTCTTCAAAAGCAAAGGAAGATCTGAATCTCAGTGTTAAAGACAACAAAGATAAGGTTGTTTCTGCTGTTGTGGTGGACAGAAATGAATTAGGTATTTTCTATCAGCTAGACATAAACAATCCTAGATGTTCTGTTGAAGATACGTATGTAGCAGTATGATCTTAGGCCCTAGTCCTGTACACTGAAGCGCTATAGATCTACCTATATGGTGGGCTCCACTCTGTAATATAAATGCATTAAAAAAAAAATCATGCATGGTTCAAAATGTAGGATTTGTTGCTCTTGCTTGAGAAATGAATGTTATAGAAAGGACAGGGAGTCAGTCCTTCCTGGTTTTCTCTAATTTTGTGAAAATACAGATTTGTATTTTATCTTCACTGATATCCAATCCAATGAGCAGGCCTGGGTGGTTGTAAGCTAAGTCAGATAGGACCTAGTGAGGAAATGGTACAGAATACAATGGAAAAAGTCAAAATGCTGAGAGAAAAGTTGATTTAGACCGATCGTGTTTTGGTTGATCAAAATGCTTGTTGTTTTTTATGTCCGTGACATGTAAGTATTTAAATTACAGTTAGGTTTAGAAGTGTCATCTCTGCGAGTGACGTGATATTGGTAACTGTTGTCAGCTTTACACTCAACCACTCTTCTCAAAGGACCTGAACGCAATGCTTTGAGATGTCTCCTGAAGTGAAGTTTAGAGATGGATTTTCAGGGTTATTTAGCAGAACTCCTGGTCTGAAAAATCAATGCTGGCAAGTTTTGCCATCGCTCTGTGCTTCAGTTGCCATGAAGACGTGCAAGGTTGCCCATTCCCTCCCCCTTTTACCTGTTCGGGTGGAAACACAGCCAGGTACATGTCATCTGAGACTTTAGTGTCTGGTTATTTTACTGACCAATTTCCCAACTTTCCTAAAATCAATACAATTCCCTAAGAGATGGTGAGTGGGAATGCTCAAGAAGACTATAAGGGTGTGTTGTTTCTTTTTTTTCATAGAATCATAGAATTGCTGAGGTTGGAAGGGACCTTCAAGATCATCAAGTCCAACTATTAACCTACCCTGACAAAAACCACTTCTAAACCATGTCCCTAAGCACCACATCTACCCTTTTCTTAAACACCTCCAGGGATGGTGAATCTACCACCTCCCTGGGCAGCCTATTCCAATGTTTAATAACCCCTTCAGTGAAAAAATGTTTCCTAATATCCAATCTAAACCTCCCCTGACTTAACTTGAACCCGTCTCCTCTTGTCCTATCACTTGTCACCAGGGAGGTCAGCCCCCATCTCTCTACACCCTCCTTTCAGGTAGCTGTAGAGGGTGATAAGGTCTCCCCTCAGCCTCCTCTTCTCCTCTCCTCAACCCCAACTCCCTCAGTCGTTCCTCATAAGGTTTGTCCTCCAGACCCCCCACCAGCTTTGTAGCCCTTCTCTGGACACGCTCCAACACCTCAGTGTCCTTCTTGTAGTGAGGGGCCCAAAACTGAACGCAGTACTCGTGGTGGGGCCTCACCAGTGCCGAGTCCAGGGGGATGATCACTTCCCTAGTCCGGCTCACCACACTATTCCTGATACAGGCCAGGATGCTGTTGGCCTTCTTGGCCACCTGGGCACACTGCTGGCTCATATTCAGCCGGCTGTCCACCAACACCCCCAGGTCCTTTTCCCTTCTTCCCAAACCATGACACCCCTCATCTGTTTGCTGAGAGCATGGCTGGACAATGCTGTGCAGCAGATGTTGTCACTCTTTCTGGCCAGTGGTATTGTCACCATCACCTGGTCTGTGCCAAAAAGATTCCCCCCTTTAAAGCCATTGCCATCGGTGTGCAAGATAAAAATTCCTTGCTTAGAATATTTTTAAATAACCCCAAAACTATTCAAACCTGTAAAATGTCTTTGTTCTGTATGTTTTTAAATAAGAACGAAGGTAAGCGTGGAGCAAACGCTGGCTCTGTCCCTCCTCTGAACACTGTGTGGCAGAAGTGCTACAGCCCTGCCTTTGTGGAACGTTTTATTGGGCTTGTGAGCAGAATTGCTCTGCTTAGTGCCTGCTTTGCCCAACAAATTCAGTATCCTTAAAAACACTAACTCTTATGAAAAACGTAAAATAATACCGAAATAATTATAGCACTGCAAAGGAATGACTTGGATAGAGAATATGTGTTGTTTTTTTTTTTTTTAGTTACGTGTTACTTTAATGTAATCAGACTTGGAAAAGATCTGACAAATTACAAATCATTCTTTCCATGCTTTCTGTACCATCTGATTGTTGATCCAACAGATGTTAGCAAAGCCTTTGATGTAAACTGTTTCAAAGATTATTCCCTGGAATTAACCTTTTGCTAGGCTAAAGAGCTTCCCATCTTTTACACAAAAAAGGAAAGATGTACTTTACAGCTGTCATCCACTTGACTAATGTATCATAGCTACTTCTGCTGTATTAAAGCTACTTTTCTAAGAACTGTTCGTAAGAATACAGCTTGTGTATTTGCGATTTGCATGTTGTAAATACAAGTGAAGCCGCTCCTCTTGTTACATTCCTTCCAGCAGTGCTTAAAATTGGCATAATATATTTTCAAGCTCTGACAATTGCCGTCTTACACTCCACTGACACCTTTCTCTGTATTCTTGCACTCTTCACAGCAAGCAGGTTGGCACAATAGAGGCAGGTGCTTTTATGATGAAATAAATCTGTCTTTAGTTCTTGTTACACGTTCTGCTTGCTGAGCTCATTGAGATTTTTACATTAGAGAGAGGCACACTCGGTTATTTCCTTGCCATCATTTATTTTTCAGTGGAGTCAGTGCTACGTAATCCAGTCAAATGCTGGGTTTTATTTCACGTTCTGGTATAGATGTTTATTCTCCAGGTGTTTAGATTATGATGCATGATTGGTAAAGAATAGCTTAGAGCTGCGGGTATTAATTTAATCATCAGCATAATTCCCACTGTTGCATTTTGTAGCGTGAAGCTAAACACAAAGAACCTCGTGCTTGAGCAAGACGCTGTTGGAAACTGAAAATGTGTGACCTTAACTTTACTCGTGCTCCTTCTAGCTCTGTTTTTTTTGACAGTCTGTTGTTGGGAAGGTTCATCATCAGAGCGAGTGGTAAATGCTGCAGTGTATTTGTAGAAGGTGTTAGTGATTTTGAACCTTTTACCTGCAGCAGAATATTGAAGCCGCTGTCTGTCTGTCGCGGTTTGCATTCTCCTTTTTAATGGATTTTCTGTCTGCAGCGCTTATGAATACATCATCCAACTTCAGAGAGTGGAAACTGAGCTATGGAATAGCATGTATTGTTTATTTCCCGAAGTTATTCAGCAGGTCTGAATCTGGGGGGGGAGACCAGATATACCGAGATTTAATGGGCTTTCGGTTAACTAAAGCATCCTTTGCATTTTTCTGTAGAACTTGACGAACCTATTTTCAGTCTTTCACAGGGAGAGATGAGTACTGTGTAATCCCTCTATCCGTTTACATGTATTTTACTCCTGAACTGCTAATATTTTAAAGTGCCTGAAGCTGTGAATATCTACCGACAATTCCAAGAAGGAACTAAAGTTTTTAATTGGAGTTTCAAACAAATCTGTGCAGATTTGCATGAAGCTTGCATGAATTTTGGAGGCAGAAGCCCCTGGTAACTTTCCGGTTAGGTAGATCTCCTTTGCAGCCGCAAGTGTGGCTGAAGTGGAGACACTTGGAAGAGCTTTAAACTTTGTGGAAAGACCTCTCAGCCCATCCCTTGTGCTGCTGCAATTAGTTTAAAAGTAGTTTTATTCCCACCGCAGCACGCTGCGGGGCCGCCCGCTGTGTGAGCAGCTCCCGAGTAGGTCGCTGCAGATGGTCCACTGAACTGTAACAAGGAGGTAAATAAAACACATGAAATCATTCAGTTGCAGCTAAGATCTCCTTTTGGAGAGAACACAGTGACCCTGGGGGTTACGGTTGGTCCAGGCATACAAAACTCTCTTACGAAACGGAGAATCACACGATGAGTCAGATGGATGCGGATTCCATGGGTCGTAACAATTCCCTGTATTTTACAGAGAAGAGGCTTTCTGAAGAAGAGCATTTATTGCAGTCGGCGGAAAAAAGAAAAAGAAGGAAAGAAATTACAGTTACAGGAAAAAAAATGCAACTTCTGGCTCCTGTTGAGTTAGCTTTGTAAGCTTACATCCACTGCAGGTTGCACTTGCCGTGGGCGGAGTGATTAACTTCACTCGTAAGAGAGAAGTAGTGAGATATTTATTAATATAAAACAGTGATTTAACAAAGTTAGTAGTGAATGCGACATTGTTTTACGAGATTTGACGTAAGGGTACACCTGATTATTTACTGCATAGGGGCCAGGGTCAGACAAGCTGTCAGGGAGACCCTCCCGTTGAGCCACGGGGTTCAGAAAGGACCTCCTGGCTTTCTAAACCCCTCCTCAGAGAGGAGTCTGGGTGCAGCTGGATCCAATCCTGGTCCCAGACTTGGTCAACGGTTTATGACTAAAGGCTTATATATGCGCAATCAATCTTTTATATCACTTAGCTAAGATATCAAAGTTCAGCATGCTCTTAGTCACTTACTGAGAATCTGTTGCGGCAAGGAATCTCCCAACCTTGCGGAGTAGAACCTTAAGCGAGTGTCCTTACTCATGGGGAGATCCCGGCGTGCGGCTGCTGCCGTGCAGGAGAGCTCAAAGGGCTCTTGGGCTGTCCACTATTTATAGAGCGAGATAATTGAGCTATAGTCATATTCGCATGGGAACAAAATATCTAGGTCCCCCGCTCCCGACAGTGTTTTGACTGTGTTGCCAGCCGTGCCCCAAAGTCCACGTGCAACTTACCACAGCCCCCACTGGTGGTTATGGCTTGAGCAGGAGCTGGGGCTGGGGGGGGAAAGGGGGAGAGCACACAGCCAAAGTACTTCCCCTCACCCCTTCGTAAATGCAGTTCTTTGCACTTCCATCTTCTGGTTTAATTTCTGGATTTTTCTCCTCTATTTCTTATCACGGCGCAGTTTTTGAGCTTTACTCTGCCATGCTGTCTGCCCGAACTGCCTTGCTCTGTGCTCGCCCCCCGAGCTGGGCCGTCGGGGCTGCCCCAGCACCGTGGAGCCCTGCGGCTTTCTTGGAGGTGCATCAAAAGGCACCGAATATTGAGCCATTGCTATTTTTTACCTTCTTAATTCTGGGAACGGCCTGGTGGGTAGATCTAGTTCAACAAAAGAAGGCTTCAAAATCAGGTGGATCAAGCCTGGGGATTATCCCTTCTTATATTCAGCAGCTGCAGTGCCTGGCTGTAAGGGCAATAAAAACATAAAGCAGTTTATTACTTTTGTTCCAAGTATTTCCTGCCTTGCTCGATGACTTCTCGCCAATATTTGAGCTCCATCCCTGTCCCCATACCATAAAAGTCAGACTAAATGCTGTAGAATAATGCTTTGCAAAATTTCAATGACATTTATTTATTAGATAAAATAAATCCCAAATTGGCCCAAACTGGAACTGTCTGTGTGGTGGAGGAGCTCAGCCTTGGACCCTAGACCTCCCTCTTGTTATCGTCATTAGAAAAGCTGGAACAAATTCCAATTTTGTTTTTATGAATGTCGGATAAAATGGAGGTCATCTACCTAACCAGCTCCGCAGAACAAGGCAGAAAAACAAACCGGCTGTTATCAGAAGGGCAGTCGCCGCTGCTGGGCCAGAACCTCTTCTAGTCGCACGGCACGGCCAGCAAGACAGCTACGGGGACGGCTGAAATACCATTTTCCAATCTTGCGTGTTTTATTGACTCAAGTAATTCTATAGATGCAATCAATACAATAATCTGAAGAATCAACATGCCAGTCGATCTGTTTGTTCAAACAATGTTGAGTATAATTTATTTACGGCTGCTTGCTAATAATTGTAAGTATTGCTTACATATCAAATGAAAAATAAGGGGACGTTACCAGTTTCAATGCTGACAGTCATAGCCCAATCACGTAGTCGGTATAGAGAAGCTCGGATATTGTCTGTGCTGAAATAGATATACAGATATTAATAAGGTTCATCTTCACAGTGAAATACAACAAGTGTACACATAATTGCAGCTAACCAGTGCATACTATTAATGCTTTAACCCAAAACATCCTGGACACTTAATCTCTATGTAAAAGCTCGATTTTGCTTTAATCCTTAGGAAGTAAATATTTTATTAGAACGGTTCCCACCATAATAGCCTCATTTTTCTACTGTATGCTTAGATCCTCCATTGAAGTTCTCAACCCGCGAGTCAGAGTTTGTTTTCGTAATTAGACACAGGGGAGATCACAGGAGCTGTGTTGCCAGCTGCAGCTGGTTTCTTTCACACCTAATTGCATTTACATTTGCTCCTTACAGGATTGCAGAGATTCTGCGAAGATATAGAGATGATGATTGGATTCCAGCCAAGTAAATTCTGGAGAGTCTGTTGGGCATTTGTGACGCCGACTATTTTAACAGTAAGCAAAAAAAAAATTTTTAATGTCTTCTCCAAAGCGTTTCATTGTTGTTTTTTCATCAGACATGGTGTTTCTGAAGGGTGGTAATTAGATCTTGGATGCAGATACCTAGCGCGTATGTGTGTGCACATAGAATCATAGACTGGTTTGGGTTGGAAGGGACCTTAAAGACCATCTAGTTCCAACCCCCTGCCCTGGGCAGGGACACTTCCCACCAGACCAGGTTGCTCCAAGCCCTGTCCAACCTGGCCTTGAACCCCTCCAGGGATGGGGCAGCCACAGCTTCCCTGGGCAACCTGGGCCAGTGTCTCACCACCCTCACAGGAAAGAATTTCTTCCTAATATCCAATATAAATCTCCCCTCTTTCAGTTTAAAACCATTCCCCCTTGTCCTATTGCTCGACTCCCTGATGAAGGGTCCCTCCCCATCTCTCCTATAGGCCCCATGTGTTCTTACACGTGTGTGTAGTAGAAAAAAAGAGCATAAGGAATGGTATTTTTGGTAGAGAAGGGATAGTGAGCCTCCAAATGCTGTGGCCTTTCCCTGGCTGTGCAAAGTGCTGGTATGGCATGCCATTACCTACCAGCATTCTGGATTATTAGATACAAGTGTACGTGTGTAATACATACGTATGTATGTGTGTATACACATAGAGAAGGAGAGGAAATGAGATGATCCTCCTGTCTTTTCTCAGGATGAGCTAGGGAAAAACTGTTTTACTGAGTCATAAACTAATCTGAGAGACATGCTTTGGAAAGGCTTACGTGGAAATCTGAGTGACAAAGTTTGAGCTGCAGAGATGGAAATATTGTTGCAAGGGTTGATATAGCTATGGTCTGGATAACAAATATAAATCCCTTCACTTTCTCTAAAAAAACATGGAAAAAAAGGAAAAAATGGGAAAAAGGAAAGAAAAAATGGAAAAAAAAGAAAGAAAGAAAAAGGTGGGGGAAAGGAACAAAAAAGTAAGGAGAAAGGGGGAAAGGAAAAGGGGGAAGGGAAAGGAAAAGGGGGAAGGGAAAGGAAAAGGGGGAAGGGAAAGGAAAAGGGGGAAGGGAAAGGAAAAGGGGGAAGGGAAGGGAAAAGGGGGAAGGGAAGGGAAAAGGGGGAAGGGAAGGGAAAAGGGGGAAGGGAAGGGAAAAGGGGGAAGGGAAGGGAAAAGGGGGAAGGGAAAAGGGGGAAGGGAAGGGAAAAGGAAAGGAAAAGGGGGAAAGGAAAGGAAAAGGGGGAAGGAAATGGCAAGAATACGGGGGAAAAAAGAATGAGGAAAAGGAAAGAAAAAGGAAAGAGAAAGGGGGCAAAAGGAAAGAAAAAGAGGAAAAGGGAAAGAGAAAAGGAAGAAGAAAAGAAAAAAAAGGGAAAAAAAGAGGAAGTGAAAGAGAAAGAGAAGGAAGGAGAAAAGGAAAGAAAAAAGGAGAATAAAGAACGAAAAAAAGGAAGTTCTGTTTCCAGACCCCCCCTAGGCACTGAGCGGTGCGTCCAGTGGTGTCCCCCCCGGCCCGCCCGGCCGAGCTCGGCGGTTCCCCGCTGGCCCCGGCAGGGGGCGCTGTGCGACAGCGGCTGGCGGCACGGCCCGGCCCGGGCGGGGGGAGAGCGGGGGGGCCGGGGGAGGTGGGGCCGGCGTTCACCTGCTTAGGAATAACTGAAAAACTATAAATAGGGTTTTAAATTTAAAGGAAGGTTGTGGGGGGGGTTGTTTTGGGGTTTGGGTTTTTTTTTGGGTTTTTTTTTGGTTTTATTTTTGGAGGTTGGTTTGTTTGTGTGTTAGTTTTTTTTTTTTTTTTTTAAATTTTCTTTTTATAGCTACCCCAAAACCTGGAATAATGCTTTACTTCAAATTTAGATCTCCATTTAATCTAAAAGATGGCACTTTTCACCATTTTTTTTTTTTTACCATTGCTACACGTTTTTTTCAAGTCCAAGAGTTAAAGTATGATAACTACATCTACGTTTTCTGTCTAGCTCAGTGTTTCCTCTATGTTTTAACCCAAGTACCGATACAATCTCTAATTGCATATCATGTTTTGGCACAAGAATGAAATAATTTTTGTAGCCATTTCGAATGACTCCATCCCGGTAAGTCAGTATAAAAGCACGGAGCCCTCTTTCACCAGGATGTTACGTTTGAGAGCGCATTCTTCAGCCTCAAAGTCCTCAGGCCTGGACCACAGGGGTGGCAAGATTATCGGTATTTGCCTAGGGATGGAAAAACTCATCATTTCACAGCAGTGCTAAATAGTTCCTACAAGTATTCACGGATTTTTAGGGACGAGATAAGAAAAGTTACTAGAATTTCCACGAAGACACGCGCTTTGAGGCAGTGTGATGGCAGATGGGTGGGGTGAAGAAGCAAAAAGATGACTCCATCCTTTGCAATCCCTTCTTCCAGAGACGTTGTATTTCGTCTTACGTGCTGGCAAGTTCCCATTTGTGCTGTTCTTTAGTGCAGCATAAACATTGGTAAATCTTTGTTTTTTTGAAAAAAAAAAAAAAAAAAAAGGGCTCTGGATAAAGTTAGCAACTTCTTTTTGGTATTGTTAATTCAGGAATGAGGGAATTTTTTTATTTTTATTTTTTTTTCTGAAAAGTGAAAAAGGTTTAGTTTTTGCAGACAGGAGTGTGTGTGTGAAGGCACTAGTGAGTTTTGGTGAGCTCATCAAAGTCCTGAGTTGCGAGGAAATTTTCTATGATGAGAACAATTTCTCCAATGGGCGTAATGAAGATATTCCACCTTCCCACATAGATTTTCTCTACGGATCCTCTTTGCTGTGCACCAAACCCAGGTAGCTCTGTCTTACCTATCCAGTGGCAACTGTTTGATTGTGACAATGTACAGGTACCGTTGTAAATCCATTTTTAAAAGTTTGAAGACAAAGCCCTATTTAATCTATAGTATGAGGATAACATAAATGGCAATATATCTTTTTTTTTTTTTTCCTGGAGGTCCTCGCTAAAAATGAGGACGTGTGCACTTTTTTTTTTTTTTAATCTCTTTTTTTCTTCCAATGGCTGTTTTCGAGATGCTGCCTTAGCCCCATTTTTATGCTTCTGAAGGGAATTGTAAGGCTTTTCCGCAAATTGCTGGATTCCTTTACTGACCAGACTTGCGCTCTTAGCTACCGCCAGTAATCACAACCAGGGAATAGGAAATTGTGTTGTCTCTTAAGGAAAGCAGATTTGGAAAGCAAACGAGGGCAGTTCAAACTTGCATGTTCTGCTGTTGTTCCCTCCAAATGTAATATTAAGTGAACTTACGGTGAGAAATAAATTGATACTGATCAGTCGTAATTCAATTTTTATGCAGTGGAAACAGACAAAGCAAAACCAAGCAATGCGCTCTTTTCTGTTATTGCTTCTGTAAAGCTAATATTTGATACATTTGGATAGTCTAATATTAGACTTTCAATTACTCCACATCTCTGGAAATAAAACTGATCGTTTTTATACGTGCCTTCACCTAGTTATATTGCTATAAATCTTCTGTGTGCAATTATTGCGAGCACGGGCATTTCCCAGAAGTTTCTGAATTATGCACAAATGTAAGCAGATGTATTGCTATTCATACAGTAAGTGAAATGGAGTAACTTAGCATAATCACATTAGGTAAAACTGCCAACAGACCATGTAATAAAGCGCGTTACTCTAGGGGCAGGATTCTAATTTCAATTTTTCTGGCATAAATACAGTGATTTTTGTGGGATTTTGCAAGATTTCCATGAAACTCGTTAGATTCAGACTCTGACCTGTCTGTTACAGCTTGTGGCAGTGCCCTGCCTTAGGAGCACGTGCTTTTATCTGTATTCCGTACACCTGTGTGAGGATACCTACCATTTGCTGCAGAGCAGGCTTGTTTTGCTTCTTCAAACATATTTGTTTTCCTTCCTTGTTTCCAGTTTATTCTTTGCTTCAGTTTTTACCAATGGGAACCGATGACTTACGGAGCTTACCACTACCCGGGCTGGTCCATGGTGCTCGGGTGGCTGATGCTGGCCTGCTCGGTTATCTGGATCCCAGTTATGTTCGTGATAAAAATGCATCTAGCCCCAGGCAAATTTATTGAGGTAATTCTTCTGCCTTTTTTTTTTTGCTGCTTAAAAGTACAGTCGCGGGAGGCTGTCTGTTTTATTTTACATTGATTTTTGTGATATCGAATGCCTAATAGTGCTAAGATTACTTTCTGGTAAGCTAGTTATTGTGTTGCAAAGAGATGCTGGGTTGGTTTAAAATGTAGACCACCTATTTCCTGTTCCTCAAAAAAAAAAAAAAAAAACAACAACCTCCTAAATTGTTAAGCAGCTGCTTTTATGAGAACTAGAAGGAGTTACAAATTTCCAGAGCCCCGGTACGGTGTTACTGAGAGGAGGTTGTTCTCCTGTGTCCTCGTTTGAGGTAAAACAGAACCAATTTTCTGATTTGTAATTTTACTTTTTAGCTGGGCCTCTTCTAACTCACTAAAGTCTGAAATTAACAGCACATTGTTCAGAAACTGTTCGCTCTCAGAGTGATAAGACCTGATTACACCAAGGAATGGTGCGCACAGAGGCTCTTGCTTATACTTATTGCTATAACAGCCAAGGTCAGGTAACGTCGCTGTTTGCCCCGTTAGAGGGTCGGAAGCGGAGAAGCGCAGAGGGGTCCCACCTGCAGGGAGGAGTGGACGGGACAGGTGACCCAAAACTGACCAACAGGGTATTCCGTCCCGTCTGCATCACGCTCCGTATAAAAGCTGAGGGATCAAAGGGGCAAGGGGGCTCTGGCTCGTTTTTTCTTCAATGGCCAATGTCTGAGGAGGACCCTGTCTGTTCATCTGCCTTTGATCCCGATCCGAGCATTCCTGACTCTCGTTCCGAAATCCAGCTCCTGTCCGTCACTGACTCCAGTCTGGGGCCTTCCCTGTGTCTGCTGGTGACGCGATCGTCATCCTGGGAGCTGGATAGGGTTTTGTATATATTGTATACTTTTTTTTTCTTTTTCTTTTCTCTATTATTATTATTTACTCTTTTCTTATTTATTATTATTTTCATTAAAGTAGTTTAGTTCTTTTTCTAAACTCTTAAATCTCCTTATCTCTTCCTCTCCTCTCTGAGGAGAGGGTGGGGGGAGGGCCATCTGTCGTTCTGATTGGCCAATCCGGCCAAAACCACGACATCCTGGCTCTGTTGGCCTTGTTGCAAAAGCAGCGCATAACCGTAGGAAGCGTCGGCTGGTGGTGCGTGTGGTGTCGCAGCGAGCCCAGTGCTCAGTGCCAGGAGATGTCAATCGGGAGTCGCCTGTTCGCAGAGTGCGAGACGGTCGGGTACCCGAGTCACCCAGGATGCGCCCCGAGGGGTTGTGCCACTTGATGAAGTTCAGGAATAAGACGTATGCAAAGACCCCATGCTCTACAGATCGAACTACTCACTATAAAACTTAGCTGGCAATCTTTTTTTTTGCCTCCTTCCTTCACCTCTTTATTTTTCTTGACTATGCTGATCCTCTCTGGCACCTGGGCTTAAAAAAATTCTAGGTGGCACTTTATTTTTATGATGCTTTTGTTTATTTTGCAAATCAGATTCTTGATGCTTCCCCCCGCCACTCCAGAAGCGCAGCAGTCCCCTTCTGCTCCCTGTCTCTGTGCCCTGGCCCTCCCTGCCACCCTGGCTGCCACCACAAAATCATAGAATAGAATCATCTAGGTTGGAAAGGACCTTTAAGATCATCGAGCCCAACCATCAACCTAACACTGCCAAGTTACCGCTAAACCATGTCCCTGAGCACCACGTCTACCCATCTTTTACATACCACCTGAGCTCCTTGCAGGGCGCAGAACAGCGATGTCTTTCTCGTGTCGGCATTTCACCCCTTCATTGCATTCACCTTGTCATCTGAAGAAGTTCAGTGGTCTCATTTTTGGCCTTTGAGGCTTTCTCAGCTCTGTCCTCTCCTCACCACACGCGGCTTGTGCTGCTCCCTCCTAGGGATAAGGAACAGACTCTCGCCTCCCCTTTTCAGCTCTCCTGCAAAACCCATCGAGGCTGTTAGACGCCTCAAAAATGAAAAGGAGAGAAAACATACTAAAATAGAATAATCTTTTGGTCTCTCAATATGTTGCACTACACGTGCCTAAGGGAAAAGACGAAGCTTTTCTGCTTCACATGGAGGAAAGGAGTTTAATATTAAGTGGTGGGACACCCTCGGGAGAACATCCGAGCACACAGTTGGCACCGGGCAACGAGGCCACTTGTCTAAAGGGCCATTCAGCCCTTGTGTGGAGCATGTTGGAGCGCATAGGTCAGGAGACAACTGCTCCTACTGGAAATGAGCTAATGTGAAATTGAACGTACTTGTTTATCGTCTCATAGGTCTCTCTCATTCAAACAAGTCGTTTCGCTCCAAATCTTCTATGTGTAGTACTAGTACATACATTGCCACAAAAATAGGGTGCTCTCCTTGCTGTCCCGCTAGTAGTGCACCCAAAGAAACACCAAAAAGTTGGATCTGTTTTGAAGAGGCTTTTGCTGAAGCTATTTCAGACGTAGCTCAGTATTTTCTGAATACTCAGTCTGCTGCATAAAATTATTATGGTTGATTTGGGAGGTAAGAGTTGCAAACTGGTAATTAAGCAGAGATTAGAATAACTGATATAGAGGTCTGATTCACTTTATTAGGTAATAAACATATAATTGTTCCCTCTTAAGTCATCAAAAATATGTTTTCTTTCCTTTTTATCTGTAAATGCGCCAATCAAATTATATATTCAATAAAGAAATCAGCAGAAAGATTAGAAGATTTTTGTTGTTTTCCAGGTTAACGTTTTCCTCTTTCTTTTTTTCCTGTAGATAGAAATGAAACATTTTGTCATCTCAAAATGAAAATCTTTGTTCATTCATAGCAATGTACTTCTTTTTGGTCATTTGTATACTTTTGGGAAATATGCTAAACAGAAATCCAATTATTTTAATGCAGTTACCCACTGCTTAGACCATTGGGCTAAGTAATTGTGCACATGTCCTTTAGTAAGTGAGCCGCGCAATCTGTAGTGGTGGTTCTGAGCTTCCCTCGTATGGTGCGGGGGAGAATGTATAATTAAAATCTGGGCACTTTATCCTCTATTAATCTTGCAAACTTTGTGCAAAACAAACACTGAGCAGTGGAGCGTTGCAGGGCCATCATCAATAATCTCAAATGAGCCTATCCTCATTCCTTCTGCGCTGTAATTCTGCTCCGTAACTTCAAATGAGACTCTCTTTTCTCTCCCCCACCTTGCAGCGACTCAAGTTGGTGTGCTCTCCACAGCCTGACTGGGGTCCCTTCTTGGCCAAGCACCGCGGTGAACGTTACATGAATATGATTGATCCACTGGGAACCTCTTCCCTGGGACTTAAACTGCCAGTGAAGGATATAGAGCTGGGGACACAATGCTAGTAATTATTACATGG
Organism: Alca torda; assembly: GCA_008658365.1. NCBI lineage: Eukaryota > Metazoa > Chordata > Aves > Charadriiformes > Alcidae > Alca > Alca torda. Next base: position 65,710,851 of record CM018080.1, on the reverse strand, counting down.
GTGGCAATAGCATTGTCAGCCTTTTCTGGTATTTTTTTTTTGCCATTTTTTTTTCCCCACCTTTCCTTCTTTTCTTTTTCACCGTGCCTGAAAGTGGTTGCTTAGGAAAGTAGGACTTACTGTTGCATGCCATAGGGAAGACCTAGCTAGACCACTTCCAGGTGTACGTGATGCCCATGATGTGTTCTGCACCTGGTGAAATAGCAAGAGCATATTGTGCAATGGGTGACATAGCAGGTTTTGTCAGGTGATGTAGGAAAAAAACCAAAACACAATGGAAAATTTTTTTAAGGAAGTTATGTGCAGAATTTGACCCGTTTCACACAAGCATCCTTGTTAACAGGTAGCTACCTTTAGGACTAGGATTTTGTTACCAGTGTAACCAAAGGGCAGTTCAGGCCTCAGATGGGATGGAAGTGAGCAAAGAAGGGGATCTCCTCTAGTCCTGGTATCAATCCAGCATAAGGCTCACGCAGTAAGCGGCATCGCTTTGTCTGCACTGAGAGCAGACCTTGACTCGTTGTGCCTGTGCACCTCTTTTGTGAGCAAGAATTACACTAACTTTGAGGACTTGTTATCTAAATGAGCATGAATTATACTAACTTTGAGGACTTGTTATCTAAACAGGCGGAGACCCTTTAAGCAGCACCCCAGGAAGCAATACGCAAGATTAGAACAGAAACACAATAATCCATTTGATCTTCGCAAGTAGCAAAATAAAAGCAAAATTTAAAGAACTTCTCATTGGAGACTGGGACTAAATTGCATTTCAGTCTAGAAGTGGTTTGGAAGTGGTGTGAGACTGAGGTGTATGGGCATCACTGTTTAAAGTACTGTCATATATTTGTTTTGATAGTTTGATAGCTGCCATTTCAATTAAAAATGCCTCAGTTATAGGAAGTGTCTAAAACCTTGCTCTGCCCTAAGTGCGACTGTGGTTTTACTCACTTCACTCCAACACTCTCAACATAGTTTTCCTTGTTTCTCTGCTTTTGTTTACAGTATCTCCTCAAGAAGCCATCATATAATTTGTGCCTAACTTTGTATCCTTACAGTGGTAAGTGTAGTCTAGTTACCACCTGACAACAGTTATTAGAAGTTAGATGTGCTGTTCAACTTTGTGACTGCCCATTAATTCTCCTATAACATCTTTATATAACCTTTAGATGATGTATTCTTCTCTTTCAACTGATGGGGAAATAGCAGAACCCCACTTGTCTATATATTATATATATAGCACGTAAATTCTTCAAAGCAGTATTCTCTCTGAAATGTACATAATTGTTTCGTTTTTTTTTTTTTTCATTTAAAACATTTTCATTAAATAAACCAAAAAAAACCCAAACCCCAGCACTTAACCACTGTAGTCATCCACAGGGATGCAACATTAGATATGCAAAATGCGAGGGCTGGGGGGAGAGGACAATTTAGTAGGTGGCCGTTAGAACATTGCATAGCAATAGGACATTCTAAACCATCGCATTTTAGACATTAGATATAAGTGGTGATAGGAATGTTAGACTTAAATAGTTTTGTTACCTATTGGGCAGAGTAACAATAGAGCTTTTTAAGAGTACATTTATTTATCTGAATATAAAATTAGCCCGGTTTATTGTAAATGCACTAGAATGAGGGAGAAAAATATATCTTCAAGAATTGGCAAAACTGTAACCTTTACTATCTTGTTATATCCTATACATACAAATATGATATTTTTTAACAGTGATCAGTGTTCATGTAGTGTGTACTAGTGATGTTTTATGTCCCTATAAATATCTTATCAATCAGTGTAGAGATGGTGAGCTTAGAGTAGTTTAGCCTGTTTTTTCCTTGCCCCCCCACACTACTATAGTAGCCAGTAAATGTTCTTTCCTTTCAGGGGACTGTTTCTACCCCGTTCTTTTGTCTGTCTGTCTTCATATTACAGGGTCTCAGGTAAATCTTCAGTTAATGTGTGTCCGTAGATCAGTAGACGTGTTGTTCCATCCCATCGAAGAAAACAAAACCTAAACCTTACTGTAACACTTCCACAAGCTAAACTTACTTTCTCTGTGTGTGTGTATATATATATGTATATTAAATATATTAATCATTTTGCTGAACTTCCTCTTTCACGGGGCAATTAGTGTTGCCAGTTCTAGGCACTGCTGGAGACCTTTAATCCTCATGCAGGACAAGCGAAGTGCCATCAGGGGTTGTCACCGAGCGAAGTGAGGGCAGATTTTGCACCGTCTTGTGCTGGCCCCTGCATGTCCACTCCGCCACCTCTGTCAGTCCCCATCTCGCTCGGTGGCCAGACGGGACCCTTCTCTGAGCTTCTCTGCCTTAAAACTGTGCCCCCTGGTTCCAGCTTTGCCTGCTATTTTAATCAGGGGGTCGCTATTCTTACTTCTGGCTTTTATTTTCCTGGCAGAGGCAGGTTCGAGAAGCCACAGTCTTTTTGACGTAATGAAGGTCTGTAAAGATGAGCTGGAAATTTGGTCCCCACATCTACGTGGGGCTGAGGGGCCTTCTCTGGGTGAAGAAAGGAACCTAAGTCAGCACCTCTAGTGAGAATTATATATTTTTATCAGGATAAATAGCTTCAGGCCTCTCTTTACCAATATTACCTAGCATCTTGGTTTTATTTCTGGAGTCTAGGCTAGTTTCTTTTCACTACTATTGTGATTAACAAAACAACTAAATCCATAGGTTTGTTCCTCTTTTAAAAAAAAGAACATACACTCAAATCGCTTAACAGTTTTCTGAATCCTTTCACTTACTGACTTGTCTCAGGACATGCATTGGAACTGGGATTAACTAATTGCAATATAATTACCTCGGTGTAAGGATGTCAGTTACTGTCTACCTTAAGTATAAAAGAGGTATCGTTTGAAGGAATACTGCTAGGTTATGACAACTTCCCTTTGGCTGGGATTACCAAACCAGAACGCATAGGAAAAATCGAATTGCTTTCCATGATTTATGTAATTAATCTGCTTGCTTTTAATTTAGATGTTGTTCCTGTGCCTGCTAAGTCATTAGCACAGGATTAGGCTTGACTTTGAAACTCCGAACACAGATGATAGCGATTTTGCTCTAGCTGATATTTGTCTTCAGCTTTGACCTCTATTACTAGGCTTGCACAAACATTTAGAGAGGGGGGAGAAATGAATACAGAAATCACAGAAGATACGACGTTTTCACTGTATGTTAAAAGCAGATTTTTTTTTTCACATTAGGCTTTTTTTAAAGTATTTTACTGGCCAAATCTGAATGTTGAGATTAAATTAACCAGCAGTGTCTTCTTTAAATGAGAAGTAACCTTGAAGTTTGGGAATGCACTTCATTTACCATGTTCGAGGAAAAGTTTGCATGTACTTTGATAATTTTCTAAAAATAAATTTAGTAACTAATTAAATACCAGTAAAGATCTTTAAAAAAAAAAAAAAAGGAGGGGAAAAAGCCATATTAGTAAAACAGTGATGTACGTACTTGCAGATCTATCTATCTTGTGAGTAAAAAATGTTCAAATTTGGTGAAATTACTTATGTTGCATATTTTTTCTTTGAAATTAAATTGAATTTCTGGATGAGCTGAGATGCATTATTGTATGCATTAAAGATTACACTTAATGCAAATGCTTGCCATCTCCAAATTCTTTGGGTCTTCCTAGTGTTTTTAATATGCAATATTCAAAACCTGTGTTTCAGCTAGACATGGCAGCACTTTGTTTCCAAAAGAAGGGTTTAACAAAATGACCTTTAATTGAAAAAGACTTGGATTGTCTTTTCGTGATGTTTCAATTGGGTCAAAGTAGTCTTTCGATTAGGTTCTGCTCCACTGACCGCATTAGATGTGCCTCAGCACTGAAGATCATTGCTTCCGATACACTGTGTGGCTATCTCTTACCATGAAATCCCAACGCCTGATTTATTTTAAATATCTTTGGTCTTTTTGAATATACGTAGAGTTGTATGGATAATATGATTTCTTGTTGCCTGTGTTAAAGCAATTGCTTATTTATGGCGTTATCCTTTATTTATGGTTTCCTATTGGTTTCTTATTCTGCAGCTCCACTTTTTCTTGCAATCAAAGACAGACTTGTAGGGACTGTGGGCTGCAGGCTGCAGAGCTTCGGCAAGTGGCATCCCAGAAAGTGTCTCCCTTCTGCTGTTAACACTGTGAGAGACACTTGTTTCTTAGTTTGTAGTTAAAATGGTGTGCACGTAAAATATCTGTAAAATGGTCAGAGCTTGATATCCCCGAGGGACTCAGGTTGATGACTCGGGGGGGTAGGGTACGGGTATTTGGGGTTTCTGCCTTTGTCACCCTCAGGCAGCCTATCGCCAAAGAGAGAAGGTTTTCCTGATGGGTTTAATGTAATGTGAGAACCAGGCTGGACCTTATTGTTTGCAATATTATTATTTGCCCATAATGTTTAAATACATCTTCAGGTAACCATTTGCCTTATAGCTATCTTCCATTGTTAGGAAATCTATTGATCGACTAAAACATGTTGTTATCTGTCATTTATATTACGTAGTATTACCTTGTAAGGTAGATGCTTAGCTGGTATAAATTGCTACAGCTTTGTTTGGAGCTGTGACAATTTACAGCAGCTGAGAATTTGCGCCCTGTGTCCTATGGCACTTTATTATGGACCCATCGCTGATGGGTTAAATCTTAATTACTTGCGTAATGTCATATATAAATATATATATATATATTTACAGGCATTCTATGGGGTACTGCTGCCTATGGATAAAGATTTGTACCCTAACCAGGTCGTTATAATTTTTTCATTAGCTATACGTGGAGAAGATATATTATGTTACAAAGGATGCATCATATATATCTCATGTAGTGCATATTATAATGCTGTATGTTATTAATTTAAGAAATCATTATTCTTGAGGCCCTACCTCAAATTTTGTATTTATGTGTACAAATGCAATTTATTGTATTATATATTTGCCTATTATATTTGGATGTGATAAATTAAAATTATTCCATAATGTATGGGCTCTAAAGACTCTAAATAAATGTCCAGTGTTTAAAACAGAAAATACGTCAGCATTTTTCTGGTGAATTAAATGTCTCTTTCTCCACCGCCTCCTTCCCCACCCAACACACACCACAAACATCATTCTTACTTAACACGCAGCCTTAAGGTATCTGCAGAATTGATCCATTTGATTGTTAGAAACCTTGAGCAGCAACTGGAAACAGCCCTCTTGGGAAACGGAGATATTGCACAGCTGCAGAAACAAGTATCAATTAAATGTTTGGGTTCTTAACTATTTGAGTGCTCTGTAGCTTGTGGAATAATTGATTGCTTATCAGAGAACCGACTGGATTTGCTTAAATCCTTCTTATCCTATCAATTCAGTCATCCCAAAGGTGGTTGAACTGTTGAAAACAATAGAGGTTCATATCTGCTGGAGATGCAAATGAGAGGTGTAAGGGAAGGAAAGTGTAAGGACACCATTCTGGATGTTATTGTACCTTTCATTTAAGGCTGAATTCCTGCAGTGTGGCGAGGGCAATGTGCCACACCACCGACGCGGTAAAGCAGGTTCTTCCCTTCCCAGCAGCCTGCGATGGAAATGGTACTGATCCAACCCATTTCACTGCTGGCACACGCGAGCCTTTGACAAGCTTTCCCCAAATACAAGAGCGGAAGTACAATGTCTGATCACAATGTGGCATCAAATGCGGCAGCACGTAGGAGGGGCTAGCATGGTGCCAAGAGCGTGGCAGGGATCTAGGCAAGGGCCTAATCCTGAAGACAGGATATGCTATGTGTCAGGACTGTTTCAGCAGTTCTGGTAATCAGTTCCACTCCCCCCCCCGCCAAAAAAAAAGTACTTTGTTCTGTCCGTGAACTTCCATTTCTCTGAGATGTGCATGTGCCGTCTGAAGGCGATGGCAGGACCTGATGATGGAAGACTATGGTAATTCTTTGCACCTATAAGGCAGTTTCATCTTGGAGAAGTCTGAAATCACCAGCGAGCATCGTAAGAGTCCTCAGAGGCAGGTAAGTGTCATTAGTCCCCTTTTCAGGAGGAAAAACTGAGGCACATGGAATTTGTCAAATCTCCGGTCAACCAATTGTGAGTCAATGATACAACACATTGATTTTTTGGGAGTAAGAGAGTCTGGTGCTGTCACCATTAGGCACTACTGCTTTAAATCTTTAAACTCATGGGAAAAGATAGAAGTCCATGTCCTTTTAACTTGGGTGTATGGATTGACCCAGGCAATGCTTTAAACCAATGTACATCACTTAAACGACTAGAAGATAGGCACATCTTCTCTTGGAGTGCCAGCAGATGCATTTAGTTTGAAATAATTTCACTCTTTCGAGTACTGAAATTCCTATGGCCAGGGTGGAGATCGAAGGGCACATCTTATACCAACCTAACAGATTAATCAGTTGTAAAGTTTAATTTGGACTTTGAGGTCTTCAAACATTAGAATCATAGGGTTGGAAGGGACCTCTGGAGATCATCTAGTCCAACCCCCCTGCCACAGCAGGGTCACCCAGAGCAGGTTACACAGGAATGCGTCCAGGCAGGTTTTGAACGTCTCCAGAGTTGGAGACTCCACCACCTAACTCTGTGTTTGGGAATAAAAAAAAAAAAAAAGCAGTAGGTATTGCTCCACGAGTACAGAAGTAGACAAATGATTTCTCTTTGTAAGGCCTCATTCTGGTACATTTGTCAGTTATTTATGTAATTATAAACCTTAACATGGATACTTTCAGCCTCTTGGACTGATTATCTAGTCCTTTACACCTATTTATCAGTTGGTAGGATGGGTATGGCATACAGTATTCCCTCCCCTCCCTTTACATCTCTTTTTCTTAATATTTAAGTGTAAGTGCTGTTAATTCTTGCCCTCTACTGGCTGCAAAGTAAACTTTGCCCGTATGGATTGCAAGTCTACCGTTCGAGCCAGGCTTTCCAGGGATGGGAGCCTTATTTGGGAACTGAGATTTTCTATCCCATGAGCTACGAAGTGTTTTGTTTTGTTTTTTCATCTGGCAACTGAGTCCACACATTCAGCTCCGCTCGAGCCAGGCTTTCCAGGGATGGGAGCCTTATTTGGGAACTGAGATTTTCTATCCCATGAGCTACGAAGTGTTTTGTTTTGTTTTTTCATCTGGCAACTGAGTCCACACATTCAGCTCCGCTTAAAGTAACACTTAACACTTTTAATTGCCTTTTCTCCAAGGCATGCAAACAACGTTACAGCTGCTCCAAGAGACACTGGGCCTAGTCAAGAATACTTCATCAAACGACAAAGTGCCACAAGCTTTGTGGCTGACAGGACTAACAGTTTAACACCACACAGTTGGCACCATCACAATAATTTGGGTCAGAAATCAAGAGGCATTCAACGTCCAACTGAGAGTGCAAGAACAACCTTTGACAGGAATATCATCTGAGCTGAAATCCAGCCAGCTTGCCAGGACTAATGCTTTACTCTTGCAAAAGTGGCATCAAATTTTATTTTCTTTTAATTGCTAAGAATGTTCAGGAGCACAGTTTTTATTCTTATCTGAACGTCATGCCTTTCAGCTATTTAGACTTCCAATAAGATCATATCAGAATATCAGATTTTTTGGAGATTAAGGAAGATGATTTGTTGCCATCAGGGAAGCTGTAAGAAGAGCGTTGGCTGGGAGAATATGATTTTTTGCTTTCCATCCACCTGCCCTCTCCTTTTCCAATACGAACAGCTGAAAATGCTTGTAAAATTACTAATGCTCTCCCAGTGTGTAATCACTGGGACACTGAGCTGGACTATAGGAAGACCCACCTCTGTGGGAGCAGCTCTGTTGGGAGCGCTTCCTACCAAGTTGCTTGTGTTACTTTTTGCAGTACCTGTGGACTTTCTGGATGCTCCCGATCAACAGAAGAACAAGTCAGGAATGACGAGGGTATTCTTCACCCATGAGATTGTTCAAGATGTGTTTGAAGCTGTGCTTTAAAGTCTCTAGCTCGGTGCAAATTTTTGTGTGTACCCAAAGTAAGTTTTTTAAAATAGCATTTAATCCAGATACAGGTTAAGCTAATAACAGGTCTGTTTAAGACTCTACCTATGACCAGTTTAAATTGTATAGCCACTAAAGACTCTGCACCAAGTGGAAAATGGAAAATTTGAGTTGAATTGGATTCAATTTTGTGTGTAGATAGACCCTGGTTTTACTACCAGATAAGCACAAACATAGCTAAGCTAATATGAATTGGATGCATAGACCTATTTTATGTAAATAAATCTCTTCTTAAATCAGAGAGTAAATACTATGGAGAAAAATAATTTTATCAGGATGGGGATAGAAGGGTGTGTCTTCACCATTGCCTCTTTTTCTTGTTGCTATGAATATATATCTATGTATGCATGCATATACTTACATATCATGTTTATACTTCTTCCCATGCCCCATGGGTAAGAGTGGTGCTAGTAACACGGCACCCTAAATAAAAGTAAGAAGATACAAAGTTATATTTGCGCAAAAACTCTTTTGATACACTGGAGATAAATTACTGAGATGCTTTTGGAATGACCACCCCAGAGATCTCCTGAGTGCATTACCTTGCTCGCAGCTAGGAACAGCTGTTTTCAGAGCTCTTCCTAATGAAGTAATTAGGCAACCAAGTCATACTCTTTGCTCTTGCTAATGTAAAGGTGTGCAAATGCAACTGCCCCCTAAAATGGCATGATTTTTTTGATGTTATCCTAACTTTATCCAAAGGTACAGCTAATTAATTACTTTACTTTTAAGATGGCTGGAATTTGCGTGGTGCAGAACCAAACCCCAATGTGATGAGAGGAGGATCCTGGCTTTACAGCTGAAATGGCTTGATTTGAACAGGGGCAAATCTAGATCAGCTGGAAATCTCACTCTGCTCCTGTTCAGTGGGATGGGAACTTAATCTGGGGCCTAGAATCTCTACTTCAAATTTAAATCAGGTGTTCTACGGGGGAATAGTCATTGTATATAATGGATGCACGTGGTCATCTGTTTCTTGCCAGGGACTGGGTCAAACTAAAGGCTGGAAGTAAGAAATATTCGAAGACAGGTTTTTAAAACAGCCATCTGAGTAGGTTCTCAGATGACTCACAAGTATTTGTGAGTCTTTACCTCCCTTTTACACTTTAGAAGCATGAAAGAGCAGTTAAGTGACTTGAGAAAGGACATGGAAGAAGCCTGAGGAACGGCATAAATTTCCGTATTATATCTCTGAACTTCTTTTTGTTTATTCATACCAGGCATAAATTATTGCTAAGACTAAATAGTTAATAAGGGTCGGTGCTTACTATTTTTATCCTGAGAGGGAGGTGGGGATGGTGCAGCTGCACACAGCCCTCAGCAGAGCTCCGTGGCCGCACCTTGCACCCACCCGGGGCTACGGGGACCCTTCATCCGCGGGGGATTCATCTTTCGAGGGGGAACGAACCGGGTCCGCTCCTCCAGCCTCCGCTCCCCGCGCCAGCCTTTTAGAGAGGGGGCGGCCGGGGGGTGCTCCCCGCTCCGCGGCGTGGCCGTGGCCGGGCGGCGGCGCTGGCGAGGCCCGGGGGGGGCCGCGCGTCACGGCGGGGGGCGGGCGGGGAGCCCCGCTGCGGGGGCGTCGGGGCCGCGCCTGGGCAGCGGGCGGAGCCGCCGCCGCCGCCAAGTGCCGGAGCCGCTCGGCGCGTCGGAGGCTGCGCTCGGCTCCGCTGGGCTCCGGCGCGGCTCCGCAGCAGCTGCCGGGAGGGGAGGCGGGCGCCGCCGCCCGCGCCGCGCCGATGGGTCTCCTCTTGCTCCTCTGGGCGTGTGCGGCCGCCGCCGGGGCAGGTGAGGGGCCGGGGCTGCGGGGCCGGTGTCCGCCCCTTGTCTCCTCCCCGGGGAGAAGGGGCGAGAGCTGGGGCCGCCGCCCGGTGTGCGCTGGCGGCGGGTGGAAAGTTTGCGGGGCGGCGGTGGCGGGTTTGTCCCTGCGGCGGGTAGCGGGAGCGGCCCCGGTTCTGCCGGCTGCCGCCGCGGCGGGGCCGGGCGACCCTCGCGGAGCGGGGCGTGGGTCTCCGCGGGGCGCAGCCCGGCTTGTCCCCAGTGGGGAGCCGCTCCGCGGTGCCGTGATGTAGGCGAGGGAAAGTTTTCCGAGAGCGGCGTGCGGAGCCGCAGCGGGGCCGGCCGCGCCGGGGGTCTGGGCGGGCGGCGCTGCCCGCGGTAGCGGGGCCGGGAGAAGCCGCTGTACAGGCGGGAGGCGGGTCCCAGGTGCGTTATTCCTGCCGGTGCTGTGCCCGCTACGTGATTCCTCCAGCGTGTCGCGACCGAAGTGCCGTTTCTTGTGCTTTGTGGAGGCTTTGTTCTCTTTCCCCTTGCCCCGGGTACCGCTCTTCTTCGGCTGGAGCTCATGAGGGGGACGTTTCTCCGTAGTGCTTGTAGCGGTTCTCAAGGAAATTACCCAGCATGATTATCACAAGTGCAAAGGAATCTGTGTTTTAAAATGATAATTATTCTCGTGATAATTATTACCTGATTAAAATCCAGAGATCTCGAGAGGTATGACATAAAGAAGTTGGAAGAAAATAACCCCCTGTCCTTTTGGTGTTACCACCTAATAGTGCACACAGGCGTTTGAAATGGTCAGTAGGACCGAAACTCCACTACTTGGAACTGTGAAGCCACTCAGAAAGTTCTTTGTGTGCAACAATTGCCGCTGAAGCTGTGAGAGGAGAGAGCAAAACGCCTCTCCTAGAGCCTACGCTTGACCGTTTGAATGATTGCACATGGCTACGTGGAAATGAGTTGGTTGTGTGGAGTGTGCTTTCACTTGAAGTTTTACCATCCCCAAATAGCATGTCACACACATCGAGAAAATTACAAATGCGCTGCGTATGTTGCATGGCTGGACGTTAGCTAGATGGAGCGTGGCATGACTGCTGGTGCTTGGGTGTAGGTGATACAGGCACAAGCAGAGAATACAAGCTGTCGGAGCTGTAAGGCAGAATTAATTTCTTTTAGGGATTTCCTAGTGACATCATTCATAATTATATGGCTTAATCCTCTAATCTACTGTAGTGCCTTTTAGTTCACATTGGGCCAAATCCACCAAGTCCTGAAATGATTTCTATTCCCGCCCACCTGACTGAATCATTTGGAGTTTTGCTTGTGTAAGCCCCTGATTTAAGGGGTATGGCCCGATTACTTTAAATAGGAATTGAAAGCAACATCAGTCAGGATCGGGCACAAGCTTTGCACAGTTCTCCAGCGAGAGCAGACGGGTTGATGGTTAATTTTTACTTCAGAAAGAAACGGTATTTCCAGCTTCTTGTTCCACTGAAGACAGGCAGCATAAAATACTAGATGCAAACGTGTTTGATATGCCTGTGGTATTTTTCTGATAGACTGTGGGAGACCACAGGGGAAAAGGAGACTTGGTTTTCATACTGAAGCTGCTGATTTGTTGTTTATTAATTATTAACTAGGCTTTTGAGTGCCTGCTGCAGTTTGAAGAGCCAGCACAGGAAAATGACTAGGTATTTAAAGCAGTGTAGGCTCTTGCTAAATAGCTGCTGTGACATTAGAAATAGTCTCTGTTTTTGAAAGCGTTTTAAAAGCTGGAAGGGGGCACACTGAAGTTGTCACACATGATCCTTCACTGGCATAAATCGAAGCCTGTGGAGCTACAGTGATCTATACTTGTTGAGCCTCGGGTATTCAGGCTGGAATAAACAGCTTTAATAGAGCAGTGGAGCTACTGTGATTTATGGGAGTGCCTATACTTGCTAGATGTGGTTTCTGTCCTCACCCTGTTGATGTCTGTGGCAGAGCTTTCACTGACTTTAATGGGGTCAAGGTTTGTCTTACTGGACGTAGTTTGTCCTTTCCATTGAGCGAGTTTTAGTCCCTGCTCGACCTCCCTTCATATTAGCAGGTTTTCGCTGATCTGAATAGATCTAACCCCTTTCAAACGAGGAACAGCATACTCCGTTTTTGGCATGGACAGCAGATGCTGTCTGTCCTAATAGATAAATTCACATAATTTACAGTGTACTGCTTTTATTCTGGATGAAAACCTTAGAAGAAATAACATGTCCTCCTGTTTTTCTTCTAAATCAACCTTTGCTTTTATGTTTTTTAAATTTTTGTTTGTTTGTTTGGATATTTTTTTCTTTGGTTTTTTTTTTTTTTTTTTTTTTGCCTAGGAACGCTGCTCCCTGTACTTATATATGTGTTTGTGCCTGGAGTTTGTAGGCTGCAGCCCTTTCACTGAAGAGTTGCTGTAGGTTGGGAACCAATAGATAGATAAGTTCTCTCCTGTTGATCGTTTGGTCCGTCAGTGTGGTCATTCAGTGCCTGAGTGTCTAGGGTAGGTGAAGTCAAAGATAGTAGTAAAAGCCCGATGATGTAACTGATTAGCTGGGACGTTTTTACCTTTGGAGAAGTTTATCTGGGTTCATATTCTCTAATTTTAATTTTCTACAAAAGGGTACTTACACACACATCCTTACAAAAGCACTGTGTATGTCTTCACTTGGATGTCAGCACTCTTGGAGCTTCAGTTCTGCCGGTGCCTCTAGATCTTCATTTTCTTTGTAGAGTAAGGTTACTGGACACCTCCTAAAGCTGTCTTTTCAATATTTTTACTACTTTGCCCCTTGTGCAGTAGTATCCTCTGCATTAGCACATCACCTTATTCCAACAAGTTTTAATTCTTGAGTAAAGGGAAGGAGAAAGTGCCGTGGTACAGATGATTTATGAGTAGAATAAGTAACTTCTTGTTCGTTCTGTACACCTCAGTAATTTCTTAGAGCCTTCCAAAGAATCAAACTAGAGTATTTGCTGCTCAACCGATCCAGAAGCACAGTCCTGGAATAAAAAATGAATCAATTTAGACCCGAATGTAAAGTCCACTCAGTGGAAATCAATCTGGTTGTGCTTAACAGGTAATGTCCTTGCTCTACGCAAGTCAGTTGGACTTTTACCATTGACTTCAGCTGTGTCAGGATTTAATTCTTGGAGCCTGTTGCCGTTACTAATGATGTTAGTGAAAAATTTCATTAGGAAAGTGCTTGGATCCCACGTGAGATAGTTGACCTATGTCTCAAGCACAGATCTCATGCCACACTTCTTATGTTGGGAGAGACACCCTGTTCAGGCTGGCCTCTTCCCATCCCTAGATGTGTTTAATGAACTTGGCGTGCCATAACCATCAAGTTGCCCTGAACTTTTGAACACGGCAACTTCAGACTGCTCGAGTGTGTGTCTTTTCTGTCAATCCCATCAGGTTCAAGGAGTGCTCAGTCTTTTCCTGGGCATAAACCATTTCTAAATTTTAGGTTTAGGTTTGTGCTTCTCCAGTAGGTGCTCCTGCAGACCAGAAGGTGCTACTGCTGTTCAGGTGAATGAATGTCTGCTATTTGTAGATAGGCTTTGGCACGCTTTACAGGCACCGGCCGTGCTGAAATATGGAGGTACGCTTCCAAAGCAATATCAAACAGTTTTGTGAGACACCCAGAGCTCTTGGATTACTGGATGGCATCTTTTGCCCTGCTACCCTATCTCCTCCAGGGTCATTTTTTTTCCAGTTGGGAAAAAAGATTACATTTAGACTAGGAACTGTGGGGCCTGATCTGCAAGTCGCAGCTAGGTTTGAAATGTGAGAGGAATTTTCAGTTCTTGCGTCTCCTTGGAAATCGTGTAGCCAATAGATGAATGCTGTAAATCTCTTTCATCTTTTTGCATAGGTGGTTACGCTTTTATTTATTTATTCCTCTTTAGCCTTATGATGATACAGGATTCATGTATCTGTTTTAGAATCTTTTAACTTGTGTGTATTAAAATCTGTGGAAAGGAAATAGTTTAATTGAAAGAATTGGAAAAGTATATCTTCCCTTTCCCGCAGTGGAGTTACTGTCTTATAAGTAATTACTGTGTACAGTGTGTGTGTGAGTGTGAAGGTGCTACAAATATCTGCACTAGATATTCTTCTTCATTCTTTTTTTTTTATTGCCTGGTTTGAAACAAAAATTGATCTGACCTTCTCTCTCTTTCTTTGTCTGTGCCTCCAACAGCTGTAGGATTTGGAATGGATCCTGACTTACAAATTGATATCATCACAGAACTGGACCTTGTGAATACAACCCTCGGGGTAACACAAGTGTCAGGACTACACAATACCAGCAAAGCATTTTTATTCCAAGGTAAAACAAACATCCTCAATTCTCTTATCTGGCTTTTGCCTGCTTTGATGCCTAACTGATTCCCTGCAACGGTGGTCTTACTTAACTGTTGCTTTCTTTTATTTTTATTTTTTGGAAATAGTCCTTGTTAATTTCCTGAAATACATATGGCTTTTTTTTTTTTTTTATTAGTGCGCTGTCAGGTAGTTGAGGTTAGAGGTCTTTAGGGAAGTATTTTTGTGTAGGCTTTCAACACTCCCCAATACTTATTTCTAACTAAATATGTCAAAGCGGTTCCAAGGCATGGACTCAGTTGTATTCTTGTGTACTGTCTCTCTGTGACTGTAGACATGAAGAGACACAGGCAGCTGAAGCTGTGTAACTATGAGAAAGCATTTAATGTGTTTACACTGATTAGTAACATGTAGCAAGTCTCTCATCAGCTTTGTGAAAACGGTTAAAGTGAGAAAATTGAGCAGTATTGCATTTAACTGTCCAAACTGAATACCAGGTACAGAATAGGTCACTTTGAATTGTGATTTTTTTTTTTTTTTTTTTCTTTCAGTATTCTAAGATGAAGTGTTTTAAAATGGTGTCGGGTGTTTTTTTTGGTATTTTGAGCGAATGAAGTTCTGGATGAATTAACAGGTTTTACCATGGACTGAAGTAATGTCCAGATTAAGAGACAATGTCCCATGGGGTGGAAGCACTGAGTTGCTACAATATGCTAATTAGGTGAGAAAGACATTTACATCAATTGACATTAGCATGCACATTACAGCACAGTTAGGAACATTTTTATTGTGGAGACTTCCTATGTTTGTTTTTTCTTTACTGTGCTTTACTCTGTGCTGAAGTGTGCATGTTAGTGTCATTTTGGTGTCTGTCCTCTGTAGCTGTTTTTAGAGGCAAACAGCTATGATCTCATTTAGTTTTAGTTCTGGATCTGCAATGCTAACGGACTTCATCGTAAGAAATAAAAGAAGCAGGTCTATAATCTTAGTTCTTAGCTTACCTGGCCAAGGCCAGTTTAGGAGCCAGAGCCGAGAGACTTCTGGAGACCTTCTCAGGATTGTTAGTTATATTTCCAATCTTTTATGATACAATGAGTAGCATAATTTTTACTGATTCCCAGGTTAATGTCTAGAAGAAGGGCATTAATTTATTCATTTAAAGATATCAGTTCTTTTTCTTCTGATACCCCTGACTCCAGGTTTGTGTATTACGGACAAACAATATTAAAGTATGGTCATTCCTCTAAGGACTGCAATGGCCTGGCAGACTTAAAATATTTTAGTATTTCCAATTGCTATTCCATTCAGCTAATCAGAAGCACACTGATGAACTGTCATGGTGAGTTTTCACAGACTGGTGGTCAGAGCTGCAGGGATGAAGACTGAGATGTGTTTTTCAGGACACCCAGTGAAACCATTGATACTCAAAGTAGCTTTAAAAGGCTAATGGTGAAGATGTTATGGATATTCAGTTGTTTTTGCTTTGGAGGACTCCACCTGTAGTTTACAAACTTAGAGAAGACTGGTGTAACAATGGTAGAACTTGTAAAATTCACATGAGCACATAAATTGGAAGATGGGAAGCAATGAACAAAAATTCACTATGCGAAGTGAATAAACGATTCAGAGTCTGTAGTTAGGTAAATAAAGCTTTTTTAATTCCCATAACAGAAATTCTTCTTGCTTATGCACACAGGAATAGCCCTGTGCTTGGATATCGCCTCTAGTATAAAACTTCTTGGAAGATGGCTTGGGAAAAATTATTCTCTTCAGTTGAGCTCATCAGCCCTTGGGCTGGGAGAAGACTGAAGGCCTTTGGTCTATTACTCCATCCTGAAAGAGGTCTGTGAGGGGTCTCTTGCTGCTGCTGTCAGACGGGATGGAAGTCTGAAGCCACGCTGTTGGCTGCCTCCCTTCTTCTTTCTATCTGTTATTTGTTAAATGTCAGCAGTGTGTCGGCAGCTGTATGAATTCCCTTTTACTAACAGAGGTGACTTACTTTACAACCACAGTTTGGCGGTGTGCCAGGTCCTTTGGCTGGAACCAGGGGACACTTAATTTTGATTTTTATCTTGCCATACAGTAAAACCGATATAGAACTCAGGGCAATGTATGGGCAACTGCTATGTTTAAGTTAGAAATAATACTTTTTTCCATAAAGATTCACAAAAAAACTAGCCAACGTGACACCCCCTGGGGGAGAGAAGAGACTGGAAATTAATGCTTAGTGTCAAAATTACTGTATGCTCTTGGACCAGCTATTCCAGTCTCCAAGATGTGGTAATTTCAGTAAAGCTTTGCTTTGATTAGTTCTTACCATATGTAAGTAGTTAATGCATGCTGTGCCTTATGGTGCCATGCTGCTCCGGTGTTGGCTCTGGGCAGGGGAGGACCTCACCTGGCAGGCTGATTGCTGAGCATGGAGTCCCATTAGAAGACCTCTTCACTCGTGTGCTTTGACGGCTGAGGATTCCCTAGTTTAGTAAATGAGAAGAAGAGTTTATCAGTGTGTTCTTTGGTGTGTGCTTTTCATAGGGACAATTTTGCCCCCTGCCTTTGGCAGTGTCCTTACAGCAACGTAGTGGGGCTCTGAGCTTACACAAAGGTTCCCCGTGGATCATTTTCTGTCTTGTAAGATGTATTTTCTAAAATGGCATTATTAGAGCTGTTCGTACCGAGAGTGTTCCTTGGTGTGTCCCTGGAAGTCCGCATCTTTGAGGCAGAGAAATGGTAATTCTTCCCCAACCCAGACAGTTATGTACAGCGCTGTAGTGAAAATATGGATTGTTTTCCTAAGCAAGATTCTTTTTCTATGAATTAAACTCTTTGAAATGGAAAGCTTTGTAAGTTTTTGGCATTTTCCCAGTTGCATTTGGAGGCAAAAGGAGGGAAGGAAGAAGGGCGATGATGGGAAGACATGCACAAAAGAAAGAAAAATACTATTTTTAGTTAGATTTTTGATCAGTGATGTTAGTTCTCTTACCTTAAGTGACATGCTGTTTGTTACAAAGTTTCTGGGGAGTGGTGTCATGATTTGATTTATCCTACAAAAAATGGAGAAGGACTCTTTTCCCTGGAGAGTAAGCAATTTCAGTCCAAGACAACCTCAGTGAAGCCAGTGGAGTATTCTGATTTTATGATAATATTGCTAGCAACAGCTGAAACTCAGATTTCCGAGTGAAGCGGCTTTACAGGCAAAGAAACACATTCGGCTCCGTTGCAAATTGTGTGACAGCATGATAGAACCAAAGTGGCAATTGAGAGATGTGGGCTGCCTTTGGGCAAGCAAATCTGTTCCTAATTCAGAAAAACGTGGAAACCTATGATTAAGTGTAGTCATCTGAGGGATCCCGTTGGGCATGGACTTTGATTATTAGAGTATTTCAGATAGATTTTTGATTGATCAGTTCCATTATTTGTGTGTTGCAGTTCCATTGTCTGTGGAATGTGATGAGGGAATCCAAAAAGCAGTGTAAGTGCTGCCATTGTGAATTAGATGAAATGTAGATATCTAACTTTCAATTGCAATTCTGCAGTCTAACTTTTAAGATCCCTAGCATTATGGTGTCTTAATTATTTCTCTTTTATTTATTTATATGAACAAGGGTAGGGGGGAAAAAAGGCTTTGTGTGGGTTGTTCTAGCGTGAAAGGACAAAGGAGGGGGAGTGGAGAGCCTTGACTAGAGTGCTCTTGGAGAACTGGGCACCCAGGATCCTGGTGTCTGATCCCGGATCTCCTTACCTCCAACCAGGATTCCAAAGAATTCAAGGAAACAGTTCTGGGGGTGCATGGGAAATCTACCTCAAAGAAATGTACTGAAAACATTAATCATCCACCTAATGCATTACAATAACATCTTACAAACGTTGCATGAAAGACATCTGTAAATACTATCTTACAAACATGACAAAATGATACTGAAATTCCTAGAACAGGATTATAGTATGAATTTAATACATTAAGAAACACTGAGCCGTGGCTCAATTAGTGGGGCTCAGTCCTGTTCTGTTTTGGATAGCAGGGAAGCAGGGCTTGTTTTGACCCTGTAGGTGGAAACCCCAGCAGGATCTTGAGTTCAGTGGCAGGGAAAGGCTCTCATTATAAATAAGGCAAGATGAGATGCTTAACTGGTTGTCCTGTTTCTAGGTAGACTGAGCCCAGTTTTTAGCCTAGCTGTTACATTATGTGATTACCTCAACCAGTCTGACTTTTGTCCTGTGCTCAGTTCTTGTTGGGAAAGTAAAATTTTATTCCTTTTGCAACCTGTCAGCTGTGCGCATTTCTTTTTAATTCTTCTCTCAGCATCTCTGTTGAGCTAACAGAGGCTTAAAGCCTTTACTTGTAAAGCAGTTGCTCCAAGAAGTTTATTAAGGCTTTGTTGTTTACTTTCCTAACAATCTGGCAGTATTTTTCAACTTAGTCTTTAAATTGGGAATGGTCTTTTTACTATGTATACTATGTATAGCACTCAGTAACTTAGACCACAGAGTAGTGTTAAAAGTCTAGCTATATGTAGTCCTTTCTTCCTTGACCGTTTCTTTAGTTGTATTAAATGACTGCTGGATTTATAAGAAAAACACCTGGCCTGGGGGCTCCTGCAACACAGAGTTTGGTCATGCTCCTTCTTCCCAGTTTGTACCGGTGACTGCCAAGTTCTTTTCTGTACAGTCGCGGCTTCAACAGGAAAGGTGAAAGAAGAACATATATCTTAAAGCACAGAGAAAAGCAATGTTTTTTGTGAGAAAAGAGTGAATCTTGTTGAGTTCCTGAAACAGAAGGGCCATGCTGCTTCAGGCCAAAACAGAGAGCAAAGCTGCAGTTCCAAGGGAGTAGAGGTGACTCCCACCAGACTCGCTTGAGCTTCCAGATGTGGTACATCCCTCTCTGTTGGTGTTTCCTCTCAGTACGTTATGGATCCTGATTTTTTGGTTTTTTTTTTAGACACCTTCCTCCTTGACTTGCTAATTCCTCGCTTAGAGAGTAGACGTGTTTCCAGATCCCACTCTAGGAGCTCAGGTGCTAAAAGTCAGCTTTTGCAGTACAAAGTCTAAGGGATTCGATATTGTTGTCAAGAGTGGACACATACCCTGTACATCAGGAACATCAGCTGCGCTTCTGCTAGGGAAGTCTTCAGGACACACTTGTTATGCCCTGGCTATGTGTGTGGGGCAGTAGCTCAGCACTGAGGTGCGCTCAGTAAATCCAAAGGCTGGGTGAGTAGGCTGCTGCCTTCATTTGTCAGCGTGTGAACGTCTTCTCACCCGGTTCTCGGTGACCTTGTGTGATGGCTGAGGCTTTAATCCACTTCAAGTGTTAAAGCTCAGTTATACCAGCGTAAGGAGCAAGGTGTGCGAGCTGCAGAGCTCAGAAAAGAGCCGGGGACTGAATGAGAGGAAGCAGATAACGGTTCAAGGAGGAAACATGCAATTACTCTTCTTGGGGTGGACAGCAGGGAGGCCTGCAGTGAGGAGGAGCGATAAACTTTAATTTGAGAGTTCAGGGCGTCAGTCCCTCTTTACACAAGATAATGAAACGAGAGTCATTGCTTTCTGTGTGATCTCTCCTGGTATGTTTATAGCAACTATTAAGTGTAAGCAGTATCGTTTTTACAGAGCAGAAGCCTTACAGAAGCAGAAAAATTAGGAAGGCGCAACATGGGTGGCTCGAAATCCGTGTGCTGCCTTCAGCTGTCATACAAGAGAGTAGCTCTGGTACTTTTTCCATGCTTAGTGGTACCTGAATACCCGGTCTTGGATGCTGGGAGGTTTCAGGATAGCAGCGGTGCAGAGTCTCTGGGCACATCTCCCCGAGCTGCCAGCATCCTGCTCCCCCACACGCTTGGCACGGTCGGCAAAGCAGACAATGCCCTGTGTGCCGTTGGAAAGGAAAGGAACTTTTTGGGTTTTCTAACAGATACTGCCCACCTGGGCTCGCAGCTGCTTGCTTGCTGCTTCCCTTCAGCTGGGTGAGGGTTTTTTTGCCCTTTTGCCATATGGTTTCCCTGAGGCGGCAGCAGCCAGGACGAGACGCCCTGAGGTGAGGTGGGGCGGTTGGAACTGGCTGGAACCGGCCCTGTCTGGCCTGGGGCAGCTCCTGCCTCTCCTCACAGAGGCAGGGCCCTGCACCTCACATACAGGTATATCGTCATGGAAACTCTGCAACCTCCTCAAACTCTTCCACTTTTTTTCTTTTTTTTTAAAAGGGTAGAGTGAGGGTTTTTTTCCCCCATTATGTGCCCTGTCATGCAGGTCTGCGCCGATTTCCACAGGGGCGGAGTGAATTTGGGGTTTTACTCCGTGTTGCCTGTGGGGATTCCTGGGACCTCGGGAGGGAAAATTGTCATAAAATTAGGCCTTTGTATGTCATAAAATTGTGCCTTTGTACGTGTAAGCAAAAATAGTATCTACATTTGAGGTGTGGGTCAGCCTCTTGCCCTGATCATGAGGTAACGTTTCTGGCGTTGCTGCTTCCTCGGTGCTAAATTTTGACCATTTCCCTTCTCTTTCCACTGAGATCTCCCTTCTGAAATCCTGCTCTCACTGGGTCACAGCAGAATTGGTGGTTTACTTGAAGCCGATCTGCTTTCGGGGCTTGTTGGCTCTGAAGGCAGCGAGGGGCACCTCTGCTCGCCCATGGTGGTGGCTCACAACCTGTGGCTGCACGGAGACGGTGGGGACCAGGCCAGCATGACCAAGGTTTGTGGGGTGGTGAGGAATAGGACCTGTCTGTTCCCTTGAACAGAGCGGGATCCTCGCCCACGCTCCACATTTGTCCCTTGGGATGTCCCCGTGCTTTTATGAGCTCCAGCCTGGCCCTTAGGAGCTGCAGCCACTGCTCACAGTCCTAGAGAGGTGCCAGAAAGCTCCCTTAGTGCTTTCAACCCTTTGTACAGCCCCTACAGAGCTGCTCTGTAAAGCACTGCTAAAAGATGCGTTGAAGGAAGACAGACAGCTGGGCTGGCTGCACCCAAGAGGATGGAGGAAAGTGACTTCTCTGGTGGGGATGGTTTCTGGGCTTGCATCCATCAGCAGGATGGAGAGCAAGGTCTTTTCTCTTTTTTGCGATCTTGAGTGCTTTTCCTGCTTTTCCTCTTTCCTTCCCAGACTTCTGTGGAAGCTGGAAAGAAGAGGGAAATAAAACTGGAAATTTAGGGGCAAGGACTGCATACCTAAAGCGACAATAATATAGTTGGGATGAAAAGCTCCCCTGAGAGCCAGGGAGCGATAGAGGCTGGTGCTGGGCAGTGGGTGGTGAGAAGCAGTCAGATGAGATTAACTGTGACAGGCAGGGCAAGGAAACGGAGACTCAGAGGGGAGAGAAGAGACACAGCTGTGATGAGAAGCTGGAGGCCAAGAAGGAAGCTGGTGATGGCTGGGCAGAGAAGCTGTGACAGGGACGATATAAGGACGGTGACTTGGAAGGGAGTGAGGTGCAGGGATGAAGAGCATGGTAAGGGGAGCCATGGACAGCAGTTGGGAGAAGCAGGCTGGAGAGAGAGGCAAGGGGATAGGGCCTGGATGGGAAACTCAAGGACTGCAGTCTTCTACAGGGTGGCTAGGACTGGGTAAAGGTTTTCTTATGGTAGAGACAGCATAATAGGGAAAAGCACTAAAAGTTCAGATTTGGTAGTGCTGCAAAGTATCAGTGGTGTATGCAAATTTTTAACAAATATTTTTGGAGGGTACAACTTGGATAATGTGTGGGTTTTTTTTTTTTTACTAGTGATTTAGAATGCTAATTTTGCTGTGCTTTGGTTGTTCACCTGTAAAGTTGAGGTACTATTATGCCTTCCTCTAACAGTGGTGTGAAAAGAATTAATTAATGTTTGTAGAGGTCTCCGATGCTGTGCTGGAATAATTAACTTGGTCATAGTCTGTTCTGTCTTCAGAGATGGATTTGAATATGGTAGATTCAAGGTGAGCCTTGAACAATAAAAATAAAGCAAACTTCAGATCCTTGTTTGTTAAGTAAATATTTTTTGCTCTTTGTTCTTTGTGTACTGACTGAGATCGGGGGCACCTCTGGAAAGCTGTGTGATCCTCTAATTAAGAACAGTTAGGATCTAACTTATCACTTATATTTGTTTTTTAAATATAGCTAATGTTTTAATGTGTTTTGTATGCACAAAGTAACTTTTTTTTTTTTTCCAATGAAATCATTAGGCTAAGCATTTTTTTTCCTTTGCAAAACTGACCATTTTCAGAACAGAGGAATGACCTGGAGTTGGAATAGAATGAGCTAGGAGGGGATGAGTGAGATGAATCAACTTCAATGGAAGAAATTAAAGATCACTAGAGACATAATTATTGAACAATGCTTTGAGGCTTTGAAAATACATAAACTACTGTTAACTTTGTCAGTTCCCAGCAGTGGTTTTTAAAATACTCATATATACGCATCCAGTGTTGGTTGTTTTCACTCTTGTTTAATATTAGAATTATGTTAGTACCCTGTCTAGGAGTAAAAAAATTTATCCAGCATATTGATGTGAAGGTATAATTTGTAAATCCTTGCAGAGTTTCGTGTTCCATATCCTCTTGTTTTGAACACCCCTATCCCCCCAAAGTAAGTGTAGACTCAAACGGAAACCTAGTCACATTAAAAGACAGTGACCAATTTCTACTTTTTTTTTCTTTTCTTTTTTTTTTTTTTTTCATCCTGAATGTTGTCATGCTGCCTTCTGTTACTTGACATTTTTTGGGTTTCCTATCATGTCTGTAATGATTAGGAAAGAATTCTGAGCACACATTGCCTCTGTCCTTGGCAGTTATTTTTGCTTTCCTGGGAGACAATAATTGTGCTACTTGTCTATCTTCATTGCCACAGTGGTAAGTACAGGGTGTGGGGGGGGAAGTGAGAGAAGCACTTCAGTATTTCTGTAGTATGCTAAAAGCCTCGAATGCTTTTGGCAACCTGTTGACAAATTCCTGTAATGAAGATAAGCAGAAAGGAAACAAAAGGTCTCTGCTCTTCAGTGGGCAGAGAGGGGGATGCAGAAATTAGTTTCTGATACTGCTAGTAAGTGTTGCATACTTCCACACCACGTGAGCATCTTGGTCCTTACAATGAAAGTAAATCAATTTAGATAAAAATAAGAATAACAGTTTGAGTTTCTTGTATCTTCGTCAGAACAGAAATTGTCTTTTTCCTGCAAAGGATTTTGGCAAACTGATACTCTTAAGTCATATCATACTACACGTAATCAGGTTTTATTAACTTCTTGTTTAGCAAACGAGTATTAAACTGGGGTAAGAATATTGTTCTATGACGTCTTGTCAGGCAGGTCCGCGTGCTAGTCAGAGCCCTGGGAAGTTGAGGTGAGACGGAGTTGGTACTTGAGTTGTGCTGCCTTGAGGTGAGTCCCTGCACAGTGCTGAGCAGCCCTGGGTGGAGAATCCTGCCCGAGTTCAGGGCAAGTCCCTGCACCTGATACTGCAGGTCTGGGTCGCTGGGCAGATGCTGGGGTAAAAGAGAGCAGAACTGGAGTGTTACTTGACACTGCTGAGTTAAAACTGCTTGAAATGCAGAGGGAGGGAAAAGCAATGTTAAAGAGTTGGGTTCTCACTGTTGGGCACTGAAACAAAGTGGCCCATTATGGTTGGTTTTGATCCCACGAGGGATCTCTTAATTTTCTAAACAATTTTAGTAGAAATGTGTTAATATCTGTTTGATAAGAATACTTACACTCGTTCTACTTGATTAAATTACTTCTAAACAGAGCTACATCTTTTGCCTAAAAAGAAGAAGTGTTATTTGAAATTATTATCACACATTTTTAAACACGTACAATGATTTTTTTTTTTTTTAAAGATTTTGTACCTTTAAAAAGTACACAAAGGCAGATATAATCAGACCTAATGCAGGAGCCAGGCACGGACAATTTCCTGTGGTGAAAAACCCCGCTGTCTTGAACTACCTATCAAGAATAAAAATTAGATGCTACTTCAGACCTCAACCTACTTCTATGCCAAATTCTAGATTAATCTTGCCACCCGCAGTGTGGGTGTATAAATGACACGAGGGGGACATTTTTTCTCTTATTTTTCATTTTTGCCACGTAAGTGGTGTGAAGTAATCATGTCACACTGTGCTGGTTTATGGCATTATATCATGTGATTGCCCTGCCTTTTGTGGCCTGTTCAATGATATAAAATGCAGAATATAAGACTTTTTTTAATAGAACGGACAAAAGAATTGGTTTTGGCACCTGATGTCCACTAAACCATTCATCTAAATCAGTAGTTACATAGGTTGCATACTTGCTAAAAAAGCAAAGTTGGTTCTGTAATTCTGACAACAGGGATCTGTGAATCGCTATTTTTGAGCAATAAATACTGTAGCTGAGCACTGGTGTTTTTGGCTTCTTAAAAATCTCTCATTTCAGTCTGTCCCCCGTCCTTCATACTTGTATGATAACATTTCTTACACAGTTCCAGCTGAGTTTCCCATTGGCTCTCTGTATTATAAATAGGAAAATATAGTATAGGATCACTGTAGCTGCACTGATTATTTTACAGAGTCTGTCCTCCCCTTGCGCATGTGGGTGACTCCTCCCTCTGAAGCTGTGAATTTTCTGTTTGGCATCAGTGGGAACAGATACCTCCTACAGCAGACAAGTTTGTGATGTAAAGCTTAGTTCTGTGTTGTGTCCCCCCTTCTTTTCTTTTTTCTTTTCTCTTTTTTTTTTCTTTTCATTTTTTTCTTTTAAATCTTTTGTAAACTGGAAGGTAGCAAAGACGCTCTGAGTGCAACATGTATAAAACTCGATCTTGGAGGTTAAATACTCATTGCTTCTATGATGAAAGACTACCTACAGATGGCATTCAGACCTGCCTCTGCTTCTCTCTCTCCACTTTGGCTCATTGTGCATAACAATGTTGAAATTTTAAAGCCTATTCTTGGGAACTGGGGAAAATAACAAAGCCAAGATGTGTGGGAGGAGAGTGGGGTTTGTGCGTGTGTGTCACGATTTTTCTTGTTCTGTGGAGGTCTCTACGGATGTTCATTATGCTGTTTGGAAAATGAAGCAGCACAGCCTTAAAACATGAAATTTGTAGAATAATTTGGTAAATGCCGATGATTTGGAAACCTCATGTACTGCACTTTATCTCAAGTCTTCCTTTTAAGGGAATCTACTGACAAGTTGTGGTAGGAGGACTCTGTGCACTGTTAGGTACAGTAATCTTATTAGGGAAATGGTGGAAGTTGTTGAGCTTTACTTTGTTGTAATTAATTATGAAGCCAGAACAAAATTAAGTTTCTTTTTTGTAATAGTATTGCCCACACGTTTAGAAGTCATGGTTGTGTGTGTTAGCCTTTTGTTCTCTGATGCTGGCAGTGCTTTTAATGTTTTTTGATGTCTTGTGAGTACCAGCTTTCAGATGGGATATTCTGCGTTTCCAGTTTTATGCCATCCTAATTGTTTCAAAATGTAGTCATTAAAAAAAAAGTAAACATTATTGCTGGTGTTATTGCTAACGGCAAGAAATGCAAAAAAGGGGGACACATGTGGCACTTCTATTTAAATAAAAGCTTATTTTCAGAAACAAAGGCTTATGGAGCAAAAGGGACCACTTAGTACCCCAAGCACGTTTGCTGTTACGGATGAACCCACAGCAATGGATGCTATCAAACTTGTCATATTTTATTCATGAGTTGTGGTATGCTTGGGTGAAATAAGAAAAGCAATGCTCCAAATCATAATTATGGTGTAAAAAGATAAAGCAGTTATTATTGTGGCATTTTTGAAAATTCTTAAATCTCTCAAATAATTCATATAAAACTTGCAGGGAATGACTAAGTATGTTAGCTGTATTTATGATTCTTTGTTGGGGTGGGGTGTGGAACACTTCACAAATAGAATTTATACGTGTTTTGGGAGTATATATAAATGTGTGCTTATGTGTGTTCCAAGAAACAAAGACAACTAAAATATTGAATATAAACGTAAAGAGGCTGACAGCAGAAATTATACTTCAGTAGAGAAGGGCTTTGACAAATGTATTATGCCTGATGGTATTATCATGCAGTTAATAAATAAAACAGACACCCAGGATTTAATTTGCTTTAGCAATAACGTAGAAGTGATTTTTCTGAGGGAAAGAAAACAGAAGGGAGAATTAGTTCATGAAACACATTTGTTTAATGATTGTACAAATCATATATAGAGAATAAAGAAAAACCGTAAGATTTCAGTAATAAATCATCTAAATGCTTTAAAAGCAATAAACTATTTAGAGCGCCAAGTCATTGGGAGTTTCTGAACCAAGACAGCACTTCAGCATATGCTTACTTTGAACTTTATGGATAATTTCATTGCCTTTAGTTGGATTATTCATGTGATAAAAGGCTTTACTGAACTGGAAATTAAAACCTTTGTGTCAGTGTAGCCAGGTCTGTTAGCTGCCGTAAGTAGCGTTAGGCATTATAACCTCTCTCTGCAAGTGAAGAAACTGAGTCAGAAGTTTCTGTTCTGCTGAAACTTTCCTGTTAATGAAGTATTTAAGACTGGTATTTTGATTTACACAGTTAAGAATGCAGGTTTTCACCAGGGAGGCAAATTCTGTTTTCTGTGTGGCTTCGCTGAAGTTAGACTATGATTTTCAACAGAGCCAAAATAATTTAGGCATTCAGCCTCTCTCCTGCTTCAGTGGGATCTGCTACTTAAAATTTCTTTGAAAATCCCGGTTATGGGTTACTCGTTGACTATACGTGTCACATTCATGTTAAACTTAGGAATCCTAAAGCACTTCAGAAGTACTTGATATTACTATTTATTTGTGATACTGTTGCCATAAAGTATGAGCAGCATTTATTATTACCTGAAAGAAGGAAGAGTGCTAAATGAGAAATCAGAATTATTACATATTGCTTAAAATACAAATGGATCAATCTCTCTGCATACTCTGTTAGAAAAGCTTAAATTTTGTTTCTAGATTACAAACACGCTAAGGGTTATAGTGGGAGGAAGTAAGTCCAAACTACAATTGGTAGTTATTTGCAAAACTTAGCTTCTGTATCTGATTTTTGGTTCTAGATGCTCCTCACCTTTTGGCGCTGCCTTCACTTAAGTTTTCTTTTAAACAAATATAGCTGAAGAACACGTTTTGTCAAGTTCAATATATGTTATAATGTTTTAAAAATACATTCCAATTTTTTGGGTCTGTGATTTGAGCATACCTCAAAATGTTTTGTAGAAGGGGAGGAAAAAATGCTTAGCTTGCTTTTGCACGAAGCCAAAACAGAAACAGTATTTTTCTGGGGGCTCATTATTTTGTGTGATCCTAGCATTTAATATACTCTTTAAATAGATCCCTGAAGGGGGCAGTACTCCTGCAAAATGGACAGCATATCGGTAATGATTCTTAGCAATTACTGCTTTTTCCCCAACATTGCATACATTGCCACTGGCTCTGTTCAGACATGACATTGTTGCAAGTGTAGTCCATGCCCTTTCTGTTAAAATGTTGTTATTATTTTCCAAATTTGCAAATAGCAGTCTTTATAGTCACAGTGATGGAATACCTTATCTAATATAGATAAACAGTGGAAAAGATGTTATAATCAGTGACTCCTGAACTAATTAACTAACAACGCATGTAATTTGATTAACTCACATGATTTAAGAGCAGATTATGTGCTTTTAGTGGTAGTGTAACTTCTGGAGCATTTCTATCAAGCATTTAATTTAAGGGATCAACCATTTGTAAATAGTCTTGATTTCAGCACGAGTCCCTTGAGGGAACAACAGGCTCTATTTGAGAAGGCGTGCCTGAGCTCAGTAGCTGCTTAAAATATTTGAAACAAATTAAAGTGGCTGCAGGTGATATGTAGCCTCAGCAAGGCGATCACCGCTGTTCGCAGCAGGAAGCTCATTGCAAAGCCATTTGGCTTACTCCATTTTTCTGATTTTGCTCCATAATGGCCAAATGGTTTGAAGACTGTCAGTTGCTGTGCTACCTGTGTGCCCAGGCCTGCTGCCCATCCTGCTGCTGCTGCAGAGAGGACTCCAGCGCTTTCCGTGGTTCGTTCTGTCCATTTGGGTGGAAAAGACAAGGAAGGGCCCTGGAGATATGAAACCCATATGCAGCAAAAAGAGGGGCAGCTTCTCAATGTAGGCTTGGCTACAGCTTTCTGTCACCCTGCTTTCTCTGTCACTTAGGGCACCTTTTATTGTCTGGGGCTTGAGGAACGTTGGTGGCCGCCTTCTCTCTCCTTGTGTATTCTTTTCCAAGTCTTGTGCAATATCTGCTGCTTTGTTTGTTCCCGAGTACTCCATTTCCATGGTTTGGTTTGAAATGCTGATAAAGCAAACAAAAGACTTAGACTCTCTGACAACTACTTAATTAACATGAGTGTGGTCATTCTAGCTAGCGCTCAAGTCGGGCCAGTTTTCAAGAAGTGAAGAGTCCAACATTAAGCCACTAAAATCAACTAAATTATTGGTTGGGGAGAACTGTGATTTGATAAGTAGTGTCTGTTTGATTTCTTTAGTGACTCAAAATTCTGCTGTCCCTGGTATCTGGAGTTTAAGGACTGGGTTTGCAATAGCTTCCTGAAAGGAATGAAATATATATATAATTTTAAATGCTAGATTAATTTTTTTTAGGAGAGACCTACTTGTAAATTAGTTTACAAGCATGTATATCAAAATGACAGCAATATATGAACACTTATTGCCAGCGTGGTTTTGCATCATGCAAAAGGAGAGTTTACATTGAATTATACTATTTTTCCACGTTCTCTAGCAGAGCTGCTTTTGCTGTATAGTCATGGGAACTTACCTTTGTAACATTAGCTATTCACCCTGGTAATTGCTCCATCCTCTAATTTAATGAAAACCCATTAAACCGAAACAATAATTAAAATGAGACATCATCTCTGTAGGAGGTTTGCATATTAAAATCACCAAGCATTTCACTGCAGACGGATCTTATTCTTGAGAACCAGTGTTTGAAGCAACATGTAAAAAGTGATTTATAATGAATAATTGTAATTTAGAAAGCTGTGCTGTTGAACATGATTTCCTACTGTTTATTGCTGACTCCAAATGGAGCTAGCAAGGCAAAAGCATTTACAATGTCTTTTCCTACCAGTGAGAATACCTAGAAGCAGAGACGTGCTCGTGAGAAAACATCGCGCCTTCTTTAGTACTCCCTGGTAGCATAGTCTTAAAGAGAAGGGCAAGGTGTTTTCACCCCTCTCTCTGAGTTGCTGGCAGGTAGGACAGGCAGTGCTGGTCCCCACTGTGCCAGTGCAGGGGCCACAGAGAGCAGCTGGTGCTTGCTCAGGACCTTAAATGTGAGCTTGCATATATTTTCCCATGGCAGTACACCACAGCTTGCTAAAAGCCATGCTTTGGCCTGGCTTGGAAGCAGTGTAGGTGAGTGGCAGGCATGGTGGATGAATTTGGGTCTGTGCTTAGGTGATGTCTAGGTATGCTGCTACTTGGCTGGTGGGTCTTCGTAGTGGGGCATGGGCTGTCTCGAACCTTCGTGCTAATAGCCAAATTGAGCACCCAAAGTGCTCTGAGAGATATACGTGGCTCTGTGCCTATTCCTGTGACAGGAGCATGTTGCAAAGTCTTTTTTTTTTTGTTTGTGTGTAAGGAGAAATTTATGTGAATTTTCTCCCCACCGCTTAAACCAAAAAATAGGTGCTGTCTGCAGATAACTGCGTTTTGCCCTTGCTAGGCAGCGAGCGACAACTACCTGAAGCGTTTCCCTGCTTGGCAGTGAAATGACTTCTTTCTGGAGAAGATCCCAGTGGCTGGTGTCAGCATCCTTCTGTGAACTTTTGTATCTGTTTGTGACTTATATGCTTTAAGAGGAGCAGAAAGGAGTGGGCATCTGGCACCAGTAGTGTTGTGGGTGGTTGTTTTTTTTTTTTTTTTTTTCACCAGTTCTTCCAAAGATGATTTGTGGGACCAATGTGCAGAAAGGAGTCAGTGCACTGGATTCCACTTGGACTTAGAGGCTTTGAAGTACCTGCCTCCAGTGAGCAGAAGGGTTTTGTGGCGCTGTTGTGTTTTCATCCTAAGTAACTTTTAAAAACTGTCTACACTGGGAGTTGCTAATTTTGGATCCTCCTTCCAGTTTTGGTTCAGTTTTTGAAAAGTTGATGACTTAAAATGAGGCACTATGATTGGTTTAATTTATTGATTTAATAGAGATTTCAGTTTTATAGGTTTTTGCCCATAGCAAGGTAAAAGCCACTATGCTGTAATATTTTATTCTTTAATTGCCGTAGCTGAAATCCACATTCTCTGTTGTTGCAGGGTTAATTTCTGCTTGCTTTTCCAGAGTGACTGTGCAAAGGTTCTCCTGAAAGCATGTTGAAACAAATCGCTTTGAAATGATTGAAGGTACCAATAAAGCAATGTGTTCTGCAATATGTTCCCTTCCAAAGTAAGGAAGTAAAATGAAGCAGGCTAGTGAATGATGAAATATATCTGTTGCTTTAGAAAACGTGAGTTGAGTTACAACTGAACTTTAGTATTTTTTTCTAATGAGACCGTCTATTAATGAATAGTGATTTCCCAGAATGATTTGGATTCAGTTTGTAAGAACCAGTGCACGTTTTTCTTGCTTAAAATTTGAGCCCAAGTGGTCATGTACTTCCCTTTGTACCATGGATTGTTGCCACAATCATCAAAGCAAGTCTGGCAAGAACTTTGCCTGCTTTCCTAGCATGATTCTTTTCTTTCTCTAACTCATTTTGTCTTCTTCTGTGTGGTGATAACTTTCTTGCACTGTTTCTAATGGAGCTGAAGCCAACTTCTCCCTTTCCCTTATTTGGGGCCTCTCATATGTTCTGGGCTACAGGTGGTAAAAGCTTTTGGTTTTAATTTTTAGTTGTCAGAGCTAGTGATGCATAGAGAAGTTGGATCCAAGCAGGAAGATGTAACTTAAGGGCCTAAATCAGGTTTGTAAGGACTGATCCTAATCCTGAGTTATTGTACCTTCTTAATTCTGTTTGTCATTAGGGTTAGCATGTACTGAAACACCCACACAAGGTAAAGCTTGCCCTGACATTGGCCCCGGAGCAGCATTGCCATTCATCTGCACTGATCTTATGATGAAATGAAAACAAACCATGCAAAAATAAAAATTTGAGACTTATTTTGAAGGTGCTGAAAGTGGGTATCGTGAGTAATTGCAGTTGTGGGTAAGATTCATCAAGGTGGCTGAGCATATAAGAGCTTGCTGCAGTTAAGCAGGGTACTGTGGTCTTCCTCTGCAGAGCCTGGCCAGTTGTGCTGTGGCTGCTGGGCCCCTGCAGAAGTGTAGCCCTGGGTGCCGGTTCCTCTCATAGCTTCTTTTGGCTTGGCAGGGCTGTGCTGGTCAGGAGCTGAATGGCTCATGTGGGACAAAGCAGCCAGGAGAAGGCAAAGTGGTATCCCTGGGGTTGTGGGAGATGGTGCCAGGCAGGGAAAAGTGGGATGGCAGAGGCTAAATGGGTTTGGCTGTCCTGGCAAACTGCACCATTGCTTTGTGTTTGACACTTCTTCACCTTTGACCTGCGGCTCAAAAAAAAAAAAAAAAGGAATTCAAATCAAGCAACAAAGATGTTCTCTTTCCGACATAACTATGTGTTCTACTTCTCTGTTTTGCTGAAGGTAGAGAGTTGCCTTTACTTGATGCTTTGAGATGATTTGTATCTGTTGTACTTTTTAAATAACTGTGTATGCTTGCTTTTTTTCTTGTTTTATTTTAGAAACACTCTGGTATGTTTAAAAAAACCCCTCCAGACAGTCAGTATTTCAAATTAAGAAAATATAATCACATAGAAGGGCATATGAAAGTCGTATCTATGTATGTTTATTTATTTATTTTGCTGAGATTGCATTATCATTCAAGCATGAAGCGGTTTCACTGAAGATTACTGTATAAACCTATATTGTTCTATATTATGTAGGAAATACAACATTTCATTATGAGCAGACAGTTATTTTTATAGAGAGCATAAAAAGTATTTTCCCTTTCAGGCACCTGTGGTGAGGGGGTGTATGTATTCTCAATTTTTCTTTTTTTTTGAAGTGTGAAAATCAAGCTGGAAATAGAAAGCTCTTATTCTAAATGGATCATACTCCCAGTTCATTTGTGTGGTACTTTCTGCAGAAATCGAGCAAAACCCGAACAGATGGCATACCCAGCGATCGCACGGCGTGAGGAGGGGCACTGCCAGAGAGGTGCAGGGGGCTGTTCCCATGAGGCACAGGAGCTGGGGTGATGCTGGGTCGTGCCCTCAGCGAGGCCTCATGCGGCTCCTTCCCAGCGTTCAGGCCCCAGGTTGCGAGCCCAGGGCTGGGCTCAGCACCCCGACAGGTTTATCATCTCCGTGATGCCAGGTCGCATGCCCCCTGCATCCTTGGTGAGCTCCTCAGCTTATGAATCCAGTTGCAGACTGTCATGTGACATTTGCCATGTTGCTGTGGAATTGCTGGGAAACTCCCCTTGTTGTAGGTACTGACGTTGAGTGACGAACAGCAGCATTTCTGTAGATGTTTTTGCATCTGCCAGTACATTTTTCAGCTTTCTAGTGGTAGGGCGTGTTCCTAGGTGCTGGTAATGAGTAGACGTACTCCAAATAAAACCCACCATACTTAAAAATGTGTTAATTTTTAAAAGCCTGTTAATATAACATCCTTTGCACAAATTATGCTAGAATAGTGCTGCAAAGCAGTATGTAAATGCTGTTTGTTATCTAGTAATTTGAACCCAAGAATCTGGAATTTCAGACCTTTGAATCTTACTGATTTTAATCAACAGAGAATGAATATAAGGTGTTGCATGTAGTTTTGGTGTATTCATGGCTATGAAGAGATGGTAGAGTACATCACAGTATTTCAAAGCACAATATTTCAAGGTATGTTTTTAACTGAAGTAGTCAGTGCATTGATTATTCATTCATGATTCTGACCAAGGCGTCCTATATTTTTGTATAAAACTTGGTGGATAGATGACGGGATGTGGCTTTATATTTGTGTCCCCCTATAATGAGAAAATGTTGGACTTTGCAAAGCTTAACAGAAATTTTACCATATGTGTTCTACTGAGAAGATGGCCTATGCTTTCACGTGGAAGAATTTTTGAAAGCTTTGATAAGTCGTAACTTATTTCTGGTGACTGCGGCACCCTTAAGGAAAAAAAAAAAATTTTTAAGATAGTAAGGTTCTT
Organism: Alca torda; assembly: GCA_008658365.1. NCBI lineage: Eukaryota > Metazoa > Chordata > Aves > Charadriiformes > Alcidae > Alca > Alca torda. The sequence continues at coordinate 65,677,504 of CM018080.1, read as the reverse complement.
AACCTTCAAAACGAGGGCAATTATCTTAAACTGTCAGTTCTTGAACATTTTATTTCTGAGTTTTACTTATGCCTTGGAACTTAGTACCAGTGGCTGGTTTGTCGGTGTAGATGGCAAACTGGGTATTGGAGAACTTAATGGTGTATGGGACACAATAGTTTTCTGTCTCCTGCATCAGCTTTTTAAAAAGAAACTAGACAGTATTTATGACCAGTAATAACACCTGCTAGGTGAAGATAATGATACAGATAATGAAATCTTGCAGATAAAAAAACCCACCCGGTCTTCTGTGCTGGATTGTTTCTTTCTCCATTCCCCTTTCTGGTGGCAGTGGATATGATTTGTGTTCTTTGAAACTATTCTCTACTATGATAAAAGTGGCATTGGACAGAAAAATAGTTTGCTGCTGTAAAGTGGGCGTTATATTTATTTATCAAGTGAATTTGAGCCTCTAGCAAAGATTTTTAAAATGATGACCGGTGATTTTTGATGTCTAATTTGCTGTACTTTTCAGAGGTGAGCTTTTTAGAGTGTGTTAAGGATTCTGAGCGTGTAGGCTCATTTGAAGGGCTTTAAACTGCACAGGAAAAATTGAGACAACCAATTACAAAACATGCTTGAATACTTTTTCCTTGGAGTTTGGTTTCAGTCCATGGCATTCCCTCAGTAGTTATGTTTCTGAGTTTCAGGTTTTCAAGCCAGTCTCTCCTCTTTCTGTCTGCAAAGCCTCATTTAATGACACAATGTTTTGGGTTTTTTTTTTGTTGCAGTGAAATTCTGAATTGTAAATCTCATCACTCCTTTGTGTGTTAGAGCATTCATGCTGGGCCGGATTCTCAGGATTCAGTAGAGTTTTATGGTTTTCCACCAGCTGAGAATTTGTCCTGGCATTTCTGGCTTCAAAGTAAACCTTTCGAAAGGAAGTGCACTGGGCTTCTAATTGGTTGTGACATCCAGGAACCGCAAGTGACACAGGTCTCGCAAATGTGTGACAAAGGCCCAGCATGACAGACATGGCAAGGGGTGGGAAGCTGAAACGCCGTGATTTCTCCCTTTTGTGGTTAATCATCTTTCACAGTGATGACATATTGTGAATAAAAGGATGAGATAAAAATGAATGTTGTGGGAGACTGCGCATTTGAATCTTAGAAGATCAAATGTGAGAAGGCGTGCTGCCGCTTGGACGTCAGCAGGATTAGCAAGACTAAAATATTTCTGGATCTGCCTGGTCAGACTGTAGTTTAATAAATATTGTATGAGCTGTCACGCTTTGCTTGTTTAAACTGAGAAATCCCTGAAACCATAGTGGATTGCAAGCGTGTCTTGTATTTATTTCTTGGGCAGAAGCACAGCCGTTATAGCATTATTAGGAATAATACATCTCTGCCTTATACAGTGCAAGGACAGGTTTCCTCTGATGTACGATGGAGTGGTGGTAACAGAGTCAGTGGTAAAAACTGAAATTGGAGCTTGGTGAATTGTGTTGGGAGAGGCAATGCCTGAGATTTCTCAGAATTTAGGAGCCTATTTATCTGACTGCAGCACACCTTATTTACAGCAACTTAATCTGCTCACAGCAGACACAAATGGCTCACCATCCTGTTAAAAAATCTGTCAGAAAATCAGTAGCTGACCAGTTGTGAACTTGTCAGAGTGACAAGTGGGCATGCTGACAGAGATGACATTTGGTTTTTTTCATGGAACAAATGCAGTGGGGGAGCATGGTAGATGACTCTCAAAAATGAAAAATATTGATGGGAAAATGAAAAATGTAATCTGAATCTTTCTTGCCTTAGAGTTTTTACTAGACTGTTGTTTCCCTCTTTTTTTTTTAAAAAAAAAAAAAAAAAATTCTTAGATATAGAAAGAGAAATCCATGCAGCGCCCCATGTGAGTGAGAAGTTAATACAGCTCTTCCGGAATAAAAGTGAATTCACATTTCTGGCCACCCTGCAACAGAAGGCATCGACTTCTGGAGTTATACTGTCCATCCGAGAGTTAGAGCACAGGTAAGAGGAAATTGTCTTTCTCTTGTAGCGGCAGCAACATAAAAGATACTGAGTGTTCGGTGGTTCATTTTGACAATGTGTTGAAATGGTAGATGTACAATCTGACACGTAAGTTAAAGCCTTTCTTTCTAGTTTGCAATTTGCTACTTTTTGCCCTTTTTTTTTTTTTTTGTTACACGAGTGCATTATTTATGTATCTTGGTCTGTAAAATAACTTAAATGGAAAGATCAAAACCAATGTAGTATGGATGCAATGCACTTTGGAAGTTACAAACCTTGTAATGCAATTTCCCTTACTAGTTTATCATACGCACTTTGGAGTTTGCTTTTCCATAAAAGTTAAACTTACATGTTTCCTGCTTCACTGTGTTTTATAACGTTTTAAAATGTTTTCTTTTTTGAGATTCAGCAATTAAGCTATTAAGCAATTAAGCTACTTATGATTCCGTATGGTGATGTGTACGTTTTCTTCCTGGCATAAATGCAGTATACTCTTATTTCATGTCTGTGTCTTTTTTTTTCCTTTTTTTTTTTTGTTGTCAGTGTAGGAGGAAGAAAAGAGGTCTCTTTCGTTAGCTATTACAGTGGCAGACATCGGTTTAAAAAAAAAAAAGAAAAGTGTATCTTGTATTATGGCCCATAATACAATTCCAATGATGCTTTGATGTTTCAAAGCATGCGTTGCATCAAATAGTATCCTACTTGTAACTGTGTGAATGCTTTTTTTTCATAATTTCTTAGGGCTTGAAGGAGCTGTGTATCTAGTCTGCCTTTCTGCTTTAATACAAGTAATAGGACTTTCTTTGGTTGCTCCCATTTCAAGTCTAATACCAGTCATTCTGCAGCATTTTTTTTAGGAAAATAAAAAGATTCTATTGGTATTTAATTTTGTTAATAATGTACATGATACACAACTGTTAGCCTTGCCTTTTGTTGAGGAAGTATATGAAGGAGAAGGCAGTGGCTTTATTATGACCAAATCATCAATGATGGCTTTTGCCAGTGCAGCAGCAGAGATGTCTGGACAAGGATAGCTACGGGGAGGACTCTACTACTTATTTATTCTATCATCATACTTTTCTGTCACCTCTACTTTCTTATTGGCCTCTTTCTTTTACTTTATTCCTTCTTTCATTTTCCTGGCCATTGTCTCAATATATAAGAATATTGTTTTACATTACACAAGGATCACTCCCTCTAACTCTTCCTGTTTTCCTTCTCTCTCTCTTTCTGATTCCTTTTGTCATTACTTTTTAATTCCAAGTTTTTCCAGGCCATTGTAGCTCTCCGAAGTCATAGTTAACAGGATCAGTTTGCCATGTTAAAGGAAAGAGGACATCGAGGAGAGCCATTGACAGAGGAACACTGTAACATGTAGGGACACATGCATGGGCTCAGCAAAATCCAAGGTCAAACTAGACAGGCAGTGATGATTATACAATGCAAGGCACGTGGATTTTTAGATATGGCCTCTTCTGAGTTTAACTACTAACTCCTCTATCTGGACGGGCAGAGACAGAGGCTCATAGAGAGATGTGCTACGCAGGAGTAATCTTGATTGAACAAAATGTGCTTCTGATGTCCTTCATGGCACGGGTTATCTCTAGTACTTCAAATTAATAGACATCTATTAAAATACATATATAGTTGAAGGATTGGTGCTAGTCTCACTTAAACCTTTGTAGTTCTGTGTAGCAACCGAGGTAGTTTCAGCCTGTGTAGTTTATGTAAGAATCGAAATAGGCATGTCCAGTGTTGCTATGACTGCTTGACTGCTGTTACATTCTGAATGTCAGATGGATTACTGCAATTATCCTTCTTTTCTGGACTCATTGCGTATCACTTAAAACACAGTCACTGTTTGTTTCTCTGGTTTCTTAAGTTGTTGCTTGGGCCTTGATTAAGGATAAGGCTTTCAAACCCATAGATATGTGATAATAGAAATTAATAAAGTGGATGACAGTGGAGAAAATAATTTTTAACATTGAGGAGTAGAGGGCAAGGATTTGGGGCACTACTGAAGAAGACCTTGCTTACATTATGGTCAGAACTTTCAGCTTGGTGTTTTTTTGATGTTGCTTTAACTTCTCAGGTCATTCTGGTCTTTAGCTTTGCTTTTCTAAATTTTTGCTCCTGCTAACCTTTTGGTAATTATCACGGTTCTATTCTGGTGATATCCAGTTTTTTTGCAAACTTTTTTCAAAAAGTCTATGAAAATGGACAACGCAAAGAGGATAGTAAGGAACATCATTATGTATCATGATTAAGACCTATAGGAACAAGTGTAAGGGTACATTTATTACCTAACCAGTATAGTTTTTGACAGTGCAAAAACTAAGAACTCTTTTCTTATGCACAAAATAGGAGATATGGTAGTTAAGGAAATAATGTTTTTTAACTTACCAGCATACCAAAAGTGGCAAAGTTAAAAGTATGAGACTTCAGAACATGCAGGAGGTCAACAACACCTGAATAAAAGAAGCTGTGTGAGCTGTTGGTACAAGAGTTCGTATCTTTATGGGAGATGTCTTTTTTGTTGTGTGCAGATTTAATACGTTTTATTCCAAGCAACAAAAAAGGTGTGTGTATATGTGTACACACACACATGTATATATATCCTAAATTACATATGCCAGCATAACTAGTTCAAAATGCAGTTTTGCATTATGTATGCAGTGGAGATGATTGCCATAAGGTGGTAATACATAAAATGCTTGGTTTATATTTCATTTCTCTAGGAAGCTTTAGCAGGATTTTATTTTCCATTAATAGCATGGAACTCTGAAACTAAAGGTATTAAAATAAGATGAATACAAAGTTTCTTGAAATCAGTAATTCAGTTTTGCTGTTGTGTTATACTACATGGCTATTTCTCAACAATTAGAGACTTGCTGTTAGTTGATGATGGTATACATCGTTTGATGGACAGGATGTATACTACAATGATGATAAATGTATCTTTGTTAATATTTTATCATGCTGAATCAGCTTAATGATGATAAAGACTTTGTTTTCATGATCCAAATGTATTAAAATACAGCTTGGAAAATGTAAAGCTTAATTAATACAGATTAAGTCTAATTGAACAGTCTGATAGTATGTGCAGACTATGTACATAGTTATCTGGAATACAGTGGTAAATCTGAAGATAATTTTTTTTTTCTAAATTGTAGATAACAAAATGTAATACAAACATGGACAAACATGTTACTTGGGGATGCAGAAGGCAGCAACTATTTTCTTTATTGGAGAATTACGCTAGCCAGTTCTTCCTGGAAGATCTTTGTGAGCTATTTTGCTCGGAACCTTTGGCTCTTCAGACTGCCAAGACACTTGGTAAAGGCCATCAAGATATTTAAAATCCTACCCATAATGAATCCTTATTTCAACAGTGATTTGGTACAATTTCATCCAAAACTGTCTGCCTGCTCCTTACCTACTCTGGCCTTGCATGGTCCAAAGCCCAAGAATATAAATTAGACGGAGTCAGCATTGTCGTTGTGCTGTTTACTTGGTGGGGTTGGGTATATTGATGGTTCCTTCCCACTGCTGGCCAAGATCAGTGTCTGGACAAGTCTGTCAAGGATGTTCAGGTACCCAGGCTAGCATTCTTTGAAATGCTGGCTTTCACCAAAGGAGCTGACTATGATTTCCTGAATACTCTGGGTCACAACTTAAAAGCAACTGACTGCTGTAATATTTTCTTTTCTTGTTGATGTGAAAAATGTGCCCCCCTCTCCCCCAAAAAAGAAAACTTAGCCATAAACTCTTCCTATACATTGTCTACAAAAACAATGAATTACAGTGAGTGGGGAAGGAAAGCATTTGTGTGCTTTGAATGCATTCTAAGGGTTTTGGCACTTGGAAACAATGGGTAAGGCACCTGGGAAAGAGTGGCAAGCATTCTTTTGGTGAGCAATTGCCCCACTGAGTAGCTTATAACATTTTCAAATAATTTACTGCCCAAACTTTCAATAATGACCTTTTGATTGCTGGGTTTTTTTTTTTTGGAGGCAGCCACCACTGAATCACTACTCATGTCTAAGCATGGTAAGCTTAAGGAATCAGGAAGTATTGAGTCCAGAATGATTTTTCTGCTAATGTATTATTCTGAACCTCCTCAAATCAGACGAGTAGCACAAGTACACATCACCTGGGAGTCTGGTACTTGCCTGAAAAGGAAGAGGAAATACAATATTTGCAGTATGTTGCATGTAACCGGCAGCTGGCTGCCAAGCCGTCATCTGGTCATGACGTGGGAGGTAATAACGCTGGATTAGGTTTTCTAACCTTTCATCAGGCAGAATTTCCTTTGACTTTTTGAAAGTAACCTGTTAGGTATTTACTTGCTTTTTAACAAGCTGCCCTCCAAAGAAAGATTTTCTTCTTAACCATTGGTTTATTTTTGTGGAAAGCAGAAATTGGGCATTGTAATGTAGAAGATGCAAAACTAAACTAGTAAGCAGAAAAGCCATTACCCCTGAATTACCCATAAGAAATAGGATAATACCCTTCTTGACCTTCTCCTCAAGGTCTTGTTATGTGCATTTTCCAAGGTCCCTGAGTCTTCTGTGTTGTCCCCTCCCCACCTTGCCTTCCCAAAGAAGTTATTGTTGCTTTTGTTACTGGTTACTAAAGAGGCAGGATGAAAAACTGTTTTGTAAAATGCTGAGTTGCTTATTCCTCCCTACTATTTTGTGTCTGTCCCGTGTTTGACTTCTCTGTTTGCTTCATGTTTATTAGTTCTAACTTTCTATCCATGTGTAGTCATTCTTTCTGAAGAGCATTTCAAAATGGGAGATCCCACCGTGATAGAACTAGGGAGCCAGTCAAAAGATTAATGTTTCTAAGATTTTCTTACAGGGCGCACTAGAAACTTTATTTTTTTCTAAATTTTATGAGATTTTTTTTTTAAATACTTATAATCTATGTCTAGGACCTGACCTTCAGAAAATTTCTGCCATGCCATATATTTGGAAACTTGCAAGCTAATGGTACTACTGTGGTGAAATGATTTATTGAGTGGAGAATTTGGCCCTTCGCTATGTAACAGCAAGCTGTATTGGTATAAATATTCAAGGAGATTCTGATAAACGTGTTAGGCTTGTAGTAAAAGATTTTTATTTCTAGCAAGTCACTTTTGGGTGGAGAGGGGAAGCAAGCATGGGACTCTCTAGTATATTGTTGAGTTCTTCCCCCAGGTTACACCATGAACAGCTTCTGAGACCGTTGAGGAGTAGACGGAACGTTGTACGTTCACAAATAGCAGCTGGAAGTCTTCCAGGCCATAATATGTTTGATTAAAAACATAGAAGGCTAACAAGCTAGTTGAATTAAACACTGAAACCTAATTAATGAAAAGAAACCTATGCAAGTGACTTTTGACCTTAGTTGTAAACCTGAAAGATTGGATTTACTCTGTGCTACATTTTAGATTATTCTCTGCAAGATGTGTATACGCATATTGGATTCTGAGATGCCCACTATTCAAAAAGGGAAGAAAAAACTCTGCAAATGTATCCATTAACCTTTTTCTTTTAGGGTAAAGGTCACATCTTCATTAATATTTATATGTAGAATTGCTAAACTGGAAAGCTGTATAGAGAATATAAAGATCCAGCCTTACTTCTGCCCCTCTGAATGAGGTGGTGTGAAATATGTGAGGCATTTACACCTTTTTTAATTGTTTTTTTTTTTAATAGTGGAACAAGCAGGTGAGCTTTATTTCTTCCAGAACTTTTTCTTCTTCTTCCCAAAAGCTCTTCAGACATGCAAATGCAAATAGAATTGGGCCCACCTGCATCTGTGCTCAGGGTTAAACTATGCAAAAGAGGAAAGTGAGGCAGAATTGTTATAGTCTATATATCTTCCACAGATTTAAGTGTTCTGAAAGAGGAGTTACTGCTTGAGGAGCTACCTTCCATCTTGCTGCTCCCTGCTGGGAGCAGGTGTTTTATGTACACTAGGCTGACAATTGTTGTCTCTCTGAAGCATTAACATGCTGCTGATAACCAGCTATTGAAACGCATTGATTGGACCTTGTTGGCAATTGGAGCAGAATGGCTGACAGTTTGAAACTCTTTCAAACTGAATTTGGACAGCGTAGAAATGTTGTGGTCAGCCAGGAGCAGGATGTGTGGGTCCCCCAGGAGTCGTCTTCAACATGCTGAGTTATTCTGTTTGCTTGTTTTATGACCCTCTGATACAGGCAAAGCACCGAAACGTCTCAAACTTACACTGAAGGCAACTTTCTGAAAACTGTGTCTACTGAATTTGGGCTGCTCATTAAGAGTGTAACTCTCCTAGTTAATAAGATGCTTAGATGTTCACAATGTGTTATTCATAGATGGTCATTTGCTTGGTTGGACATTAGGCTGGGCGATGTGTCTGGTTTTTGGTTTTTTGTTTGCAGCTGAGTAACAATGCCTGCGTGTTTTCCTTGCCTGAGGTACTGCCTTCTGAAAGGCAGGAGGGTCGCAGTGCCTGCCCTAATGACTGCCAGCTGTGGAAATCTGCCAGTGCTCAGGTGGCAGCAGGGAGGGAAGGAGGGGAAGAAGGTGGCCTGCAGGGCAGGTGGAGACTGAGGGTGTCCAGAGAGCAGCAGGGAAGCGGACATGTGGCTGGGCCTTGAGAGAGAGATTTTTTTTTACTGGGAATCTACCGGAAATGTGTGGAATTTGTCATAACATGAGAAATCACTGAAGAGCTGCTGAATTTGAGAGCAAGATCAGAGGGAAGAACTTTCCTTGTAAGGACACAGCAATTAGGGTAACTTGTTTTCAAATATTGTTATTTGACTCAAGTGGTAGACTTGTTAGTTTAAAAGGCTATGTTATCCTCTTTTGTGTTATTAAAATCTGGTATTTAGAGATTATGGACTTGGGGATCCTCTGAGCTGAGTTCTTGCTGCAGTGATGAGCATGAGGGAGGGAGGGACCGGGGCTACGTTCTGCTTTGGTTGCAGCTCTGCTGGGGGCTCTCTGGTCACACTGGCAGCTCCGGGCTTCTGGGTACCCACCATGATCCCTGAGCTAATGCCAGCTCAGAGTCCCCTTAAATAATCGACTGCCCCCATTCAGAAAGTCCTCAGATACTAATGCTATGTGGACTGCGAATGGTCCACAGGGGAAACTAATGTTTAGTCAGGGGTTCTGGATGGTGAGCTCTTCAAGGACTACTTCAGAGTGTAACTGGGGACTGTGTTCCTTGCTAGTTACGGTGATAGTGTGAGTACAAGGTGACTTGGTTTTGGAGTGGTGATATGTAAAGAAATGATTCTTTTCTTTTTTCAGGTTACTTTTCTGTCAGACTAGTTCATTGGGTTGACATGCTTTATTGCAACTGAAGTGCTAAATCTGATGGAAAGGATGAGGTAGGAATAAGCAGGCAGCAGGAGGGTGAGGCCTTCTCTTTCAGGTGTGGTAACACTAGACTGCATTCCCTTACTGTGAGATCAACCTCTGCTTTCTGTGAAGGGAATAAAATCAATTTTCTCCAATTACTTGGCCACTTCTTGCAGATACATACCTTTAGTAGAGATGTCTTGGTTCTTGTAGGTGTTTGTGTCTATATGTATATGAAGACATAAATATATATGTGTGTTGGGTTTTTTTTGTTTTGTTTTGGAAGTAGCAGCTAAGGAGTCACAACTTCACCTGACTTCAAATGATAGACTCTTTTCTGTCCTGGTGACTGCTAGCTCTGAAGCCTGGTAAGGTGCAGTGTGGTACTACCTACTTAGTTGACTATGAATAGGGGAGAGACCAGGTCTTTTTCAAATAGTAGGCAGGTGGCAGCGCCAGTGAAGATAGATTTTTAGACATGTGAAACGGAAACAAAAATGCTTAAGGTCAATCTTTACAACACGTGCCATGAAAATGAGTAGCTGCTTTGTACCAGCTCTGACTCAAGCTGTCTTTTAGCTGGCAGGCAGATGTTGGGGTTACATTTTTTCTTTATGTGATCAAAGAGGGAAGTAAATTTGTATTTGGATGACCTTTGCCTAGTTGCAGGTACACAAATGCATATTTTGAGCATCATAAATGCTTAATGCCTTGCAGCTTGCATGCCCAGCTGCCATGTAGAAGACCTGTAGAACAAAAGACCAAATGTTTATTATAGAACGTGTCCGTGTGTGGGTTCTTACTGCTAAAAGTTTCAACCTAGGCTGATGTAACTGATTCCTCTTGTCCTCAAAGTGGTCAGAATGGAAAAATAAAGTTGTTTAATTGACTGGATTTAGTTCCTTTTGTTTGCAATGAAAGGATACAAATGTTTGAAAGAATCCTTTTAGGTAGCCAACAGCACAGTGAAGTTGAACTTTCAGTCTTTTACTTGAGAGCTTTGAAAAAATTTAGTATTAAGTTTTGGATTTGCCTGTATAAGAGGAATACTTTTGGAATGCAGTAGATGATGATAGAGGCTTTGTCTGTGCAACATACGGGATTTGGCTTTTGTATTTTCTTTTCTGGAAAGTTAATCTGATTTTTCAGTGAGGTACCTTCATTGTCACAGCTGATCCTTCTATTCACGACACCTTTTGTGATACCTGATATCAGTCTGATTTTGCTCATAAGCTTTGATGATATCAGTACGTAATCTCTGCCACAGTAGTAAGTCTTCAGTGCCACATTAAGTGAAGATTTGCCACGTATAGTTTTGCTCTGTAGCCTCTCAATCTGTCCATATTTAAAGTAGCTGTAAAAAGTAGCTTTGTATGGTTTGTAAGTATGCATATGTAGCGGAGGACTAGATTTGTACACTTGAGTGTGTTGAGACCATTTTTTTAAAATCCAGTGTCTCACAGTGCATAATGCTTCAGAGCTTGGGATCTTACCCTGTCACTTTATAGTAAGTAGGGTACAAAAACAGTGCCTGCAGAAGCGACTGAAGTATTTGCCTTGACAGCTGCAACTTGTTCTAGTTTTTGCACCCATACAGAACCGTGGTGACAACTGCAACTGAGTGTTTGCTTTTGTTTGAAGTCGGATGCCTCTCTTGTTTCAGAGGCACTGCTTTTCTCTGTATGGCTTCACTGACAGTGGCGATGGTCTTGGGCATATGCCTGCCACCTTATCTGCAGCGTAGTGTACCCAGTGCGTGCTCTTGGCCTGACTTGCTTTCCACTGGGGAGAGTTAGAACAAGATCTCAGTTTCTTTTATGTTGCTGTCCAGGCTGAGCCACTTGGCACACAAACCAAAGTAACAACCAAAGTAACAATGTGCTGTGTGTGTACCACTGCACACAGGCTCAGTCAGCGGTAAGGAGCAGTGAAAGGCCAAAAGTGTAATGATCTGTGATTCATCACAGAATCTCTGTAGATTGAAAATCCTGAAATCTGTGTGATAATGGATGCAGATGCATTGGCTGTCTCTGAATACATCAAGAAGTGTTTCTGCAAATATGCGAAAGCACAGTCTTGCCTGAAGCCATTTTTATCATTAAACATCATTAAATGTTCTGATATTCTGCTTGGCGTGATGCTGTTGTGAAATGAAAAAGATATGTGCACAAACATGTCCAAATGGGCAAATTTGTACAGAAGCTTCCTGAACTTTGAGCTGATGACATCAAATGGGCTGATGTCTGAACTTTCTTTGAATTTGCTTTGCTATAAAAAAATATAAGAAATTGTGCCTTGACCTGACTGGCAGAACTTCCCAGGAGCTTCTGTTCAATAACAGCCTGATTCTTATTATGGTAGTGTTTTTTTTTCCAGCAGTTGACAGGCCTGATATCGTGGTGTTGCTGTAGCATGTGCAAGGTGAACGGTGCTTCCATCCTTGAACTCCTGTGGTTTTGTGACCTTCTCCCACACAACGTTAAGCAGATGCGCAAGTGTTTTGACTAGATGGCAACCCCAAGTTTGTACATATTCGCAGGGATGCCATATGTGCCTGCTGCCTTGCCCTGGGACATCTGTTCAGTAGCTCTAAGAGCATCTGCTCTAAGTACTGGTGCTGCTCCTTGAAAGAGGCTGTGGGGCTTCATTTGGCACTTGATCAGGGATGGTGGAAGTTGTAAAGTCAGAATGATAATTCTGGTTTATTTATGTTTGAAAGTGATAAAGGAGATTTCCGGAACTGAATGCAAAAAGTAGTTTTGCTTTAGTTCTTAGAGCTCTTATCAGAGCATTTAATCAGTATTGTGCTTACCAGATGGCACCCTGTCTTCATTGTGGGATATTTATGTCTTGTGATAGGTGTTAGCATTGTAAAGATAAGAATAAAAAGTGCTGTATACACTGAGGAGGTTCAGAAGGACATGTATCCCAGAGCTCTTCTTGAGGTTGTGTCTTATTTGGAGTCTGTGAGCCCTCCCTACTTTTGCCACTTCCACAACCTGACAGCAGTAAAATCTTTGAATTTAATGTGGTATTGTTTGTCACGGGTTAAGATAATTGCTGTGGTAGATATGACGATGAATAGATGAATGTGTTTCTTTAGTGCAGATGATGTATTAAGCCAACTCACCTTATAGAAATACTTTGCTTTTTCTGCTTCGGGTGTCTTACGTGCTCTTATTTAATGTTGATAACGACTTTTCCAGTTTTTTGGATCGTTACATCCACAGCAGCTGTTTCCAACTTACAGTATACTTTTAGACAACTTTTCCTCCTGATCTGGAGTGAAATGATCTTTCAAATACACAGTTAAATATTCACTATGGTTGTGACTAAAAGAAGGAGAAAAAAAGAAAACATTAAAAATCACTGAGTCAGGCTTTATCCTCTCATAACAATATTAGTGTGTGAGAGTACATAGGGGTTGCAAAAGTTTTCAGGAAGAATTGCAAAGCATCTTGAGTTCATTGTGGAATAATACTGTTGTTCTGTAAAGCACATTGCATGGTCTTAAATTATCCCAACTTTTTTGATGTGCGTAAAATTAATCTGAATTTAGCAACGTGTTTTTTTTCTTATGCATTGGGATTTGAACAAGAGGCTGCAGATGGACCTCTAAAAAGCATTTGAATTCTATAATTGTATAAAAGAAGCCAGCAGTAGCTTACATTGTTAACAAATACGGAAATTCTAGTAGTGGGAAAATTTCAGCTAAGGTCATATTGTATTGTTGTTCCATAAACAGTGAGCTTTCTTAATACATGTGTTTGGAGACTTTAATCTGTCAAAATGCATGTTACTCTTGATCTACACCTGTTTAAAAAATATAAAAAAATAAATCCTCATTGAGAAATAACAAATAAAACAAGAAACCATCACTCGGTGCTAACAAGTTGACAAGTAGATTATTGTTTCTCATCTCTCTCTCTTGGAAAAGGTCTTGAAGAGGGTGGCAGGAGCTAACGACAGTGGCAAGCTGACACACAGGCTTCACGCAGATGTGATGCAGAAGAAGAAGTAGTTGTAATGCTCGGGGATCTCTCCTGGGTTTTGATATGGATCTCATGGCAACATTTAAAGTCACGCTTGCCTACATGATGATACGTTTCAGATGCTGCAATCCTTTTAGGAACCCTTACTTGTTCTGTTCCTATGTTTTCTTCTTCCTTGCAAAATAACGGGAAGTACCTGCAAAATGCCTGTTAGAGATTAGTTCATTTTCTTGTCCCTTTTATGGTAGCTTCTGTTAATTTCCCCCCATTGTTTACCTGTTGGTTTATTGTAGATAAAAACTTGTGCAATGGCATTTCAAGTCAAAGATGAGATAGATATTAAAAAAATATAACATATCAGTTTATTTTCTCTGTTTTACTAATTATTTTCTCACTGGTTGATGATTTCTTGCCTAAGTTTGTTTTTCTACTCATTTGTCTTCCATTCCACAATTTGCAGATTAGAACTTGAACATAGAGCAGGTGCATTTATTTCCAGGAGTGAATAGCCTTGATGTCTTTGCTATTGAAGAGGCTTTCCTCCAGAGTCTGGTGGGAGGAGGAAAGAAAAGATGATATTTGCTATTGACAAAGCTATTTGCACATGAATTATATTCTGGTAGAGAAAAGACAACTACAGCTTCTGAGCTGTGAACATGGTGAAGTATGTATGTAGCCAAGATCTGGATGTGAATTTGTGCATCTTAAAAAAAAAAAAAAAAAAAAAAAAAAAAAAATCAATGCAAGTGTTGGTTTGCCTTGCGCTTTTTGAATACTTGAGAGAGAGAGAGAGTTGTTGAGCTAATTCAGCCAGTCTCCGCTGTTGGGATTTTGTTGACTGTTGTTTACTGATGTTTGTCTGAATGTAACTGCTTTTGATTTGCACTTGTTGAAGGGTGGTGAAAAACAGGTCTGCTGTCATCCTCCTTTCCTGTCACTGAAGAAGTAAAATGTGGTGTTTTATTCAGTCCTGTAGCACTTAGCAGCGCATTAGGTGTACATATATAAAAATGTTAGTACTGGATTTTGCAGTAGATTTTAACTAGTCACTTCTGTATTATATAAATTAGTCAAACTCAGTGCATCAGCAACAAGCTGGTTTTAGTCCTGAAGTAACTATTGTCACTAAAGCTTGTCAGATGAGAAACTACATTGCTTTGCAATTCCCTGTGCTGCTCAAATAATAGAGCAGAGATGTGATTAAGTACAGTATCTGACCTTTCCAGGGCTGAACTGTTGCCTTTTTATTAACAAACAAAACATTGTGTAGTAAGCGATTAGCTCTGTGGCTGAAAGAGATTAGGAAGAATGACTGCAGAAAGTGATGTGCTTCCTGCAACAGGAGCTTGTCTTGCTCTCAGTCTCTTAAGCTTCTATGATCAACTGTGTAAATATATATATATGTATGTATACAAATACTTTGTGTCTGTGAGAGATACTAGACTGTTATGTAGCTCTCCCTCATTTTTTTGAAGTTTTCTGCCTCACTGCTGTTTATCTGAACACGAGAGAAAGAAAGTCTTTTTAATGACTTCTTTTTGTGCTTTGACAGCAGATGGCAATTATGAAGCATTTAACTTGTAAGTGTGACTTCACTGACAGTACTTGTCCTAGTGCTTTCCTGGCTTGAAAACGCCAGCAGTGGTGTTCTGTATATTGACTGTGCTCTTACTGACCATCAAAATAAAATAATAAAAAAATCCTCTCCAGATTTCTTATGAATGTAATTTAGTTATTTTAATGGGTGGTGGTGGTGGTGGCGGTGGTAGTCATTAATCAACAATCTGCTCTCCTGTTCAGAAAGCTGCTGTTTCTCTACCCTCCTTGTCCCTTTATGTTCATGAAGCAAGCCAGTTCCTTCACACCACCAGCCTTTCTTATGTTTTACACTCGGTCCTGCATGTATTTTATTTGTACGTATGCCTGCTGTGTTTTCATTCAATTTTGGTTTTGCCTTTATCTGCCTGTGACTGTTTTTACTTTGCCACTTGAGTCTTTGATTCGAGTCACCTGATAATGCTCACATGTTGCATGAAAATTGTCATGGCAAGGCATTGGCAGGATTCAGGAGGGTCTGAGTTTCTCTTTTGGTCAAGATTTATTGTCTTGGTGTTCCCCTTCCCAGTCTGTTGCAATCTTTTCCACGTTACCAGCTAGTGTTTTATCTCATAAGTAAGTTCCTCTCAAAGAACTCTGTTTTTCAGTTTTTATGATCTAAAAAGCCTCCGCTTCACTGGTAAGAGCTATTCTTGATGAAGTGTACACACATGTAATGCTTGCTCATACCGTCTGTTAAGGTCTGTGTACAGCCAAGCAGTGTAAAAGGCTTGTGCGAAAATGAAAATGGGCAACTGTCTACTTGTGGTTTTGTGTTGCATTTATTTTTTGGAAGTGGTTTTGATTACTGTAATTTTTAGCCCCCCACCCCCCCCTTCCCCAAACTAGCACCCATCTTTCAACTGCTATGTTAAATTGGAGTTCTCCAGTAGGGAAACACTGTGGAGGTAGATGGGGACATCTACCTGGACAACCTAACATTTGCACTTAGTTGAAGAGGTATTTCTACTATAAAAGGAGGTCTGCCCTTCTATATCCAGGCTTCATTGTAACAGGAAAAAGAGCACCTTGATTTGATACACTGCAAATACTCTCGGTGATCTGAGGTCCAAGAGAAGGCTTTGCTGTTTGCGCTGTCAATGTGCTACTGCCTGTAAGGGCTAAATTCACCCTGCAAGAATTGTCTCCTTCCGCCGGCATGAAGCCAGTTAGTAGCTGTACCTCGTTAGCTCTCCTATGACTGTTCTCTGGTGACAACCGTCTGAAGGTTTTGTGTATGCCAGGTGTTGAGACACCTAGGCCAGCCAGGAGGTTTTGTTCCCTTGTAAAGCTGAACAATTACAGCTGTAACAATAAAAGTCAGAAAAGGAGTTAAGCACAATTGCATGTAGGGGAGTCCTAAAAGTAATCAGTTTTTTAAAAAGTGGATTTGCAAATAGTAAATGTAAATTTAATGATTACCTGGTGCTTTTTTTCCTTAATGGCTTGTTGTTTGTACACTGGTAATGATATGTACAGATCTGTATTTTTGCAGTTCCTACAAATCCTACGTTCATACAAAACATTTTGGTGAAAGAACAGGGGTAATTTTTGTGTAGTTTAACCTGTTCTATGGGTAAAAAGAGGACCTCATTTTCCAGGACTGTAAAATGGTGTTTTGAATGTGAGCTGTTTTTCATGTAAGTGGTATTGCTATCTTTGTAATGTACTGAATGTATAATCTTTTCTCTCTATCTCTCTTAAAAAATGAAGTAGAAGCTAATTCATGCTGAGTAACCTCTTTAGATTGTGACCTTCCATGTGGTGTTTACTTAAAGAAATCTATGAATTAGGAAGAAAGTGACAGAAGCAATGAATAAACCAAAAAATGGAACTGATTCTTCTTCCTGTTTTAAAAACAGCTATTTTGAACTGGAGAGCAGTGGCCTACGGGATGAGATTAGATATCACTACAGGTTTAATGGGAAGTCAAGAACAGAGGTGTTCCCGTACCGTCTGGCAGATGGACAGTGGCATAAGATTGCCGTGTCGCTTAGTGCATCCCACCTTCTGCTCCACGTGGACTGCAACAGGTAAGAAAATACGTTCAGCAATTTCTATTTCTTTAAAAAATGCTTTCTGTTTACACACAGGAATAAAATTGGAAAAGGAGATTTTTTTTTTTAAAATATCTAATTTAAAAAGCATGGTAAACTGCCATGGGATAAAAAAAGGAAAACAAAGCATTAAAATGAAACAATTCATTGTGATTATGAACAAATGTGGAAAAGGTTGATTGCTGACTGGGGAGTATTAAATGCGTCTCTGTAGTTTAGGTACTATATGATGTTATGTTTGACTGTGATTGCATTTAAGTGTGATAGATTAGTGTGCACTCTGTTCTGTTGTGAACTGCTTCACTCAGCATACCTGAAGACTTGAAGAACAGATAGATGTTTCAGAGGCATTTTAATTTGATTTTACATAATCAAGCAGTGCACTTTTTTACTGATATTTTTTTCCACCTGCTGTCCCACTTGGAAATTTCTGAGAAACCTGCAAGCTTCTTTTTGCATGCCTAGAAGTGGTGCTTTTTATTTTTTTGAAGGGTTTTCTGTCTCTCACTGCACTTTCTTTCCTTTAAAAGTTGTGAAGACTGCAAGATGGCAGATTGTCAGGATTTCAAGGAATAAAAAGCAGCAAACCTAGAATCTCTCTTCCCTTGAATCTCTCTTCTCATGGGATTGGTCGCACAATGTCTTGAAGACTTCAGCTTTTGTTATTTAGTGGTTGATGAGGAAACTCAGAAAACTTGAAATTGGGACCCTCAGAATAGCCTTTAGGAATGAGGAAAATGAATCATTACTTTTGTGTCTTCTTGCACTGAAATTAATATAAAAATATCTTCAGTGAGAGGATCAGCATATGCATTTTGGATTTGGGGCGCTTAAATGGATAGGTTGATGGTAGCAGATATTTCTTTCTAAAGTCTTTATTTTGTTCAGGCAGGCAGAATAAAGTTATGTGAGTGTTTAGAGTATGCGGTTATTGGAATATTTGAAAAAGTTTAAATTTTGACTGAAGTAATTATGAGATACTGTTTTGAGAAGAAGGTTAAAGCCATTTTCTGCAACTGCATTAAGTACTGACAGTAAAAATCTAATCTGAGGGAAGTTTGCTTATTGAATCCTTTTATTTGGACCCTAGAAGCAAGTAAGTGCTTAGAGCAATTTTAATTTCATTGAGGCATGAAATCTACCATTTGTAAAGATTTCTTCATTTCAGTCATCTGATTTATTTATCTTACCATTATTTGTTTCTGTTATATTATTTCTTTGCTCAGAACAGTGTACTTTTTTTTGTTTGTTTATTGACATGCTGTGTTTTGGGAAAGGTTCTTCATTATCTCCTATGATTTTTTTTTTTTAAATGAACAGCAGATGTGTTTTAGGAAGACCCTTTTTAGCAGATTGTTTTGCTGGCTGCCTTCTTGCACGCAATGTGAAAGGAAGACAACACAAAAAGCCTGCCTGGTGCAGCATTCTATCCAGGGACAAGAGAGTCGTGGTTGTGACCTGATTTTCTTTACAACAACAGGCAACAATAGATAAATACAATTACAGAATGAGCTGTGCTGTTATATGAGGTGATAAATGTGTGTACCTGTCAGGTAGGGCTGATCCATCTAAGAGTGGTACATCTCAAGGCTGCTCCCAGCATAAATCCATACCTAAATGCCTCTATTTGGCTGTGTATTTGTGGTAGTTCATGACAACTCCTGTGGAAAAGTAATGGGAATAATTTTGAAAGCATGACTTGAGGGCAGATCATAGTAGAAGTTTAAATGGGGGGAGGTCTTTAAGTTCCTGACTCAGCTGTAGTACCTCTGTTCAGTTAATTAGAGAATTTTGTGAACATATGTGTCATAGTTTCCTTTATTGTATCTTAAGCCCCTACATCTTTGCACTCAGAAGAGAAGTCAGCGTCTTGTTCATCTCTGCACTAGCATTTCTTGATGATACTACAATAAAAGAAGTCAAAAGAAGTGAAAATGAAGAGTAAGTCAGTGAGGGGTACTTCTGAGCACTACTGAAAATCCTCCTGCTAGTGCTGGGAAAGCTCCATCTGAAAGTATGCACAGAATCCAGTGTCAAGAGCTGTGGACTTCACATGTAAATGTCACCATTTAGGGCTAGTGTGGTGTCAGTGGCTTTCAGCAGAGTTCAGGATGCCTAATGAGAAGCGATACTTCTGCAGACTTGATTGAACAAGTCAGTCACTGGGAAAGAGAATACAACTGCAGTCAATAGATTCCCCTGCTGTACCTCCTGCAGATTCGGTGTCATCAGAACAAGAATTTAGCTTGAAGTGTATCTATCTAGTTAAAGAAATTCTATGCTCTTTTGCTTTTTTACTTATTGTTCTTTCCCCTGTAAAAAAAACCCAAACAAACAAAACCAAACCAAAAAAAAAGAACCCCCATCCCCACCAAAGAAAACCAAAAAACCACGCACAAAGCAAAAAAAAACCCCAAAGCAAAAATGAAAAAATTGACCAACAAAATCAATCCCATGGATTCTTACTGGATTTCTTTAGAGGAGCTGCAACATTTGCTTCCTTACAGGTATGCATGAATTTGTATAAATGCACTACTCCTTTTGTTCACCGCTATGGTAATATGTTATACACTTGGAGGGCTATTTTGAGTGATTTGTGAATGCAGTGCTATTAAAGTTAAGCGGTATCTGAGAGTGCATTGAAAGTGTTTGCATTGGGAAAAATATCCAGCCACAACCTAATTTTGCTACAGGATTTGTACTGCTACCCAAAGCTAGTCTCTGGCCTCCTAAAACTGCAGTGGCTCAGAAGGCATGGAGATGAATTTGTAATTTGTGACTTAATTTGTAAACAGGTAGTCAAATCTGCTTTTATTCTTCCCAGCCTTATCACCCACATTGCTCTGATTTGTAAAATTGCTTTGACATTTGGTACTTGATTGTCATTTGGATTCAAATCAAAGTTGACTTTGTTTTTCAGACCTGGATAGGTTAGGGAAAAGTACTTGAGAACTGCTAAAAGCCTTTAGTGCTTTTAAGAGTCATCTTTAAAACAGTATAATTGCCTCTGTTCTAATGAGATGTAATATGGTGGGGGAGGCATGCGTATCAAAGGAGGTATATTTGCCCAAGTACATGTCCTTTTGAAATCAGCTCCTGCTGCGTCTTTCTTGCTCCTTTTGGAGAACAAGGAGTAAGAATTGTAGCTGAGTTTGATGGTAGAGCTTGGAGCTGCTGACACAGGAAGATACATTAGAGTCCAGACTAAAAACCTGTTGAATGTCACTGGACTCTTCTCGCTGACTTGCAGAGTCTTTGTGCTGGGTGTAGGCGGTAACCTCTAGCCAGGGATACATCTCAGACAACTGGCATAATAAGAAGCGGGGGTACTTGCTAACATGCTTTTAACATTTTAGTAAGGTTCAGAAAGCTTAGAAAAATGAAAAGATGATATTAATTATGAACATACAACTGATGCACAAGTAAAACCTGTGCTGGAAGTAACATGGAAATTAAGTAAGCTGCTGTTAATTTCCTTGCATCTCCAATGCTGAGTCCACTAATGGTAAACAAATCTTGTTTCAAAATATCGGTGATGTGTAGGATCTCTGCTCCCCTACTCTAGGGAAGAAGGGAGTTGTCAGGGGCTTTCTGGGGAGTGCAGCTGTATCATTGTCAGAGGGTCCTTAAATAACATATGGCGCTAAAGAGTCAACATATAATGAAATAAACTCTGCCATGCACCTTCCCAAATTTGGCCTTTTAAGGGAGCAGAGGTAAACGATCCTGCTGTACATACCTCCGTTGTCAGGAGATTTGCAACCCCAGGAGGCTGTCGTAGTCCTACAAGAGCTGGGGTTTGTCTTCATTTTTCTGGGAATTGATTTCAGCTAGAGTCTGTAATGTTGCCCGTGGTACCCGACTGTCCGTTGCAATGCTTGCCCCTGCAACAGGAGCAACAGAGAAAAATGTTACATTTAATGGCGTTAAGAGAAGAGTGAGAGAATGGCATGGAGCCTGCAATTTAAGAGGTGGTAGGTACTGTATCAAAATGTATTTATTGACAATTTATTTAAGAAATAGAAATTCCAAATTGCACTCAGTGTGTCTAATTAATCTGGGGAGGTAAGCCTGAAGGCTGCTTGCTTTATATTTTTGTTATTTTAATTCTCATTAACCATATTGCTACAAAGGTACTCACCTGTTCAGACAGTATCACTATTCCTTTACTTGAACTCTGTATGCAGGTGTAAAAGGGAGAAAGGCACTTTGTTGCAAAAATTAATGCTTTCCAGTGAAAATATGTGCTGGAGTGCCTTTTACTATGAATACAGCCTGTGGTTTTGATGGATATGCATAGCTGTTTGATGGAGGGGGTTAGTAAGAGCACAAGAGAATAGATTATAAAACTGGAGCAGGCTAGGAAGTAGTCTCCAACTGAAAAAACATGTTGTCTGCTTCTTTTATGTTTCTCCTGATAGAACAGAGCGTTAGGGAGTAAAAAATGCATGACCAGCGAGAACTTTTTAATTGGAAAAATAAATAAATTAAAGCAACATAATCCAAATATGGGAATCCAGGACCTCAGAGTTCTTATAAATAAGATATTCTGGCTGCTAACCTGAGGTTTTCAACTTCTCTAAATGAAGTCCTATGACTTTAATTAAAATGTAATACATTTAAAGAAGGTTAAGAAATGTATTTAAAAGAGGGATTCACTGCTTTACTTACTGTAAAACACTTTCTCTTGAGAGAGAAGATGGCATGGTGGTAGTGTTATTCAGCTAGGTAATTTACTCTCAACATTTGAATATGATTTTGTGACCCAGATTGCTTCTCTGCTCTTTAAGCCGTAGCAGAAACTGTCAGAGAAGCGGTTAGTTGGGTAGAGTGCTGTAATTGTGCATTACAGGTTCACCCAACTTCAGATCCGTGGTATTGTGGATTGGAAGTTAATTTTCACCTAGTCATTGTCCCTTTTGTTTGACAGAAAGACAATAAACTTTTTAGCATAAGAGAGATCTCGAGCAGGCATATCACATCAGCTGCTGTCAGGTCTGTATCATTATAGTTAAGCTGCAAGGAAACGTTCAGGATGCATTCAGCATTACTTGAGAAAAGATTTTTTTTTTTTTTAAAGAAGTTTTTTAATAGTCAGGGTTTTTCATTGAATGGCTGACGCAGAATGGAAGTGTGGGTGTGACCAAAGACTGAATGGTGATATGTCTTAACCCAGTCCCTAATGATGATGAAAATTTATTTTTTTCACCCTAGATGAATCAGTTGAACTTTTTTTTTGTATACTACAATGACAGAATTGGGAGAAGGCCATGAGTATTTATCAAAGTGCTGAAAAAGTACTATAGAAAACAAATTATAACAATCTTTACCTGGTTTAGATCCTTTGACCACCCTGAGAAGGCAGCAGCTGCTTATAGTCAGTACGGGTACCTGGGGTACTGTGCTGCAGCAGAGAGGCCTCGCATAGCTCCTGCTCCGAGTGGAGCAGGCATCTGCTTTGGTTTCTTTCAGGAGTTTATCCAGGTCCTGCTGATGTCAGTTACTGAAGAGTAGAATTCAGTCTCAGGGGGCTCAGTGAAGGGTCTTGAATGGGATTTTGTGGCACTCGCCTGAGTTTTAGGGGCCTGTGGAACCAGAGATTGGTAGCTGCAAAGCCCAACTCCTGCTGAATATAGAGTTAACAGTGTTTTTTTCTTTTTTCTCTAATTTGGAACTGGGGACTTGTGGTGCTTTCCAGTGAATTGAAAATGTTGATAGACAGGTTGGTGACTTCAACAGGGCAGGAATAATATGTTATGCTTTACCATTGACATCTTGAATTCATTTTATTTGTATGTGATAGGTGTGTCAGAGAGAGAGGATGGATAATGGTAGAGGAAATAATCTTAAATCAAGACTGGCAAGCCTCAGATGATTTAGTCATTTCCTAAAGCTTGTGACTAGGTGTATTATCTCATTCTCAAATACTTTTTGCATTGGTTCAATATACATTTAGGGTTTTTTGTGTTTTTTTTTTTGTTTGTTTGTTTTTAATGTCAAAGCAATAAACCCTTAACTTGAGGTGATTTACTTACAAGAGCAGTCTCTGAACTTTAGCCTGCATAGTTTGAAATGTATCTGGATCTTTATCTCGATGGATTTTTTTCAGGGGAGGTCTCCTGTTACTTGGTTCTATTTTCTTTTCATTTGTGGAGTGCTGATGGGGGTCACACAGACAGAGAGGCGATCATGGTAATTTGAGAATCAACCAGATAGAGCAAATGTTTTGGTTTTTTTTTTTCCTTTCAGATTATAAAAACAATTACCTTGCTCCAGCCAGGCAGATTAACTGAGATCCAAAACATAAATGAACTCTTCCATTTGAAGTGGTTAGCTAAACTCCGGAGTTTAGAACGGGAAGTCACATAGGGTAATAGTGGAGCTGAATTCAAAAATGGTAGTATAATTTTAGTTAAATACTTTTATAAAAACATTGGACCTTTGCCAAAGAGCAGATGAGAACCACTCTGAACTATTCAGAAGTTGACTTGAGATCTGCATCTCCATATAGCAAATAGTACGGAGTCTTTCCAAATGATCTATAAACCTCCTGAGTGCTGCGGGGCGTGAGAGGGCGACTGAGCAAACAGGACGGAGACTGCTGAATTCTGTGAAATGAGCCCAGCGTTTTCTTGAGTGGCTTAGTACTCGGGGAATCTTTCTTTGACAATTTAGAACAGCAATAATTTCCAAAAGGTAATTATTTTTCGAAATCCGATCTTGTCAAAATCCTCAAGTTGACTGCAGGGAGATGGAGTTAACTCCAGCTCTGCAAACAACTGCAAATAAATGCAGTTAACTGCATTTGTTACTACCCGAAACCTGACAGTCCCCATCATTGCACCACTTGGTGATAGAGTAAACTGACAATGCTGTAATGGCAGATAGTGCTGCAGGAGCAGTCAGGTTTGTTCCTTGGGTGTGGGGAGCTGGGGACATGTGGGCTTAGGGGTGGAAGGTGTCAAGGCTTGGAAATGCTGTGAGTGTGGCTGTCGTGGCTCTGGGATGTTACGTGGTGGCACAGATCTTGCTGCAGCAGCAGTGTAGTGTCCTCTCACTTCACATGTCATGCAGGGCCACTTGGCATGTTTACAGCCCTACCTGTGTGTGGGAGAGCTTTATCCAGGCCTCTTATTATGTTTGGATGGTCCTGCAGCATGTAAGGGGGTCAAGTGGTGTCAGTAGTGAGTGTCGGCACAACTGAGCTTGTGGTTCTGGTGCCATGGGGTGAGAGCTGCTTTGCAAATGTGCTAATTGAGAGAACGGCAAAGGCAGTTTAGTCGTACACTTCAGACAGTGAGATATTTCTGGGAGTTGAGGAAGTACTCCATTCCTACACGGATGGTTGGTGGTTTGGTTTTTTTTTGTTTGTGGTTTTTTTTTTTTAATTAAACATCAGATATTGGTCACTACTTCTAGTTTAAATATATTAATGATGTGAAGAACTATTGTTGTGATCTTTATTACCAATGTAATGGTACATCAAAGGAGCAGTAAGGTGAAAGATGATAGTTTGATCCTCAGCATAGGAGTGAGGTAACATGCAATTTCCAGTCCTGTAAGTTGTTTTCACATCTGAGACCAGTCAGTAATAAAGGAATCAGTGGAAGCTGCATTACTTAATTGAGCTGCAATTTTAGTGGCATTCCCTTCAGCGTGTCAAAAGTGAAAGCAAGTAACAAGCACTGTGTCAACAAATGCAACTAGAAGGGCTTCCTCAGCCCTAGCTGAATCTTTCTGTGTCGTGCCAGCCGCTTACCTTAAACTCAACTGAAAGATGTGCCGTGCACTATCCCTGGGGTGAAATCCTGGCCCCGGTGGAATCTGCAGTGAAAACTCTCATTGACTTCAGCGGAGCCATGCTTTCACCTCTGAAGCGTGTCAGATGTTGTGAGAAATGAGCTCCAAACCTGAGTGCTGTCCCTAGAGAGTGCTTTTCTGTCTCTCTGCCTGGCAGTTTCCATCAAAACTTAATTTTAGAACCAATATAATGGCTTGTTCTATGTTTACTGTATGTTTCATACACTTCCTCAGTCATGGCCAATTAGTTATTATGGAGAGAGTGGAGCGCAATGTTAGCTTTGAAACCACTGAGGCTAAAATGGGCAGGTGAAAAATACCATGGGAAAATGGAGATGTGGGTTATCCAAACCTGTGGTAAGAACTGAGGGAACACAGAATGAATTGTCCCTCTGTGGCGTTACGGAGACAGCGGCTAATGGGGAGGAGTGTCAGCTCCGGGGAGAGCCCAGTGCCATTGCACAGGGCTGAGACAACACTAACGGGAGGGCTCTGGCAGGAGTGTAGCAGTGAAGGCAGGATGTTAACGAGCAAAGCCTGTGGTCCTCAGCCTGCAGTTACCTTCAGTCACGAAAGGAAACTGGCTTTGGAATATGGATGAGATTATTTTATGATTATACACAAATCATTTAGTGATGACATGAACCCCTTGATGAGACGATCCTGTGACAAGATACACTGTAAGGCAATTAACTTCTCAGCAGATGATTTTTTGGAGGGGGGAAAGAAGCTGTTTAGTAGAAAGGTTCCCTGTGGCTGGCTTCCTTTTAGATTTATTTTTGTGGCAGTGCAGAAAGGAGTTGGAATCAAAACCCTGATTCTTCTTGTGGTTCCACCTGTCTTACTGTACTAGGTAAAGTGACTTTGGGGTTGAGAGTAGCATGAGACAGAAAGGAGGAAGGCTGCATATACTTTGTGAAGAAGGGCTGTTTCTCAGCTGTAAGTTACTTTCCTTCAGGTTCTGCTGTAATTGCCAGTTACGAAGACCTGTGTGCTGCAGATCTTGGGCCAGGGACCGTCATGTCTCCCTGTATAATGCAGGTAGATGTAATAGAAGCAAAGATTCAGCCCTGCCAGTTCCCATTCAATGAATGTCTTGTGGCAAACACCAACAGTAATCTTAAGGGTTTTTTTTAATTTTTTTTTCCATGACAAGATGGAGATGACATAAACCATGTAACCACGGCTTTACCTCTTTGTTCTGCTAGAATTTTATTTTGGGGTTAATTTTGCTGCAAAAACTGAAGTGCCATTATTATCATACACATTTTTACCCTGTTGCTTTCTGATGTAAGATAGGCTTAATTGTTTACTTCTTGTTTCATAGATACTTTAATATATTTTTTAATCTCATATCCATGTTGCTGTAAGGGCTTCTTCTTTAATTTGTGGGAGAAGAGTTTTTCTTCTTTTTGTATCTTAGAAGAACCCATTGAATTAATTTCTCGCTGTTATTTCTAGAATCTGTTTTGAATTGCTCAGTCTTGGTTTACTGATATTTGGCATCTGGGATGTACTCTGAACATTTGGTTCATCCGAGATGGGCTTTTGGTGTGATGTTTGGTATGGTGACAAATGAGAGTGTTGTGCTTTTAGCTTTCTTGTTAACAGTTTGCTTTATTCAGTGTTCTGGTTTAGAACCTGACTCAAAGCTTGCTGAGGTTAAGGGGTGTCTTTTAGTGACCCGGTGAGTTTTAATGTTCTCCAGATTTATAGGTGGATTTGTCTCCCTGTCTGTAGTGGATACGTGTGTGCATCGTAAAAACCCCTACTGCTACATGTTTTATGCTGTGGTACTCAGATAGCGATAGTTGCTCACAAGTGGTAAAAAGATGCCAAAATACCTTTGGTGAGTCAGATGTTTATTTGAAAAGTGGTATTTGAGCTATGTGGCTCTCCTTTGTATATTGAGATGTTTAAAGATAAGTACCTAAATTCACATTAATTTATAAGAGTTGTGGACGTTGATTCCTATGAGAAAAGTCTGTGTATGTAGATGATGTCTCCCGCAGCCCTTAGGTCGAGGCATTCTTTTGACCCAGACACCACCTTGGTACTGCTATAGCCAAGCAGGCTGAATATGGGAAAACTTGGTATCTTCACCAGAAACAGTGACAAGTACATTCCTCTTGTGCTTCTACTACTTGTAGATTATGTGCAAGTTTTATGGGCAATGCCAGGACCATGAACCACACTCTATTTACCTCAGATTTACCAGGTCAAAATGGACTTTCAGGAACACTATTAAAACAGGACCGTTGCTGTTGTGGTTTAATGCTGAAAGGCAGCAAAGCACCGTACAGCCGCTGCCCCGACAGCGGGATGGGGAAGAGAACTGGAAGGATGAAAGTGGGGGTGGTGGAAAGTGAGTTGAGATAAATGCAGTTTAATTGGTAAAGCAAAAGCTCTGTGCACAAGCAGAGCAAGGTAAGGAATTCATTCACTACCTCCCATCGGCTGGCAGGTGTTAAGCTGTTTCCAGGAAAAACAGGGCTTTATCTCATGCAATGGTTACTTGGGAAAACAAATGCCGTAACTCCAAACATCCCCCCCTTTTTCTCCTTTCCCTTAGCTTGTATTGCTGAGCATGAAATCATATGGCATGGGATATCCCTTAGGTCAGTTGGGGTCAGCTGTCCTGACTGTGTCCCATCCCAACTTCTTGTGTACCTGCAGCCAGCTTGCTGGTGGGGCAGTTTGAGGAACAGAAAAGGCCCTGACTTAGTGTAAGCACCGCTCAGCATTAGCTAAAACATGGGTGTGTTATCAACACTCTTTTGGTCACAAATCCAAAACACAGCACCATACCAGCTGGTTTGAAGAAAAGTAACTCTATCCTAGCCAAAAGCAGTACAGTTCCCAAAGCTGAAATGTGCAATAACCGTTTGGGTGTCAAACTAGCTGTCTTAATACTGAAAATCCTGTGTTTCTGTCTGGAAAATTATGGACAGTGCATGTGCAGTGAAGTGCAAAGTGCTCTGGGAAAATCATATATAAGATACGGTTGACCTCATAGTTTGTTTTATTTTTTTTTTCCACAACTCTTGAAAATCCTAAGCAAGTGGCCAAGTTTCTATTTCGGCCTAGAGTCTGACTCAGACTGTTTTCTGGGTTTCTTGCACTTTCAGGAACGCTATTTTTGTTATATGAAGATGGGTAAACACTGCAGCTTTGTACACAAGTTGTTAGCCTAGGGCTTAGGCGCCCTTAAGACTGTTGTCATCAGGAACCAATTGTACGTGTTTTGTCATTTGCTAAGTAAAGTTAATAATACGGACCTTGTTTGTAAAGGTGCTTGAATTCACCTCAGGATTTCCAGATGAAAGATAGCATACAGGTGTTATATTCTGAGAAAGACGGATTTCTGCCCTTCATGTTGCCAATGTCATATCACTTAGTGGCTCCAGTCCTCTGCTTTGAATCAATAACAATGATTGGTTTTACTTTAATGCCGAAGAAATACTGCTAAAATTCATTGATAAGTTTGTAAAGAAAACCCCATGCGGGCAGCTAATATCTCTGTGGATTTACCCTTCTCAATTTATATGTGGAGAATAAACCTCCAAACTCAACAGTGAAACCTGCTATTCTAACCATCTTTACTTGCATTTGTCTAATTTCCTCCTGTTTGTTAGAGGATCTTTAAAGTTAATTTGCATTTCTCTTGAATGAAAAAAAGAGATTGTTTATAGAGTCTATGTAGATACATTTTTATTTTTAAATTTAGATTTGTAGTTGGAATATTTAAACTGAAAAGTAGAGTACATACACTTTATCTCTGATTATGTAGGAAGATCAGTGAAGTCGTTTGGGTGACAGAATTTGAAGAGAACTTAAAAACTGAGCATGAACTCTTGAGTCTTTTACCTAACAGTACTTAAAGGGGGCCTACAGGAAAGCTGGGGAGGGACTCTGGATCAGGGAGTGGAGGGATAGGATGAGGGGTAATGGTTTTAAACTGAAAGAGGGGAGATTAGAAAGATTTAGATTAGACATTAGGAAGAAATTCTTGACTGTGAGGGTGGTGAGACACTGGCCCAGGTTGCCCAGAGAAGCTGTGGCTACCTCATCCCTGGAGGGGTTCAAGGCCAGGCTGGATGGGGCTTGGAGCAACCTGGTCTGGTGGGAGGTGTCTCTGCCCAGGGCAGGGGCTTGGAACTAGATGATCCTTAAGGCCCCTTCCAACCCAAACCATTCTGTGATTCTATATACTATTACTGGACACCTCCTATTTTTTTCTCCCAGAGCTGAACAATAACTTTTGATTAAATAGTTGGCAGTCTCTATTGTATATTCAAAATTTAATAATAAAAGGCTTCCCTCCAAACCTGAGATTTTAATCTAAATTGCTTTCCTCAGTTAAGTGATTGTGGACTCCTGTACTATGACAGAGGAGATAGCACAAAAAAAAAAAATATCAAAATTTCCCTCAGGAAGATTATTTTTCTGAAACAGAACACTGGAAACTGAATGAATAATTCAGTTAAAGTAACTCCAGAACTGAATGCGCGTCAAATAATGCGTCCTATCTGTAAACGCTATCAAGAAAATCCAATCACGTTGGTATTGACACGTTTTCATTGGGAGGCAAATAGAAAGCGGGTTGAAGGAGAAATATGTAAAGATATCCTAGTATTTCTTTTCAAAATCAGTTCTTAATCCCGTCAGAAGAATAGACATAAAGACAAATGCCAGTATGGTATCTTAAAGCTAGAGACCAATGTAATCATCGGTTTCTGTATGCAGTCGTGATTCAGAAAATGTTGGATGAACTTTTTGAAGTGACTTGTTATTTTTGTACAATGGTCTGTGTTAGGAGGCCTGACATCTGCTTTTTCAGTTGTACTGAGTTTTTGCAGCCTCAGCTGGAGATGATAACAATTGTCAAGGTGGTCAACAGTTCTGCAAATTAGATTAGGATAAACACAGATGCAAAACATGTGGGAACCTCCCTCACTTCTCTGACTTTATTACAAAAGTTAAGAGTGCTATTTCAAAGCGTCTGCCACAAACAGTTCGGTATTTTGTGTGACTTCTTCATACCCTTCAGTTTATTTAAAGGATCTGAGGATCCAGATGGACGTATACAGGATAACGAATGGTTGCAACAGAATGTCGGTTTTGAGGATCAGGTTTTGAATTGCAAATATCTGTTTTGATGATTCACCCTGATGTTAGCAAGGGCTCCTGTGCAGTCATTGGAGGGGCATTCAGAGAGGGATTCATTTGATGTAAGATGAATCACACCCTAGAAACACTTACGTCTCTTCATTAAATTATAAGTCTAGAGGACTAGTTTCACTGTAGGTGTAATCTTTTGAGACATCTAAAATTAGGTGCGGTGAATTCAACACCTGTTGCTACATGGAAATTTATAGCTTCAAGAGAGTACGTGTGGCAGCCACATCAGGAGCAAAACGCCCTGTTCTTGGATTAACAGAGACCAGCAATTAAGAAATGAGGTTCCTGCTGTGCCTTAGCCACTAGAATATTTAGACTGCAGCTATTTGTTTCTTAATTGTACTACTAATAAAATAAATCTCTCTGGTTCATATCTAGCCCGCGAGTTTGAGAAGGCATGTTCCTGTTTTAGACCTGAAAGAATTTGGAAATGTCATGATTTTCTGTGCTACTTGTATTGACTCTTGGAATTGTAATCTATTTTATTGTTCAGAATTTTAGGCAGTTGCATCTCCTGATCAGTCCATGTTGGTTGATGCATTCTAACGCAAACAGACACAAAGTTTATTTTCATGTTATACTAAATATTTCAGCTATTTTGAAAATGCTTCTGGCATGACAAATATTATATGTATGAAGCAGAGCTGCATCTCCACGAAAGCGGGGTACTCTCCAAGTGTTTACTTTCATTTGTTAAAGTTGTGCGTAAGAAATCTTCTTCACTGCAGGAGACAATTCCATGTCACGTTTTTTCCAGAGGGAATGTGGCCCAGCGCATTGAGGCGGTTACGGCTCAGTCATGCCCAGTCTAATTGGCAGCGTCCCTCCCCGACTCAGTCTCTGTGATCTTGGTTAACCAGACTTCCTGTGTTTCAGTTTGCACACATGTAAAATGACAATGTTTCCCGATTTTACTGGAACGTTATAAAGATGATAAAAATAATTTTAGATTGAGTGCGTGGAAGGGAACTGTCTCCTTGTCCAACAGAGCCTCATTTCTAGAGAGGGTCTTCCTCTATGCAGAGAAAGGTGTGTGTGTATGTGTATTTGCATGCAAATATTTTAGATGCACTTCCTTGCAGGAATTCACTGATTATTTTATAGATTTTCTGTTTTCTGTATATTGTATTCATCGTGTCACAGACGCCTGCTTGGAATGTGTCCTTGAAAAAGGTGTTTCTGAGGATTGCATAAGAATACTTAATAAACCAAAGTGTGCAGAGAGGGTAAAGATACAGATACAAAACACAAGGCTATCGTTGGTCTTTGTCAATTAACAGACGTTTTCCTTAGTATGTTTAGCTAAGTAGGATAAGTGGTTAGTGAATGTATTCTGAGCATGAACATTTCAAGAAAGAAGGATGGGTTCACAGTTGTATTACTCCAGGTTTATGGTTTAGTTCCTTTGAAAAGTCAGCATAAAGTAGGGGCAAATCAAGCTTTCTCTTGGAAAGTGAATGCAGTAATCATAAATCCAAAAGACTGAAGTGTGGAGTAGAGCTTCCATTAACCTAGAGACCTGAGTCTCCTCATGCTGGAGGGGCTATTCACTCTGCAGTATTTTTAGAGACCATAGTTCCCTGGAGTCCTTTTTCTAAGCATTCCTGTTCTTGAGAAGTGTATTGCGCATTTCTCTGTGTGGGTATCAAAGCCAAGTGTATTGGAAACTGACCTCCAAGGAGTCTCTAGACCAGCACTTCATAAACTGGAAGTGTAGCAGGTATAATTTAGCTATTCATATGCCAAAATACAAAGTATTGGTCAAGCATGGATAAAGTGATAGCAGGTGACACATCTCAACCCAGAAAATCAAGCAAGGGATTGAGAATGATGTGGAATTTTAATGTAGCTGTGAAAAAAGAAGGATCCTTTTGCGTCTCTTCAGCAACAGTAATTTTTCAGCCTGAAAAACACCTATTTTCTTTCAAAATAAAACCAATACTTTCTCATTACACTTTGAGATACGCTACAAAATGTTCATGGTTTATGGGTTTGTCTGAGTGTAAAAACCAAAAAAAAAAAAAAAAAAAAAAAAAACAAACCCAAAAAACCCCCCCCCAAAAACAACCCTGAAAAACCACCTGAATAATCAATATGAATAATCAATAATATTTGATCAATTTGTAAGTGGCATTTATACATGGATAATCCTAATGTCTGGATGAAACCCTGTTCCTAACTAGTTAGTCAAGTGGCACCGTAATCATTTTGTAAAGACAGGGTATCTTCAATGCCCGTGAAGTCTCTCTCCTTCTCAAAAACCTGCTCTAGGGATGCTGCTTTGCTTACAGTGTTCTTGTGACTCAAACCATGAACCATGCAGCCAGGGGATGTGCCCAGTTCCTGGTTTTACTCCAGTGGCACATCAGTCAGCTCTGCTGGCTTTCAGCTGCCAATGTGTGTAGCTGGTGAAACTCGGTTCACTGATATTTGAAAACATTTGTTTTCATCTTTATTAAATCTACTGATTGAGAGTTAGTAATGCTATCATGTTTCTTTGCTGATATTAATTCAAAAACTTTTTCCATGTAGTTCCAGTTTTGTCTTTTTGTAGCTGTTTTACCTTTGTGTAAGCAGCTTCCAGTTTTGCATCACTCTCCCTTTTTGTCAGGAGTTGTAGGACTCTTGTTTAGTGGTGTGGTTTTTTTTATTTTAATTCTTCTTCATCAGAGAATTAATATATGGTGAACCATGTTCCTTTTTTTTTTTTTTTTTAAACTGTGGTGAATTCAAAAGTGCTTTTTGACCTTTTCGTTTCCCATGAGTATAGAGGGGATTGTAGGGGTAGCGATAAGCTGTGTGTGTGCTTGCCGGGGCTTTTTTGCTGCTGTTTAACAATATACAGTAATAAAGTAAGCTCACATTGTTTGCAAACCAAATAGTGTCATCCAAAACATCTTTTTACGTAGGAAGATAAGCAAGGACTGATCTGCATCTCGTGCCTTCTCTTGAATCCTAAGCGTGTTACTCCATGGGCAGATCCATGGAGAAGAAAACCAACCAGTCTCTTAGACATATATGGAATAAGGCACAAACCAACTTTTAATTAATCCCTCAATTTAAGGTAAATATTCAGAATTGGAATTAGAGTGGGATAGTAGAGAAATATGGGGAATCCTGAGGACGTGTCTTATGGCACTTTCTGAAGAGACTCTGGAAGGAAGGTCACTATAGCCTTTTCCACATGGGTCGAAAGTCTTTGTTAAATTGTCAGAAAAGACAAGATAAAGCACTTCAGCCTGTCTCTGATTTGTTTTCCTTACTTGCTGTTGTTGAACTGTCATATAGTAATTGCAGGCAGATATTGTAGAGTTCCTTTAACTAGGACAGGTGAATAAAAATCAAACATTCTTCAATAAGTAGTGTTGTTTAACCGGGTCAGCACTGGGATTTTATCTGTTAACACAAATTGAGTTCTTTATGGAATATTGACTTGTCTTTTTATTAGATTATATTAGAAATTTTCTGGTGAGGACATTAATAACCTAAGCCATGAATAAAGCTGTGTTATATATCCAAAGAGAAATTCCTGCTGTGATAGTGCAATTCAGTGATTGGTCTTCTCAAGGAGCATGTCAATTCTTTGTTCTTCGTTCAGCGTTTTGCAGCAGTTTTGCATTTGAGTAGTCTTCAGTTTTGCATGAGGTATGACAGAAGGGGTCTACTTACACTTTAAAATATTGATAGAGATGGTGCATGCAAAATTCCTGTAATTCTCAAAACGTAGTTTAAAAGAGTATCTTCTTGTTTTGCTTTTTGAACAGGTAAAACAGCTCAGCATCGTAATTTTGCAGATAGTGAAAAGTAATTAACTAGTAGAGGCAGAAATTTCCTAGAGCTTTGAATGTATCATGTTGATGAAATGTGATGAATTAGGGCTGATGATAATTATCATAAACTTGAGCAATAAAATCATGAGTATTAGAAGAAGTCTTCTGACTCTGATACTCACGTTCTTAAGCTGGAATTTTCATGTAACTATTTTGTTTTTAGGATTGAGATTGTTTCTTTTTAAGGAAATAGTAAGTTTGTTTGCCTCTGGCTTTTTAGGTTGCTTCCATTTGGTTTTGACAAATGGTTTTCTTCTTTTCTGAATAAGCAAAAGTGGGTGGAATATATGACTCTGTACACTGACATAAAAAACTTTACAGAGCTTTCTTGAAGTTCTTTAGTACCAGGAGGATATTCTTGGCCTCTGCAAATGTATGAGTTTTCCAATAACGTGGTATGATGGGTTTGACCGTGGCTGGACACCAGATGCCCACCAAGCTGCTTTATAACTCCCCCTCCTCAACTGGAGAGAAAAATATAACGAAAGGTGAAAGGCTCGTGGGTGGAGATAAGAACAGGGAGATCACTCAGCGATTACCGTCATGGGCAAACCAGGCTCAACTTGGGGAAATTAGTTTATTACTGATCCCATCAGAATAGCGTAAGGAGAAATAAAGCCCCCATCCCTCCCTAAGCTCAGCTT
Organism: Alca torda; assembly: GCA_008658365.1. NCBI lineage: Eukaryota > Metazoa > Chordata > Aves > Charadriiformes > Alcidae > Alca > Alca torda. The sequence continues at coordinate 65,643,052 of CM018080.1, read as the reverse complement.
CACTCCCAGTTCTCTACCTCCTCCCCCTGAATGGCACAGGTGGACAGGGTTACAGTCAGTTCATCACATGTTGTCTCTACAGCTCCTTCCTCCTCATGCTCAAGCCTTGCTTCAGTGTGGGGCCAATCCCACAGGAGACAGTCCTCCATGAACTTCTCCAACGTGCGTCCTTCGCACAGGCTCTAGTTCTTCACAAACTGCTCCAGCATGGGTCCTTTCCATAGGGTGCAGTCCTTCAGGAATGGACTGCTCCACCACGGGTACCCCATGGGGTCACAAGTCCTTCCAGCAAACCTGCTTCAGCATGGGCTCCCCTCTCCATGGGTCTACAGGTCATACCAGGAGCCTGCTCCAGTGCAGGCTTCCCACAGGATCAAAGCCTCCTTTGGGCATGTGCACCTGCTCCAGTGTGGTGTCCTTGGTGGGCTGCAGGTGGATATCTGCTCAATTGTTGACCTCCATGGGCTGCAGGAATTCAACCTGCTTTCACCATGGTCCTTCACCCTGGGCTGCAGGGGAATCTCCGCTCTGGCACCTGGAGCACCTCCTCCCACTCTTTCTTCACTGACCTCGGTGTCTGCAGAGTTGTGTCTCACACATTCTCACTCCTCTGTTCTGGCTGTTAGTTGCATGGCAGGTTTTCCCCCCCCTCCTTCTTAAATATGTTGTCACAGAGGCACTGTCACGATCACTGACTGGCTTGACGTTGGCCATCTTGGAGCTGGCTGGCATTTGCTCTGTCTGAAATAGGGGAGGCTTCTAGCAGTGTCTCCCAGAAGCCACGCCTGTAGCCCCACTGCTACCAAAACCTTGCCATGCAAACCCAATATATGTGGCAACTTACAACACGAAAATCAATGATTATAGTTCGTGAGCCTGTGCTAGAAACACTTGGAGCGTAAATGGGAAGATAACCGTGCAATGAATTGTGTTGATTGACTTGTATTTTTCTTTGGTGTTAATTTTTCATGTTCGTTTTAAAGCTATAGCTTTAAAGAAAGAAGAAAAAGAATTTAACCCCTTTTAAAAGTACAGATAATTTCAGTGCTTTAAGCTACAGGTCTTTACACGTTTAGTCTTTTGGCTATCACACTGGTGTGATTACGCAGCAATACATACTCCCTGTTAGCTGGATAGGAATGGAAATATATATAATCAGTGTCTCAATAATCCTTACTAAGCATTCTGGTTTTATTATGAAGCAGTAAGTTCATGGCTCCCACCGATGTGACATGGCAATATGAGAATCCAGGGTCAATAACTTTAGTCTTGAATTTTTCATATTCTGAAATGATGATATCATTGTTGCAGTGGTCTGTGTTCCTGAAAAATGTGTCCTGGAAACTTCATTACAGCTTTCCTAGGAATAAACAAATAAAAACCCCAAGCAAAACCTTTTTAAAACTCCAGATTTTTGTGAATTTAAAAATGCTGTGTTACAGCAATTTTTCATGAATTCATTTTAGGCATTTGTTATGTAGATCACTGCATTCGTGTGCAAGTTTATGCAGTACATAAAGTTTGCTTATGGACCTCATGTTACTTCTTGTCATTGTTATTTCTTATAGCTATTATTTCTACTTCCTCGAAGAATAACCAAGGAAATGTCCCTGTAGTGCTAGGTACCAAACATATACAAAGAGGTCTCCTTCTGTACCAGACCTATGCTAGTGACACGGACAAGCTGGATGTGCAGTAGTGGCAGCACACGGGAGCACCCAGGCCCCGTGAATTCAATAACAGCAGCAAATAGGGGAGAAGTGGATAAAACGAAAGGGTGAGGTGCAAGGATGAGTAATGCAGATGTAAAGGCCATAGGAGCAGAGATGGAATAAAGTTTCTCTGTGAAATCTCTTCAAAATTCTAAACAGTCTGAAAATCCCCAAAGGTTTTTTTTTTGGTTGGATCTTGTGTGTGTCTGCACTTTTTCTCCAGAATGGGTAGCTGAGTTTGAAGAACACCCCTAGGCTAGGATGGTCCCATTTTACTGTTTTCCCTACTATGGTGGGTTCTGGCATTGTTTTTCTTTAACCTAGTGCTGCATAGTTGCACAAGGGGAGTTTCAATTTTATGCAGTCTTCATATGTTAGTGATTTGAATAGTTTTTTTTCCTGTATGTTTTTTTTTTGCACTTAAAGTTGTAATATACCTTTATAACTATTGATGATACATACAGTGTTTAATGAAAAGATATTTTTTTTTTTTTTATTCTACTTTTCATCTTTTATTGTTAACTGATTTGGTTAGGAACTTTTCAGAGGAAAAAAGGATTCAAGTAATGGCAATGTATTCCCTCTACAGGATTTATGAACGCATCATTGATCCTCCAGAAACAAATTTGACACCTGAAAGCAATTTATGGCTCGGACAGAGAAACAGGAAACATGGTTTTTTTAAGGTAAGCAGATATGAAACGTCTCATGAAGAAGGAAATTAATAAATAGTCATCAAGATATTTCTGATTAGTTGTCTTACACTCCTGAAATCTGATTTGTATGATTTTTAATAGAAACTGTGGACTTGGGATTTGAGGCAGGTCCAACACTCAGAGAAAAGGGTCTCTTCCTGCAAGGTAGAGTGTCGTAGTCACTGACTGCAGTGCCCAACATTTGGGGATTTTGTTTGGTCTCCTGGCTCACAGTGGTGGTCTTAATCACTCTTGGAGGCCATTTCCTCCTCGATTTCACATGCAGAATACCCTCACCTTTCTGCTGTTTGCCTCGGGTGACTCTTCCCTGTTTGCCCCTATCAGCATTAACTTCTAGAGCAGAGAAGGTCTTCTGGCCTGCGATCCTATGGGTGTGGCAGATACTAGCTGTTGGATGCAGTGCATTTGCCTTGCTGCCAAACAGTAGATTTTTCTGTTCCTGGACTACCGTTCTTTCTGTCTCTTTTTCTCAACTAATTGTGTCACTGTGTTTCTCAACTGAGAGTCAGTAGTGGGTCACGGAATTTTGTTCATGAACTTCTTTGTCCGTTGGAGCTTCAATTGATTCCAAACAGCCCAGGCTGGAAGGCTGGCTAGCTGGCAGGACTTGGGCTGCTCCTACCTTCTAGCTGGAAAGCCTGTCTTTTTCCAATTATGAGGCTCCCCAAGACAACATCTTTGAGTAGGCCAGTATGGGCCTGAGGGACTTTTCAGAGGAAAAAGAAGATTCAAGTTAATGGCAATATATTCCAGATTTAATTAATGGCAGCACGTTTCTGAAATTGCAAAGGACAGAAATGACCTACAACTTGAAAAGCCCTCTCCTGTATGTTTCCTTTCATTTTTTTTTGGCCCCTGGTGAGGCTATATGATTTTCTGGTCAAGGCAGAATTGCTGAACCAACGGGCAAACAAAATCCACCAACAAATGAAAACCACACCTTGCACCTAAAAATTAATTCTTTTACTTTGTAAGCAAGCTACAGAAAAGTTTCTGATATTTCTTCCAGTTTTGGATAACAATCTACGGTCAGGTGTTTATCAGTGAATGCAGTGATGGGCCGATCTGCCTATCCATGATATTGGCGTGGATTTGTTGCCAAGGTGATTTACTACCCACTCAGTTTCCCTTTGAAGCTGTCAGTTCATAAGACAATTTTACAATTTGCTGTTTTTCTGAGGACCTCTCCTCGAAGTCTCCAGACTTAACAAGCTTGGACAATTATTTTATGCTAAAATTTATGGTAGGATTGTTGTAGCAACTAACGATTTTAATAGTGAAACAGAGGTAAAAGCTAACTTTGAACTTAAATGATTGTCCGAGAGTTGTTCTGAACCTAGAGTACATTTCATCCTCCAGCAGCTGAGCTGTCACTGTGGAGTGAAATTGATAGTATTATTTTATTCTACAGCTGTTGTTTTTTTACCTCAGCTGCTTCCCATAATTCCACAGATGGTAAACATATGTTTATAGCTACATAGGAAAAAAAGAAGTTATATTGGATTCGCCCATCTTAAATTCTTATTTTATGCAGGCAGTCAGAGCCTCAGAACTCTGGGATATTATATGTTTGTAAATTAATATTTCTACGCATTAACACTTTGGAAACAGCAGGGTAGATAATGATATGCTAATGAGCTGACAGTTTTTATTGATCATAATGGAAGTCGACAAGTGCCTTACTTTGCTTTATGCATGCTTGAATATTTTACTAACTTTCTTCAGGGCAGAAATATAATTGGTTGTATTTTTTAAAACCTGCTTGAGAGTTTCAGAAATCTTACTTTTTTTTTTTATGTTACTCGTTGCAAAAACTTGGGATTTTGCCAGTTTGTAAAGAGTACACATCTCTTTCCATATATTTACATGCTCAGCAGGATCTCCCTTTCTTTTTCAGAGCAATTTGTTTCACTGTTTTAGCATATTAAAAAATATATCTATTTTCCTTAATGTAAACAGAGATCTGCAGGGAAATAAGAGTGTTAAAAAAGAATTAACATTTTTGTATGTGTGTTGGAGCCATGATAATGTATGTAACAAAAAGCACCGGATACTGTCCTGAGTATCATCTTTGCTGTTCCAAAAATTTTCTTACTTTAATGATAATTAATTGTTATGCCTCTACATAAATGAATAACATTAAAGCACAATTTGGGCCACAGTCTCATGCCTATTTTAGATCATAATTCTTCAGTATATCAGAAGAAGAATGAGGGGAGGGGATATGATATCCATAAGTCACCGTGGCTAGTTGCTGCCATTTTTCTTATTTATGCTTTTGTTCCATATCCTTACTTACCGTGATTATTCCACAAGTAGCCCTGCTGCATCTGTGGCCTTGCTGGGGAATGAAGTGCTCTATGGCATAATCAAGGGAATCAAAGTCTCGCCCCTTACAACTAGTATCTCTTAACTGGTTATAACTTACCTGCTGTGACCAAGCATTTGGAGTTCAGACAAGATGGAATGGTTTTAGCACAGTAGTGGTGGGAGCAGATGTGGAGCAGACTTAGAATAGACTTACCTGTTTGCTTTGAAGGAAATCTCATGAATTACTTCCTTTGAAAAAATACATGCTGACCCTTCAGGTTTCTTTGTGCATCTCAAACCCAAGATTTGTTTTTGGGCTAGAGAATACCATTATAATCGGATTAGGAAACCAAAATAAATGCAACTGAAAGGAGGAAGGGAGTGATACCAGACATCCAGGGAACCCTCACTCTAGGATGGATCTGATTGTGCTCAGGATCAGAATTATCTGCAAAATTCATTTTATTGCCGGGGAGAACCGTTCCCCCTAAGGCTCCCTCCAAAGAGCTGCTGCAGAAATGAGCTTATTAATGCATTGCTGACTAGGTGATTCATGTCGAAAGACAGTAATTTTCATATCTGCTATAGCAGGCTCTATTGATCCCGCTGCTGTGTCGGGGGATTGTAGAGTAGGTGCTTGAGAAGTGCGCTGCTATTTAGACTGCACAGCATCATATGTATACTTGGGCCTCTGCAGTCATTTTGGTCTCAGAGTTGTACAGGTAAATACAGTGCCAAGGGCAGCTGTTCAAGCGCCTGGCATGGGGCATGCCTGCCCTGTGTAGAGGAGCACAGTACTGGTCTACTGGAGATCTAGTGGTGTTGGCATAGCATTGCCTAGGCACAGGGTTTGATACATGTGCCTCTGTGCAGAGCCTGTCGCCAGCCCTGGCCGATGGCACTTGCACAGCTGTAGGGCACATGTTATCTCTGTGGGAGAAGTAGGTTTTAAAGAGGGTGAAAAGCAACGGAGGAAATGAAAACGCAGAAGTGGAGAGCTCGTGGAATAGATGAGCCTTTTCACAGAATGTGGGAGGAGTCCTCTATTAAAAAGAGACATGAAAATTGCAATAAGCAGGGCTTTTGTGTTACATCCTCATGGGATGGCCTTGATATTTAGTGCTGCAGGCCTGAATTTAATCTTGTAGCTGGTAATCTGCCTGCACAGATGAAAGCTCTTCAAGCTAGTGAGTCCTGATGCTGAACTGAAGCTTTAATGATAACATAAATGTGGCATCTGCTTGGGAAGGGAAAAACAGTGAAGATTTTGACCAGTGATATCTCCCTGTCAAGGCCTAATATTGATGTCCCTTCCCAGAATGTGGACCGAAGAACTCCACCCTGTGCCAAAGGGAACCGGGGCCCTGGGCTTGCCCTGGGGAGTTGTGCATAACCTAATTCTCCTTCTGGCTGTGGTCATAGAATGCTCTCAGCAACCTAAACGTAATGCTGAAGGAGGAATAGTCCAAGTGTGTTCATATGTGTTACAACAATTATGGCTGTAATAAGTGTTTGCCTATAATGAAGTCTTTCTATTAAAAAAATACATCAGCAAAATTTCTGCTCCTTGAAGGTTCCCTTCTATATTTGATTGTATTAATTCTGTTTCAGAGGGTTTATAGACTTAGGAAGGCATCTATATTGGTGAATTGATGTTCATGTGTTTTTCCATGGTAACATGCTTTCGAGTAGCCAGAAACTAAGACACAAAAAGTAGTTGTGTTTCCTCTTCAGGTTTGTCCTGGTTTTTCCCTTTCCTTTGCTGTTCTGTTAAACTGCCTTTATCTCAACCCATGAGTTTTGCCTTTTTCTTCCGATTCTCCCCCCATCCTGCTTCTGGAGGGGGACGGGTAAGCGAACAACCGTGTGGACCATGACAAGGTTGTATTTAAATGCAAATCTATCCAAAAGACAATTGAGTGGTGGGGCTCTGATGCAGCAAACGTATTTGAAGTTCAATATGCGCTTTTAGAAAAAAGGCTGAGGCTAACATCACTTCTCTCTGGATGATGTCTTGTTAGCGGTGTGATATGGTCTGATGAAACTTTGAGCTTGTCACTGGAGAGGCTTAAGCATTGAAGTATATTTTTGTGCTTCACCTAATTTCTCACTGATGACTGCTAGCAGACAGTATGTAAAATGGCTTTCAGGATGTTCCATTTCCGGTGACAGTATTACTTCTCATTATTATGATGGTTGCATTATTCTCATAGATGAAAAGGTTAATAAATGTATATACTTCTGCAAGAAAGACAGTGTGATCTGATTATGTCTATTAATATTTTCAGTTAATATTTGATCATGAAACAGTAAGCAGGAATCAGTGCTTGCTGATTACCTTCTGCTGATTTAGCAAATGAGCATGTAAATGTTAAATGTTACTTACTGTACTTGCCAGGCTTCAAAGGCTCTCTGAGGCCTATATTTTATTTAGGGTGGAGTTCAATGTTTTTGGCAAGTGACTATGTCCTCAGTCTGCAAAACTCACTCTATTGCAATTTAACTGAAAATTAAAACGTAGACTTACAAATCAGTAATTTAATTAGATAATGACTGCCAAAATGATAAATTTCCTTTCAAATTAAAGAGATTCTTCTGTGTCTGGGAGGAGATAGAGCCATGTCATAACATCTGATTAACAGTCAGGGGAAAATACAAATAGCAGCACTAGAAGTCCCTTGTTTTCCCTTGCTCCCCTCCCTTAGTGACCGTGACATTATCAAAGCTAGCGGATGTGGAGTTAAGTACGTTACGCAGTCAAAGATGGAGCAAGAGCTTTGTACTGAGCCTAAAAGAGCCAACACAAGCTTCAGCATTTTCTAGGCTGTTTGAAGGCTCTAAGGTTCTTCAGGACCCAGGTGTGCAGGGATACTGGGCAACCCTTTGTGTCTGCTGCCTCTGTCAGGGACATCCTTGCAAGTCAGGGACAACAGAGGATGCAGCCAGCACTGGATCTTTGGTCCTTGCTCTCTCCTGTCCTGCCTAGTTCGGTTTCCGGACCTCATACAACCTGTACTAGCTGGCTCTGACCTTGGAGCCCTCATTTCTGCCAGTCCTGCGTAGGGGATTTTTCCATCTGTTTGGGTTAGAGAGAGGATTTAATTCTAACTGATGGCACGATTACATGAACTGCATTTTGAGATACAAAGCTAGTAGGCTAAATTAAACCAAACAACTGAAGTATAGACTCTTACTTACCACTTGCGTGATATACTTCTCTTTTCATAATGTTTTATTTCACAGTTTTATTTTGGCTGAATAACTGAAGAGTATTGCTGTGTTTTCTTTTTGTCTTTTGGAAAAGTGTGTCATAGGCTTGAATAACAGATATTATTGCACTGCCTTTTTACCAGTCTCATCCCGTTTTAAGACATTTAAGCAGCTTATATGTGGTGATTGCAAAAGACAGAGCGGTATCATTTCTGTGTTTTATGAAAATTAATATCCAAACACACAGGAAGATAGGAGGAGTTATATTTTGTCTATTTTCAGTTATTTTCCTCCCAAGAAGAGTGAGCTGGTCAATTTTTTGTACCCACTTAAGAAATTACTTGCGAAACAGCTTGTACGGATCCAAGTGAATGTTTGTAATCTGTATTACCAGTTTTCTCTTCTTTCACAAAGGGTGTTATTCAAGATGTGAAAGTCATCTTTATACCTAATGGATATATAACGCAGTGTCCTAATCTGAATCGCAGTAAGTAGCAATTTCTTTATTGTCTCTATTTTAGATTTTTCATACAAATTACTCCTTTGTTTTAAAAGTAATATTTTCAGGCTTGTCATTTTTGCATGTGCTGACTTCCAGAAGGCAAAAATTCTGTGTAAACAGGTTGCATTTTATGTTCAGATAAATCAAGTCGGATATACTGTTGGTTATTTATGGGTTATTGTGTCTTTCCTTCTCTTCCTTTCTGTTTCTTCTTACTCTTCCTTTATTGAGCATGCCCGACCTGCAGTGATTTCTTAAGTCTGGTGCAAGGAATCATGGATTTGCAAGAACTCCTGGCAAAAATGACTGCAAAAGTAGGTACCTAAGCTGCTTTGTCAATTACCCATTTCCTTCTGTGCTAAGACCGACATGAAAATGTTTATTCCTTTTGCAATTACACTTTCATGGTAGGGCCATTTTTTTTCCTCCTGCCAGTAGCCCTATCTGCAATAGACTTATGGATATAGCTTCATGGATGTCACTTAAGCCTTATACAGTTCCTGTTGTCTGCCTTATTATTTGTAAGATAGTGACAAAATGCCCAGGGTCTGATTTTTTTGTAAGAAGACTTAGCATGATTTCTCTTTTCATGCTGAGGGATAAATGCAGAAACAAAGGAGTGAAATCCCTTAACAATTTCCTCACCATGTGATGCTGTAAGAGGGTGCGTGGTTGCCTGTGGGAAGTCCTGTGAAGTCTTCAGGACTGGCATAGTCTCCTTCCTGGGAATTGAAATGAGGCCCCGAAATGGAAATGCCTGTGAAGCTGCCGGCTGTGCTGATCTTGACATCACCTTTGATCAATGGCTTTTACCAGTGTAAAAGTTAACCCAGCTCCTAGGTAGTGTGGTATGTGCTTGGTTTTTGTTTGTCTTTTTTTTGGTTGTTTTTTTTTTTTTTTTTTTTTTTTAACCCCCGTTGTTTGGATTGTGAATAGGATGAATGGGAAGCTACAATGTTTTTTTTTTTGTTTTGGTTTTTGGAGAATTTCTTTAGGCTCTGCTCCCACAATACACAGTTAACCTCTCTGTTAGCCAAGGGCCTTCAGCAGAGGCTGTGGTGAAGTTTTGGGGTAGCCATCTGTGTTTTAGAGGTGACTGAACCCCTGATGTGTGTTAAAGGGCAATCTGTGAACACTTTTTGAGGTTAATGTTGGTGAACCATCTGGTCTGTGGTAAAGGGTAATTTACCTCACCTGTCTCATCTGAAAATGCACTTATGCATTAATTACTCAAAAATTTAAGTGCAACTACAACCAAGCTGTAGATGCCTTTAATCTCAGTGTAGTTACCAAACAGGAATTTCAAAAATAGGATCTGCATAGTAGTTCTACTAGCTTAAAGCATTATACTTTTTACTGTGCTGCCTTTAAATGTTATTTTCTTTCCTAATAGGAAAGGGGAAACTTTGTTTTTAGAGAGTGTGCGCATTATACTGACAATCCACTTACTCAGCCGACGTGCATTGGACAGGCTGACTCCAAATGCGAAATGTGAAGCTTTTAGTTCAGTTTGCTGCTTGTACTGTGAAAGAAAGGCAATTATTTTGAGCCCTGCTGGTGGTATAAGCAAATTCCAATTATGCACTGTACTGAGTAACTTGCTTTCTCTGCTGTTAATTATATTTTTGCTTGCTAGTACTTTAGAAGGGGAAGCAAATAACACAGTATTTGTACTGCAAAGACTCTGTGCTTCCATAAAGTGGTGCTGGGATAATCCTTCATTGCGAGTTCCCTTTGTGTTATAGCAGTGCACTGGCTGTTTCGTTACAGTTGTTACAGAAATATTGTTGTCCAGAAAAAAATGCATGCAGCAGGAAAGGAAGTTAATTTGGTAGGCAAATGCAAGTTAAAAATGGAGGAACTCGAGGTTAAGGTTTGTATCTGCCTTTTCAGTCCTAGCCACAATAGCCACAAGTGGTGTGCTAATGTAGGTACAAGTATATCATATGGGGCTGATGTATGGCAAGGCAAAGAGCAAGGCTTAGAAGGGCAGCAGCCTGCAGAGATCCTGTTTAGCAGGGCAGGTGGTCAGGTAACAACTTGCTAATGTACGTGAGCAATGAACCCCCCAGCACCTGGTCCTGCACCAAGAGATGCGGAGCATGAACACGATGTTTTGGAAGAGCGGACCCTGTGGCTTGACATCCAGTTGTTGATTTTAGGTTCTGCTATATCTAGGATTTCAGTTTCTCCCTCAATCTCTGTTTGGTTACTGTGTATTACAGCATTGAATAGACCAGTGAACGTTGTTTGCAATGAATGTGTAGGTGCAGTTTACATACCATAAAACTATGAAGACACAGACCAGGGCTTGTCTGGGAAGAAATCATCAGACTAGTGTCTTCAGGCTCCAGTAATTTTGGTAGCAGTGCAAATTATGCAGTAAGTAGGCAGGAGGAGAGAGTACCCTGTTGCTTGGGCTTTACCTCAGGGTTGCATGTGTCTAGTGCTGGCTCGGGATGGGACATGGGGACTGTATAAGGGGCCCAGCAGAGCATTGTCTCTAGCGGATTGTTACGGAGTGCTGTGTACAGGAACATTTGATCATGACCTGTAGCAAGCTAACCACCATTATGTCCTCTTCCTACCGATGCCTTGTAAGGACATAGCTTTTAAAGATGAATAAATGCTAGCTTTTAAAGCCTATTTTATTTTTGTCATCACTTGAATTATTCTGAATCTCTCCAGTATATGTGTTTAATTGTGAGTTAATCTTCTGTCCTTAAATAGAGAGACACCATAGGTCAGAGTGTTAGAAATCTGGCTAAAACTTAATTTGCTGCAGGAGAAAATGATCACGTTCTATTTCAGCCTTCCCAACTGCCATTCTGGAACGCTGCTAATTCCTCTTTAAATATAATGGCTAAAATAATTCATGCAACGTTAACAATCTACTGAAATCAGTCTGGGCATCTCTCAGACTGAGTGGAATATAATTGAGTGGAATATAATTTCTTTTTGGTAAATTATGGGGCCACACTAGGGTGTGCTTTTTGTTCAGACGTGCTTGTTACATGAAGAGTTCCAGCACAAAACTTCCTATTGAATCTTTCTTTGGTTGAGGTGAGAAAGGTTAAAGCTTGAGTTTGATTAAAACCAAGAAGAATCAAGTGCTTGAGTTCATTGATGGACTAGTTAATCTGGTTTTTTTACATCTTGGATTTATATTGCCATGAATACTTCTATAATTAACAAAATTTTCCATGTAAATTTGATAATTTTGGTGGTTTTTTTATATTTTTGTTATTAATTTTTCCAGAAACAGTACATTTTTAACAGAAGTCTTTCGGTTATTTATATGAGCCAGAGGAGAAGCAAGGAAAGTGTTAAATAAGTTTTGTGAATAATAGCTAGCCAAATATTCCGGAATGTTAAGAATTCAGGATTTTGTTAGTATATGGAAAATTTTTGGCATGGTGTGGGCTGCTTCTCTCTCATTAGTTTATTTCTATTCACAACCTAAAAAATGTCTGAAACTTGAGAATTTTTTACTGATGTTTTAAACATTCAGCAAATGCAGTTGTGTGCTTTTGGCAGCACTTGGAATGATAGTTCAGCTAATTTTTAGGAATTCATGGTTTTATTGAGTTTAGTAGAAATTTTTCAATTAAGGCTTGAAGTTTAAAAACAAACAGAATGTTTCTGGTCACTGGTGCGGCAGGTAACAGTTAAATGTTTCTGAAGAGATTCTGCGGGCTGTGATACATTCATTGACCTCTGTGTATCAGAGGGTTTGTTGTTGCATGCCTTCCTCCTGGTGATCCACTTGATTGATCTGCTATGTTTAAAGATATGTCTTAGAACAGGAGGTAAATGATATTTAAGCAAATAAAACTTATCAAGATAATGCAAATGACAGAAAATGTTAGTAAAATTGTTTGTTTTCTTAGAGTTTTGTTCTTTCTCTAGGGAATAATTTCTAGGACAAAGGACAATATCAAGTACTACTATCAAATTTGAGTATTTCTGAAGTCTGTTCTCTCCAAAGTTTCTATAGCCCATTTATATGGGAAAGCTCATTTAAAAAAAAATTTTAAAAGTATGTAAATAAAGTGTAAGACAAATCAAACACCTTTTTAAACAAACTGAATGTGTTTTGTATACTGTAAATGTAATGACTGAATATAATGACCTGAAAAGGGTTTCTGATGAAACGAAGCAGCTCAGTAAGAGGATAGTTTTTGCCTCTAAAATGTGAAAAGTAGTTTCAAAGTCACCAGATCATCCTGAGTCTGGGCGAGATGAGTATTAATCCCATATTATGCCAGAATAACAATTTAAGAAATAAAGATCTTTTATTCAGGGCTTTCTTTCAAGAGGACTGCAGAGGAAAAAAAAATAAAATCAGAGAAATTGGTCTAGTATTTCTTTTCTTTTTCTTCCCCCTAAATATGTTGCCCTTTTACTGTCAGGAATGAAAAAGGATATATTAGAATACTTTCATTTAAAGTGGATGGATTTTTAGAGGATGGAAATATATGAAATTCAGGTATATGCCATTATGCACAAAATACTATAGCACTATGCATTCTTTTTTTTTATAAAATTGGCTACTATTAAAATGTAGCAGCCTATAACGTAGGATAATAGCATCATATTTATAACAGAATAGAGTATGCACGCATCTTGTCTTGTGCCAGATTTAGGTAGCCTTGCTATTTGCAGTGGCTTCAGTGTGATGACTGATACGCGTAAGACAAATGTGAATGTAAAAAAATCAAGACCTTGAGAAACTCTTATCCAACTGGCACCAGGGTAATTTTTAGAGCAATGGCAGTTCTGTGGCCTGAAGACTGCACATATTTACTTCTAAATGTTAAGTATGTATGTATTTATTTATTTATTCTTAGTACTAGTAAATAGGAAAATCATTTTGAGTGCTCTGAGGGATTAGAGATGATGGCACTGGGTACAAGGTGTGCGTAGGTGGGGTGGTTCCTCTCTGGAGGATGGGAAGATGGTACCTTGTATGAAGGGGGGAGTGTCTGTGATATGGTTTAGGAGAGGGTGGTTCAAAAAGCCTTGTCCTTTGCTGCTGCTACATGAATCAGTATTGTCCCCCCTTATTGTTGCATAGTATCTCATCAGTAAACATAGCAATTGCTAGCATGCAGATGTAATACTTGGAAAAGATGCATCAGTTTTAGCTTCTTGATACGCATTTTAGTGGTTGGAATCAAGGAGGTAATGGGAACAGCAAGAAGTGTTAAGAGCTAGCCACCAGCCCAGGGTTTACACCAGGAGTGTGGCCTCTCCATTAATCACAGTCTGGGAATATTTTGTATTACACTGAATTAAAATGCTTTCTTTCCCTTCTTAATCTCACTTGCTATTGTAAGGTTAAGACTTTTCTAAAAGTCAGAAAGTATTAGTCTGCCTGATACTTAACAATGATGAGATAGGGATGATCAGCAAAGGTCAGTCTGCCAGTCTTTGTGCTTTTTGACTTGTAATCAAGTTGATGAGCAATTAGATTTTTTTAAAAAACAAATGTAGTTTGTGTACTTTTGGAAGCGCCCGGACAATCCTGAGGGGATCTTAGTGGGGTTTGTTACAGTACAAGAGACGGTTGCGTGACTCACACTGTTGTCAGTTGGCATGGATGGCTCCGTCGAAGTCTGAGGAATAGCGTTAGATTATACCTGCTGACGTCCTGGTTTAGTTTTTGGAAGTCAAACTTGGTTCGGTTAAAAATAAGTATACTGCTCTCTCATATTTGCTTTTTTAAATCATGTGTTTGAATTGCAGAAATCTCATCAAGTTACTTTCATTTATAGTTAAATTATGCAGAAACAAGACTGAGTCAGTTGGAAGACTGTCATTGTGAGAAGACTTGTCAAGTAAACGGATTGATCTATAGAGACAAAGACTCATGGGTTGAAGATGATCACTGCAGGAATTGCACATGCAAAGTAAGAATTTCTAAAGAGTTTAAGGAGTAGGACCTAATTAAAATATGAAAATGGTCTTTGAATATGTAATGTTAACTCTGAGAAGTATGTTTTTAGTATGCATCTAGTGGCAGTATGAACAATAGGGAGGGAAATGGTAAAAAAAATTAATAAAAAATTCGCATTGCTTATGTGCAAGCTTCATAAATAAAATCTGCTTTCCCTTGACAGCACTTTCTTATTTGTTCTTATTATAGCTGTGAGGACTTTATGGTTTTGGGGTGAAAGTGTGGCATTGTGTGTGTTTGGTTTAGAGTTGTTTTCACTGCAGTAGTTTTTCAGAAAGGAAGCATTATCTTAATAGTATTCATAGATGCTCAGTTGCATCTTGCATGGTAACAACATGCAGATTCTGGTTTCAGTTTGTGACTCTGAAAACCTGAGGAACAGAAGAGAATTAGTATGTAAATCTTGGCTTGTTGAAATTATTTGATAAGTATCTGAAGAGAGTCTTTGTTTGCTCAAGAAAATAAAAAATTGATTGTTAAAAAATCTCAAAGATGATTGGCACAGCCTGCAGAAAGTGGTGCTTATGTTCCTGTAAAGATGGGCCTGTGTTTTCCACTTAATGCGCTTTGTTAAGGGAAAGTGAGGCAAAACCAGTAATATGTATAAAAATGGGGTGGTTCACCTTCAGATGCATTTTGATTCAAGTTTTGTAGTTGGATAGGATTAAACTCGTTACTGAAGGATGGGTCTGTAATCCAGAATGCTATTTTCATTAATTAAGTAGTTTTTTGTCTTCTGTGTTTTGTATAAAATACTCGCTTACAAATACTCAATTACAACAGTTGTAGTTGAATTTTGTCTTTAAAACCTTTGCTTAGAGTGGAGTTGTGGAGTGCCGAAGGATGTCCTGCCCTCCTCTCGATTGTCCTCCTGATGCTCTCCCAGTGCATGTGGAAAGCCAGTGCTGCAAAATATGTAAGGGTAAGTACATCTCGCAGAGCTTTTAGTTGCCCTCTCTAAGCAGAGTTAAACTTCTTCTGAAAGCAGGCACATTTTAAAATGACTTTCATGGGTCCTGGTAATTCAGGTAACATGAGTCAGAGTGGCAAACTTGATTTAAGAAGAAAATAAATAATTGCCGAGAAATGAACAAGCATTGCAACTTGCTAAGGTTCTCTTTTTCCTATTGTCAGTGTAAAATTATTAATGTATTAGTTTGGGGCTGGGAAGCCTTACTTGGCTTCAGCTTGTATCTCCCGTGGATGTTGAGGAGCATCAAGCCTGTGGTCTGAACTTTCTGTAGTGACGAGTAATAAACCGGGCTGTCATCTTTTTCTTACCTTTTATTTCACCTTGGAAGTTTGTTCTTTAAAATAAACATGAGAGAATTTCAGACCCTGGGTTACTGTCACTGTGCGGAGCAATAGTTTGCTGTAATTAGTTTCAAACTAAATTAATGAGAAGAAAGAAAAAAAGTAGGTTTTGTGATCAGTGTTATTGTCAGTTTTCAGTACCTTCTTCTGGAAATGAAAGCTGTAACATTCCTGGAAGGAATATTCAATATTTGTTGCCTTAGTAATAGTACAAGGGACAAAGACAATTTATATATGGAAATCTTAGCTGAATACTGGTTGCCAGTCTTACCTTAAGAAGCACAAATTATCTTCTGGCCCCTCTATTCTTGGAGAAGAGTAAACTTCATCATGATTTTTTTCAATAATTCATTAAGACAGGGATGTGAAATTATTTTAAGATTTATTAGGAAAATAATAACACTTTTTTAGCACTCTGTCACCTTTCTTCAGTCACTGAATTCATTAGTTCCATGCACAAACGTCCTTTAGCTGTGATCTTGCACTGGCTCTTGTTTACTTATGTCATCTCATTTCCCTCAGCTCTACGTCGGCGTGAGTATTCTGCTTGCTAAAAGATGTTTATGAACAGAGTACTTGGGTGGTTAAGTGGCTATGCTGGCCCATATTTTTTCATCTCAAAATATTTTTATTTGTAATGTTGAGAGTCTAGAAAGTTCTTTATGAAACCGGATGCTTCTCTTCACACGCCTTTGCTGATGTGCATGTATGCACAACGGTCAAAATCTGACACACAGGAATTGCAAGGCACAAAACTGTAGATTAAACATAAATCCCCATAAGTAAACTGTTTTCCTGTTATTTGTAATGGAAAGATGAACAATCAAACTTGCCTTTTGTCAGTGATTGGCACAAACTTGACTCGTTATTCTGACAAGAACTCAGCATGTCAGTCAATGGGAAGAGATGTATGGAAGTTGATTGAAATTGATTGTAAATGCCAGCTCCTTGACAGAATGATGTGCTAGGGCCACAGTCAGTAATTTTTGGGTAGATAGCAGTAATTGCTGAGGCTTTCCAAAGAGCTGCGCTGCAGGTGTTAATTTCCCCGTGCTTTTCCTATTAAGCTCTGATAGAATCATCAGTTGTAATTTGCTGTCTCTGGGGATTATTGAATGGCTGGATTATTGAGCAGTGTCCCGTTTTAACTGAGGGTTAACGAACAAAGTAGCTCTAATGTCTCATATGTTAAGGGTTTTAAAAATGAGGCGGTTCTGTTTTGATCCCTGCATCTTGTCCTAGCCTTCCAACTAATATTTGACAAAAGACTATAATTTTGTTTAAAACCTCATCATTTTTCTGAGTTGTGCATTAACTTGCTTTTTGACGTGTCCATTCTTTTGTTAAAAGCAGTTGTGTCAGGAAGATAGACAGAAGGAAGAAAAGGAATTGCTCTAATTCATCTTCTCCCAAAAATAGTTACCGGGATTCCTAATTTTAAACAAACTTCCTCATCTGAAGTTTTCTTCATAAGTGAGATCACAACAACTCAGGCATAAAAACGAGGGCAGCCTTAGAAAAATGAAGAAAACTAGGATACCACAAAGAAGCCGCCTGTTTTTTAAATGTATTGTTGATGGAGGAAACGGTTGTTCTGAAAATCTTGTGGGTTTTGTTTTTTTTTTAAGAAATGAGCATTTTCAAGAGTGTAAGTTTAAGCAAAACGAAGCAAATGTAAGTCTGAAAATTTATGAAGATTGAACTAGCCATCCTTCATGTTTAAAATTTAGGAATCAAACTGGCTATGACAGTTGCTGCTGTGGAGTACTCCTACTGGTATCGCCACTAATGGGTACACACATGCACCTGTAAGTGCTTGGTTCCCTTACCTTGGTATTTAGGAGAGAAATTGAGGTA
The DNA here is from genome assembly GCA_008658365.1 of Alca torda. Classification (NCBI taxonomy): domain Eukaryota; kingdom Metazoa; phylum Chordata; class Aves; order Charadriiformes; family Alcidae; genus Alca; species Alca torda. The sequence continues at coordinate 65,625,472 of CM018080.1, read as the reverse complement.
AAACAGTTACTAGACAGTCTGTGACTTTTTTTTTTTTTAAGAACCAAGTACTTTGAACGCTTTCACTGTGCACGTGCCTTGAGCCTTGAGTCAGGAAACTTTTAAGGCTTTGTTCAAATTGCAACACAGGATTCGTACCTTTAGCTCTCCTTTCAGTGTCGTAGATCAGACTGTTATTGGTCAAGCTGAAACACCACAACAAAAAGTTATTTTGTCAGTTTTTAGTAATGTAGAGTGCCTTTATGATGGATACTTGATTTGTGTAAGATCATAGTAGTCTAACTGTTCTCTTTAATAAACGGATTTACTATCCTCCTCTGGAACTGAAATTTAGACAGCTAGTTCCATGAGGACTGGGATCGTTATGGTAATACCTGACTGAGGTGTATGCTACTGTGGCCTTGCTGGAGGTTACCTTCTTCACGGTGGCTGTAGTCCTAAACTAAGCTGGTTGTCTGCGTCTTGAAAAGAATGAGGAGCGCTCATGGGTTCTAGTCTGTTGGTTCGGTTGTGGAGCTGGTTATCTTTAGCAGAAGGGGCAAAACTTCAGACAGGAATTTTTAGTAGGAGCTTTCAGTTTCCTGCGAAATCTGCTTATTTCACGTGCGTTTTAGGAATGTTTTTCTGAAGTATATTTTTATAGTTTGTTGACTCAGTAGAGTCATTCGCTGCATCTAATCCATTTTTGCAGTGCTGCAGCAAGCCAAAGAGTTCACCTTTGTGTCCCCCCAAAAATCTGAAGGTTTAATTGAAATCTGTGCCTATATTAGTCACTAATATGTCTCCAGTTCTTGAAGTGAGTCATGAAGACCTCTAGTAACACAAATGCTGTAGCTAATCTACAGAATGTCAGTATTGAAAATATTTTCTATCAAATACTAATGAATTTGGTCCAGTACATATTGTCTTATGCTCTTATTCTTCCTCTTTAATTTGGGTAAAGATGGTACTTGCTCTTAAAATGAATTTATTGTTAGCTACTTTGTTTGTGATTTGTGATAATACTGACTTCTGATGAAAGCAAAATGCATCGTATTTTTAACGTGTCCGTATTTTTTCAGTGTATGTGAATACTGTTTTTACTTTTGTGTTACACTTTGCATTTGTTTACTATTAAATACTTACTTATTTGTTTTTTATCTCCTGCCTTCTTGTCAAATTACAGCAAAGTGTATCTATGGAGGCAAAGTGCTAGCAGAAGGTCAACGAGTATTAACCAAGAGCTGCAGGGAATGTCGAGTAAGTTTCAGTTGTATAAACTTTTCCTGATTTTAAATGTATGTGTGGTGTTCAAAAGTGACAGTGCGTTTCCTAGGCTTCCTTCATTTCTTAGTGCATTTCTTTAGGCTTCCTTCATGCAAATGTGACATCTCTCGTCTTAAAGGGGGAGACCTTGAAGTCAGTGAAAACCACAAATACGAAAGCAAGGCAGGAATATGACCCTTGCAGGGTAATAATAAAACAGGGCACAATGACTTGGAGGGATGTTTTCTCATTTATCTCCACTGTCATGAGCTCGAGAAAAAGGCACTGGCATCTTGAACCACGTAGTAATTTCAGCCGAATTGCTAAAATTTGAAGCAACCTGGTTTATACTGTTTGAGTTACCCTAGAATTACCTTAGTATTACTTAAACTATATGTAGCCCTGCTAATAATTGAGATAAATTACTAAGTATTGGACTGGACCGGCGTCTTTCTTGGCAAGTTCATAACGCTTAGTCAACTTCAACTCTAGTCAGCATTGAAGAATGCAGGTAAATTGAGACTGCGTTAGGTAGGAACATTCGGGGAGTGTTAGTGAATATAAGAGCGCTATGTGGTGTGTAAGTGTGGCAGGAACCAGTTGTCCAAACCAGCCTTAGAAGAAGAGAGTAGTAGTAGATGATTATAAAAGGTCCACTGCTCTCCTGAGGCACGTATCGGTTGTGAGTATGTGTGTGCTTTAAATATGATTTATCACTTCAGAAAGGCACAGCTATTTTAAACACATTTGCTCTCACGTGTAATTTTCAAGTATTTTTGGTTTTACATCTTGTTGAATTTGTAGAGGGGGAAGGGTGATAAATGGGAGGCTTACAAATGGTATTGACAGATCAGTAAGCTAGAACAATTATGAAAAACATTTGGAAAAGATTACAATGATCTGGTTATTGTTGTGCTTGTAGCTGAGTGTACAGAGTAGCAATTTTATGTTCACTAATGGAAATGGACAATAACCGGTTGCAGATGTTGTAAAAGCAGCTTGTTATGCAGAATTACTTTGCTGTTGTTAGTGTTTAGCTGTATAGGGGTGCTCACCATTGTATATACAAATACGTGGGCAAGGTCGCTGCCTTGAAGACAGACTAAGGTGCCTGTTATTTATAATATGACATAGAATGTTTATTTGGGAGGGAAAGTGCCTATATGAAATAAGATGAGAACAGGAACATTAAAGTGAAACCAGAGAGAGTGATCTGAATTATGACAGTGTAACTTCTCCGTGCTATGAATGAGAGCGTTATAGTCATCGTTATGAGTATGATAATACGTTCCTGAAGATTAAAAGCAAGTACTGACCATCAAATATCTGTTGTATTAGAAATGATGAAAATAATAACGGAAAGAGCTTTTGCATTTTACTTATTGTTAAAGGAAATTGATATGGCAGTGCCGATTGCAGTAACGCTGCAGTTTGTTATTTACATCTTAATGGAGAGTATTGATAAGTACTTGAAACAGCATATGTGAATGCAATACCATGAAAAAAAATGAGTCCGTGTCGCAAACAAACAAACCAAAAAAGGTATTTCGATAGGTGTGTTTCAAGAAGACGATGAACCTCACTGGCAAAGCTTGTCATTCTGACTCAGGAGAGTTTTTAAGTGGGTGTTTACCTGGACTTCTATGACATGATGTATCTCTAGACAGGAAGTTCATTCAATGTGTCTTCACCATGACCTCTTAAAAGCTGTAAGCGAAACACCTACTTATTTACTGCCTCAATTAGGAATGCTTACTAGATGAAGGATGAATGGTGTCAAACTGTGGCAGTTGTCATCTTTTTCTATCTGATGCAAGCCTACTGGTGGACAAAGTGTTGTATGAGTAAAGGAAGGGCTTTGTGCTAGGGGAAGGCCCATAAGAAAATTAGTATGATTTAGTTTTCCAGACTTGAAAAACAGACATCAAGATCCATGAAGGAACACAACAGAGAGTACAAATCAACTGTCAATTTATTAGTGTTGGTAAAGACGACTTAAAAATGTTGGGGAGTAGCTCTTGTGTCTGTAAAGGAGGATGTACTTGTAGGTGGGGCAATGTCAAAAAGATAAAGTTGAAATTTCACATTTCAATTTTTGTTTGAAGATAATAGTTTATTCTTTGCATAGGTACTGATCCAAGTTTAAGAGGCTATTAACTTTTATATTTTTTCCATCTACAACAAAATAGTAATACTGATGGATCTAGATAGATCAAAGATTTTATTTATTAGGCTGTGATGAGTTGTTTTTTTTTTCTATTTCTGAAAAGTAATCCAGACTAAAAATGTATTTATGATGCATATCTTGTTAACTGTAAGCACAGATGTTACAGACGGACAGCCATTCCCAGCTGGAATCCTGCCCACAAACACTCTCTAGATTAATCTACAATGGCAAAATGACAAAATTAGTGCCCAGGTATTTCGAAGACTCAGAGAATGGTTCATCACAGAAGGGACCTCTGGAGGTCATCTTTTCCAGCTCCCCTGCTTGAGCGGGGCCATCTAGAGCCAATTGCCCAAGACCACATCCAGAGAGCTTTTGAGTATCTCCAAGGATGGAGACTCCACAATCTCTTTGGGCAACCTGTGCCAGTGCTTGGTCACCCTCGTACTGAAAAAATGTTTCCTGATGTTCAGATAGAACCTCTTGTGTTTCAGTTTGTGCCTGTTGTCTCTGGTCCTGTCACTGGGAACCACTGAAAAGAGCCTGGCTCTGTCCTTTTGGCACCTTCCCTTTAGGTATTTATATGCATTGGTAAGGCCTCACTGGAGCCTTCTCCAGCTCTCTCAACCTTTCCTTCTGTGAGAGGTGCTACAGTCTTATCCTCATGGCCCTTGGCTGGTCTCTCTCCATCTCTCTTGTACTGGGAAGGCCAGAATTGGCCCATCACTCCAGGTGTGGCCTCACCAGCGCTGAGCAGAGGGGAAGGATCATCTCCCTCGGCCTGCTGGCAGTACTTTGCCAAAAGCAGCCCAAGTTACCATTAGCCTTTTTTGACGCCAGAGTACGTGGCTGGCTTGCGTTCAACTTGGTGTCTGTCAGTTCCCCCAGGTCCTTTTCTGCAAAGCTGCTTTCTAGCAGGGTGACCCCAGCACACGCTGATGCATGGGGTTGTTCTTCCCTGGGTGCAGGATATTGCACTTCTCCTCGTTAAACGTCTTGAGGTTCATGTGAGCCCGTTTCTCCAGCCTGTTGAGGTCCCCTAGAAAATGCAAGCGTGTTTGTGCTTTAGAAAACTGCACCTTTCTGCATTCCATAAGTGGTTATTTTGGCTTGTGGATTTCACCAATATGGTGACATGGCTCATTTGAAGTCAATGGAAAGAATTCTATAACTTCTGTTGGATTGAGAGTTTATTGCTTAAGCTGACTTCTGGGTTAATGCCTGTGAAGGACATGATGTCTGTTCATAACTGGATGATGTGTTTGACAGCAAAGGGTACAAGAATAAATTCCTCTTCATTAATGAGGGGAGCAGGCAGTCAGAGAGTTTCATACAAATTCTAGAAAGATGGACAGGGCTCCACTGACTTCCAGGAAGCTTGACTAATAAGTTTTTCATACAGATAAGGAACAATGCGGTTCCTAGAGTGACAGCTAAGGACACTATTTAGAACTTTCTCCTGAAAGGCTGATTAACAACAGCTAAAATAAAAGGGGGGAAAAAAATGCCAAACAACAACAAAAAACCAAAATAACCTCATCTGAAATCTTGCTATTATTTTCCAAAGCGGATCATCTGAGATGAGCTGTTTGTGGTTCAGATTTTCACTGCATGTCACTGATTAGGCTTATAGCCAATTCTTTTTTATGTACTTACCTTTGTAATTACAAGAAATTTAATTATCTTGTTGTAAACGTTTGACTCCCAATCTCATTCTTTGTGGATTGTATGTCACAGTTGGAGCTTGACCTATTTATTCCAGAAGAATGTCTTTTTGACATCTATTTCTGTCCAGATTCTATGATTACATATGTGAATTGAGTATTAAAAAGTTAGTAGTTTTTTTTAAGGCTGCCTGAAGCAATAATTCTGAAGTGTGAACCATTGTTACTTATCTCAGTGGATAAAATCTGAAATCTAATGATGATAATTCTTGTAATTGGATCTGTACTAGTTCATAACAAATTGATTGTAATCCAAAGAATATTCAACGTGGAAACATTTTAATTGTTTTAAAACTTAATTAGAAATATGTTCGATTTCTTTTCCCAAGATGCAAATTCTGCAGAAAATGGGAAACTTTAGGGACATAAATTCTTACTGTCATTGAATGAATGCAATTCTCAATTTATGTGTGGGATTTTTTTTTATCTCCTTATGATTCACTAAAGAAGGCATGAACTTGGATTGAATTTGTCTTTAGCTTTTTGACTCATCCTGATCACTGATATGATTTTCATACGAATTCTTGATTTCTTGCCATCTTTTTGACCAGATTTATTGTCAGTCATTGCTTTTTTTCCTTATGCTGACATACCGTACCCTTTCTGTTGCAATTGCCTTGTCTGAGCTTGAATAAGCGATGAGTTACAGCCAGAGCTTTTCCAGCTGGTAGTTTGATAACATGATAGTAAATGACGGCTCAGCGTGCCTGGTTCTTTTATCACCTTTGCTGCTGCAGTTGCACAGGCAGCCATGGGGGATTCCTCCCTTTCACTTATGGAAGTAAGATCAGAAGGAGACCTAACACCTCCATTAACTTCACTGTTCTTGTGTGGGCACTTGCTTCAATGATGCATGCTGTATGTGATACTGTAGGGAGCTGCTTTTTTTTTTTCTTTTTTTTTTTAAAAAAAAAGGAAAACCTGATGCCTGTGGGTGTTTTTTGTTGTTTATTTTATTTTATTTTTTTTTTTTTGTGAGAGCAACTGATGCAACAATTGGGAAGCAAGAAAAACAGCTTGGCCCTGCTTAGTCTTAAGATTGCAGTCTCCAGGGTAGTGACTAGCAGTGATTGCAGAACAGTCCGTTTGCACTCCCTGGGTCTGCTGCGCTTCTCAGCTGTGAGTCCTGTGAGCCGCTGGGCACCCTGTGCATCCCTTGTACCTTGTTGACTCTACAGGCGTTTCTGGGTACATAACTGCGCAGGGCAGCTTGATGCTGTGAGGGCTAATGGTGGAACTGAATCGGTGTGGCGTGGCTGGGGAGACTAATTACCAGCAAAGAGTTTTACCTGCACTGGTTCTGGCACCTGAGCTAGGCTTTTGGCATGGTGTGGCACAGTGTCTTGTAGATATGAAATCAATCTGGCTAGCAAGGGGGTCTCTATATAGGGGTATTTCTTAATACGGGGTAGACGCATAGGATTGCCAATATCCTCTGTTCAAAGTCACCTGTCTGATCCCTCATATTATGAGAATGGTGGCTTTAATAACATACTTTGTCCTCTTTTTTGTATTGGTTTTCTTCTACTTTCTTAGCCCTAGATGTGTTTGGATCATATTTTTAAACTTTTCTCTGCAATTACAGTAGCTAGAAAATGTAATTTATTTCTTTGAAGAAAGCAGAAATTCTCATTCCATATTTTCGTTCCACCATCTGCCACCAGGCATCATGAAAAATATTTTGGGAGTAGTGGGGACTAGATTCATATTAAAGAGCTGTATTGGCAATATCGCAGGCTGTCCGCTTTCTTAGTGGAGTTTCACAGCCCTTTGGAAAATGGGATTACTCAGATGTGGACAGTCATGGTGGGATAGTTATTGTAGCTCCTACGAAGCAAAAATCCTGGTGGTTTATCTCTGCTCCTCTTCCCAGTTTGCAGTGATGGCATAGCTGCAGAAAGGATGCTGAAGTAGTAAATTGTGGTATGGGGAAGGCTGGAGGGGGATAAAGGGAAAAAGGAGGCTATTTTGGGACAAGATGTTAAGAAGCAACTAATTGAAGAGCAGAATAGCTGTTTGGTCTGGAGATACGGTGAAGCTGATTTCCTGGATGGGAAGGAGATGGAATAAAAATTTGGTGTAAAATCTCTCCAGAAGGGCTCTGTCTCTCATTTTAGAACACTTCTACCAGCAGCTAGACCTCCTATGCACAGTCTTACTCTAAATCTAGCAGAAATCAAAATCATAGAAATATCTTGACCTTGATTTACATTTTATACAGCAATTTCTGTATGGATACCTCAAGACAGGATTTCTGCTTTGCCATACCTTTGAAGGACCTAATTTTTGGCAATTAGGTGATCAGTAATTCAAAAGAACAGACCCTTTTAACAGGACACAGCAGAACAACACAACACTTGAAAATGTTGGTCTTCTATCTGCTGTGTGTGTTTGAGTTGAATAACTTCTCAGTGAGTTATGTCAAATATGTAAGAGGAGTAAAACTTGGACTTGCATAAAGCAGGAAGACTGTCTCTAACAAAAACCTGGAGTGAAATTCTTTAATTCCTTCAAATACTCAGAAGGAGAACAAGTATACTTGGAGACAATATATTTGGAAAAACTACTATAGAATTTTGAGCTTAAGTGCCTTTTTTTTTTCTTTTCTTTCAGCTCTGGGCATAGAAATGTCCAAATAGATTACTTTATATTCGACGTTATGGTGTAAAGAATGATTTTAACTTGCTGCCTGCTAGTTTATCAGTGTTGTTACTAGGGATTACTAGAGTTATAGATTGAAAATTATGTGATCCTTGCCGTTGCACGTTTTCATCAATGTCATTTTTTAAAAAATGTTGTTTATTTTCAGAATGGAGTTTTAGTAAAAGTCACAGAGACTTGTCCACCATTGAACTGCTCAGAAAAAGATCATGTTCTTCCAGAGAACCAGTGTTGCAGTGTTTGTCGAGGTAAGTCAGACTATGCATGCTTGGAAGGAATATAAGTTGCTGATTCAACAGGGGGATACACTGGAAGGAACAATTCCTTTTTAATGAGATACGAGGTACCTCTGTAAACCCGAGTCTATAATTAGCCTTCACATAAAACCAGTCTTTGATATTTCTTTGGGTAGAAGACTTACCAGATACAAAGCTGTAATCGCTCCGAATTAGAGAGGGGAGGGAGAAAAGGAAGAGTTAGGGGAGAAACAGCCCAGTATCTCTTAAGAATTCCATTACGAGGAAGTTATGCTTGAAAAAGAGATATTTTATGTTGCTTAAACTTGTAACGGCACTGAACATGCAGGGTTTTGGAAATGGGTTTTTAAGCTCTCTATTTTAAGATTACAATAATAATATTGAGATTTTAGTTTGATGAATATTGAGGTTGATTTGGATCTGAGCACTCTCAGGACTCATTTATTAATTAAGCTGAACAGGTACAGAATAAAAATGAAAAAAATAACCCTAGAGCCCAGAATGCCAGTTTTCCTCCTTCTAGTGGGGTGTTGAGATGCAGGTTCCTCTTGCTTGTTCCCCTTCAGCCCTAGTGAATTCTGGTTGCATGCTGGACCAGACTGAACAAATAATAGCTAAAATCTTAGTTGAGGAAATCCCCTTAAGTGAGGAAAATGCAGGTATCACAAGGCTAGAGATCTCAAACAAACTTTCTTCTTAAAGTGTGTTGTAATCAGTGAGCTGTTGGGTGAAAAGTGTTAGAATAATTGTTCGCTGTGTATGTCTGTATTGTACCTCTGTTTCACACCTCTCCCGTGGTGCTGAGTCTCAGCTGAGCTTAAGGGGAGCCTGGGCTCTCTGAGCCGGATTTGTGTGTCAGCCTTTAGGGGTGCACCTCAGAAATTTCAAGCAAGAAGCATTAGACATGTCCAGTCTTGGATGGTTATTGGGGCCTGCTGGACTACTTCTCTTGCCTGTTTGTAAAATCCTCTGGTGTCATTGTAGATGCTAATGAAGGGGCTCTGAATCTCTCCCTTACCCAGTAAATATTAATTAATAAATACGCATAGTTAAATATTTACTAAGGCCTTGAACTTGCAATCATATGCACGTGGTTGCAGGGGCCAGCATGTTTGAGACTGCTTGCTGGGTCATGGTCTAAGAATATACACATTAATTTTTTAAGCAGTTTCTAGAAACGTCCGTAACTATTTAAGCAAGCAGTAAATGTTGCTGCTTTGTCCCTCAGAGAGCTTGATGTCTTAATGATACTTCTTAACAGATGGCCCAGTTTGATGTAGTGCAGTACTGAAAAAACTATCTTCATTACTTTAAAAGCATTAGAAATCTGAAAGCTTCAAAGTTGATGAGAGACAAGTTCTGTAATTATTCAGTTCTATATTATTGTTAATGATAGGTACTCGTTTTAGATATTCATCCCCAAACTATTTTTATTATTTATAAAGTAGCATGAATATGTATACTTATGTGATGGTCTCTAGAAGCAAAGGACGGAATTGTACTTTCACTTCCTGTGACTTCTGATATATGGTGCTTTCAAATTGATACATTAAACTTCCACTTCAGTTGTGCTTTAGCTGACTGCTAAAACAGTACCGCCTCCTTTTGTATTTCATCTTTCCTCTTTAAAATTCTTTTGAAAATTACGCTTAACGATGGGATTAATTTTGTCAACTTTACAAAGGCATAAATTGAAGTTAGCACCCCTAAATGGCTTTTTATATCTTGAAGTTGAATATATGCTGCTTGACGTTTTTGCTTCAGTTGCATGCAACCCAAATTGGTAGCATGTAATTTTACCATATATAGAGTGATGGTGTTAAAAATGGATATTTATTAAGAATTCCATTTTTGGTATGAGTTTTATCATGCAAACAGGTGCCCTCTGATATGGCAAGCAGGCCATAGTTTCTGGTCCTGTCCTGCGCCAACATATTCTTTACTGGGAAAGGAGAGAGTGCTTCTCTGTTTTGCAATAATGACCTCTTTCAGGGACTATATTCAGCTTTTATTATTGAAGCGAAAGTAGTGAGGAAGGAGTATTGTAGTAAATGTAGTCCAGAGTAATCAGGGTGTTTACTGGGAGCCCACATGGATCGTTTGCACATCATGTGCAAATTTCACATTATAGGTATACAGAGAATTCTTTGCATTAGCCCTTAGCTAGACCTTTAGTTAGTCAACAGGATGATTAGTAAGCATTTACTAGTAATGTTAAATGAGAACAATAATTCGGTGTAATGTTTATCAGTGCGTATTAGTGACTTGTAGGTTTTGTTTTCCTATGTTTGTGCTTGCTATAGTATCTAGCTGTTGAAACAGAAAACTACTTTTGAATTTCATGTTCTGTAAAATTATAGAATACCTTTGCTGAATTGGGCAAGGGTGGGAGGTTTGCAGCTTGTGCTTTTCTAGCTGCAGCAAAGGAATTTCCATTTAATGAAAGGATAAATGTGAGGGATCAACAGAAGGAAAAAAACACAGAGAAATATGGAAATTTCATGATGCTGTGGTATGAGGCTGTAGCCTCTTCAGGGATCTCTGTAATATCTACTACAATAATAGATAAGTGCCTAAAATAAAATAGGGTATGCGAGGGAACAAATAAATCTGTGGTGTTTATGGTGATGGAAATTGTGAGTCAGCAGAGGACTGAGTTGAACACTGTAATGTACACCGCTGGTGGGCTTCCTATATAGTCATTATTATTTGTAAATGGTTAGAAAAGTAAAGACAGCAAATAATACCTCTTCTTCCTCAGGTTCGCTAAGTGAGTTTATAGTATAGCAAAAGTTAGTATTTTGCTAAAGCCAACTTCTAGATTTCAGTAAAATGATTGTATGGGGTGTACAGCAAGGCAAGCAGAGTATGGAAGAACTCTGCTCTACAATGACAGCTTAGTTTTGTGATTTGATGTACCTGCATGTAAAAATGGGCCTCACCAGATCTGTGTATAGGATCTATCCTTGAATCTTATGTAGAGTATGTCTAGTTTTGCCCTTCATCTGTGTGCTTTAATATAAATGTCTGCTTGAACGATGTGGCTACTTCATACTTTTCGGCAGGACAGTGTGGTATTATGAAGTTCTCTTTTTAGGCTTACAGAAATTTTAGTTAATTTTCAAATTTTACAAAGAATCATTGTGTAATAAAATATATTTTTTATTACTTTTTTGGGAATCAGTCATTTTTCTTACAGCGTGCCTGCTACATTTTTTATAGCCCAGGGACAAATCTAATACGAAAAAAATAGTGTCGTAAAAGTGTTTTATTGTTCCCTTTAGCTGTTTTTCTCCTTGCCAAAGAGAGTGTATAATTTTGAAAGAGTGGATTTTTCCTCTTTTGAATGAGTGATTCAAATGAAGTTTCATGAGAGAATTTTTATGTTGTTATGCTCACAATTTCAGTATGTAAGAGTAGCCTTAACAGCTCTAGCAGTTTCAGTCATGCCCTCCTTAAAAGAGAAAGTGTGAGGAAATAATGAAGTAGCGAGAGCTGTTTGGTTTTAGGTTGACTGCTGATTCTGGTTAACAGGAAGTGGAGAATCCTACTGGTGAGCTGGAGTGTGCGTTTTGTGGCAGGGAACAGCATTTAAATCTAAAAGTGGGGCTTCTGCCACCCTTACTTGTATTGCTTTGTTCTGTTTTAAGGGTGTTTTTATTCTTGCAAGTAGAGGATGAGGAGGCTCTTCAGTTAGCGTGGTTCTCATCTCTCCCTGTCTAGCTGCGAAACTGAGTTTTGCTTTTTCAGAAATCGAATGTTTCTCATTCATTGCTGTGAGGTATGAGTTATTTCAAGTTTTTAGTTTTATTAAGATTTAATGGAGGTTGATAAATGTGAATTAGTTCATTTCTAAACATAGTTATAAAGTTACTTAGGATTTAGAAGAGCTTTATATAAAAAAAAAAATTATCTTTATAAGCTTGTTAGGCTGTGCAGTGCCATTGTTCTAATGCACACAAATAAGCAGTATGTAACAATGGCTGCATTGATAGAACAGCTTGAAAGAATTTATGAAGTTACTGTTTTATGTCAGACCACTGAGTTCTGGGACCACAGTCTCTGAAGGTGTGAAAACCGCTGTTCGAAGTGCTTCGTTGCTCATGAGTCGTTAAAAAATGATTCAGATCAAGGGCATAATTGTTAGTGCAAGTTTGATGACTCTTCCTATGAGTTGTCCCCCAGATTTACTTTGGGCATTTATGTGGTAACTGTGGGGTTAAATTATAACAATAGTAAAGATTTTGAGGTTGAAATTACCTTTGACCTTTTGAACATTGCTAATGCCATTAACGGAAGCATCGCCAGTGTGTTTTTTTTTTTTTAGAAGTCTCTGAAATGTGAAACAATGAAGTGTGTATTGCTGAAGGGTAGCTTCTGGAACAGCAAGAGAACAGGGGGTTTACAGTTTTTGAAGTGAATAGCTAGGGATACTGTAAGAAGTACAGAAAGCATTACAGATGTTATAAGGAAACCCTCAGAAAACTGGGAGGCACGTTAGTGTTGCCCATAAAAAAGTAGGAAGAAACATTGATTCCAGCTGTAGTCTTGAATGAGTTCTTGCATTCTTCAGTCAATAATTAAGCTGAATTACCAAATATGTTAGGTACCTAAAAAACTGGATGAGAGCACAAACCAGTTTAGCATACTGCTCTGGAAAAGTGGATTCTGGGATCTGGAACCTGAAGATGTTGAGGACCTCGGAAAAATAAAATCAATGTTCAGGTGTTTCAAAATGGAATAAATGTTTAATTTTAGATAATCTGACTCAGGACCACTAAGCCCTAGCCAGTTGTGCAGTCCCTGATGCCGCAAAAGTTATAGTTTTATGTCTGCTAGCAAGAAATCTGATCTTTTTCATATTTGTCTTAATACATTTATTAATAGTTATTCTGCAGTCAAAAGAAAGAAGTAGAAAGATACAAATATGTTCTTTAAGAAAAATCAGAGCAAACATTTCAGCAGCCTTGATAAGGAAGAGAGCAATGTTATCAGAAACGTTTGGGGAAGGAACAGAGGTCATCAGGCCCATCAAAAATCTAAGCACACTCTTCAATATTTAATTCCCTGTTGGTAGTATCTAATTGTATCTTGAATGTCTTGAATGACTTTGAAGGGCTGTTGTGCACATTTATGACTTTGTGTGTCTGTGTGTGGGGAAAATGGTTTCTGACATCTGTTCTGAATGTGTTTATCTGTAATTTTAGTTCATGCTCACTTGCCTTGTCATCTGTGTTGGCCTGAAATTAGTTTAGATTATCAGAACTATTTAAGATTTTGTGCGCTTCTGTCAAATCCTCTCCAATTGCCTGCCTGCTCAGATGTGATGATTCTATTTTAAGCCATTTCTTATATTTAGAGAGGAGCTGACTGTCTCAGATAAGACTTTGCTGAATATTCTGAAGTCTCAGTAATTCAGTTTCTTCACCTGGGCAATTGGAATGCATGCCCTCTGCTAGCTGCCACCCACGGTTGAGATTCAGACATCCCACTGCAGTATCAACGGGTGGTTTTGCCATCTGTGTAGATATTTTAAAGGAACCCTATAATCCATTTCACACCAAATAATTAATAAAAATCAGGCATTGGCATTCTTTTTCATTGTGCTTGCTTGGGGATAAGTAATTGCTCCCGTGAGTAGATTGGCCACGAATAGATTGATGTTTAAGTCTGTGCTTAGGTCCCTCCCTGTTTAGTCGGGAATATAAGCATGATCGTTACGGTCAGTGGCCCTGGGTACATTCCTGATTGTTTTGCTGAGTAAGAAAGATTTAAAATATTTAGCTAAATTAGGCATTGAATTGGTATTGTTAAAGGTGAGGAGAACACGGCTAGCTTATTTCTTTGTTTTACAGTCCAAATACGAGGTGGCCTTTATTTGCCAGAGGAGCAGGAAGAGCACTCAGGCCCAGTATGAACTAAGATCAAGTAGATAGCATTTTATTCCTTTCTTGCCTCCAGAACCCCAGCTGGGGAGAAAGTAGACCAGGGTCTAAGAAATGCAAGAATGAACCACACTTCCTTGATACGCGCCTCTTGACTCTTTTGAAGTGCTAAAAGTACATCTTCACTGCAAAAGAGAAGCACTCAGAAAAGCCTCTGATCCAATCAATGGTATGCCTAGTCTGATAGAGGCACGGTGAACCCTTACTCTTCTATGCCATTAAGTACACTTTTTTTTTTTTCTGCTGGTTAACCTTAAATTAATTTGTTCTGTAAAAGCTTGGTAACATACAGTGTTGTGACACTGTGCTTGCTCTTAACAGGAATGGCTTCCAGTTTCCACTTACAGAGGTATTGTACAAGTTTTCTGAAATGCTATGGGAAATTGAAGTTCAGTCACTTTTAGTCAGCATTTTTAAAAGGTAAACAGTGTTTCATAGGACTTTTATAATAATAAATGCCAAGGCAATCTAGGGTTGTAGTAGGTGTTCTCTCATTGTGTGTTCCTAATGAGCGGAACAATGAAAAGTTCTTTAGAGCCTCTAATTACGCAAGTTACAGAACTGGAGTGTTACTTTTTTTCTTCTATGCTCTTTTGACAGCCTTCAAGCTTTAAAACATAAGAAAGAGTCTGATTCTGAATGGAGACAGTTCATATTTGAGTTGATAAGAAAGGAACAAAAGCAATAGAGTTTTTTTCCAGAGAATTGTTTAAAAAAGGTGATAGCTTGTAGTGGTACAAAATGGATAGTTAGGGTAGTCATCGTATCTACTAATGAATTCAGAGGTGGCAAATAATCAGGGAAGAATTCATAGGACTATGATGTGATACTAAAAACTAATCAGAGGCTTGTGCTTGGGAGAAAGTGCTGTTAGAGAAGAACTGTTGATCTGGGACTTGGGACTTGTCATGAAAGTTAACCCTGAGAAGCCTTCCCTTTGGCTAATTTTAAGTGTTAAATTTTCCATGAGCTGATCGCAAGGTAAAGTATTAACTCACTGTAATAAAAGAAGCCAGAAACAAAGGCTTTTTTTGGTGCAGAAAGTTGTATAAAGACTATTGGAACTAAAAGACGCTGAGAAAGATGAAATATTTTTTACGGGTTTGGATGAGAGGGAAATATAAATAAATATTAATAAAATATCCTAAGACAGTAGTAACAATCCACACTAAAATGTGGTATTTTTATAGTGCCTAGCTTAACACACTGATATGTTACGTTGGTTCTGAGTAGTAGTATCTACCAGTAATAATCCAATATAAAACTAATAGTGTGTATGAGTTCAAAGGAGAATTATTATTCTAAAGAAGCAGGAAATAGACTAAGATGTCATAGTCTTAGGGGAAACAGTGACAAAGAAAATGTTATAAAATTTGTTGCCTCTTGGATATTATCTAGAATGCCAACAGAATAGTAAATCTGCTTGGGGAGAATAAATTAGATGCTGAATGGATAAGTCTGGGGAGATGGGTTCCAGTGTTCAGTTTTGATTATAATTATAAAGGCAAAAATTAGAAGTCAAATACTGTGATTGCATAAATGGCTAAAGGCAGTGTAACTGCACCCTTTTTTACCAGTATAAAATGTACCCAGGCTTCACGAGGCTGTATCCGGAATACTTGAGTGGGTTTTACCAGACTGTGAAATGAATGAAGACTAGAAGGGATATCTGCAGTTTTCATTAACGGAGTTGGTTCTGTTTCGCAAGTTGGATTACAATGAACGAAAGAGCTAACTGAGCACAAAGAAGATAACTCGGTTGGTAATAAAATTAAACCGGAGTTTAAGTGTAGAGTTGGACGTTGACACTGAGATAGCATCCTCCTTGCCAACAAGTGTTACATCTTTTTAAAAACAATCGTGCAGCCCAGTGTTAGATGATCAGACTCATAACGTTGGAGTGCACTGAAATGACGAAGCCTGAGTTTTAAATCAGTAGATGACTGAAGTGCATGTTAAAAAACAAATAAAGAACCCTCAATGAACAACAGCTTCAGGATAGCCCTATGAAAATGTGCTTACTGTAGATGAAAACTATATTTAGTATAAGCTAAAATCTTCTGAAGTTCTTTAAAGATATCAAAGCAGGGGATATGAACAAAGATCTTAATCTGGCGTTTAGATCTTAGAAGTGCAGGTCGTCTTTCTCTTACTTGTCTTTAGGGGATGTTAAGAAAGTTTAGGATCAGTGAACTAGAACTTTTAGTTTGATCCTTTATGACCAGGCAGAATTGGCGGAAGCTCTTCTTGTAGTCATAAGTGTAAGCTGGAATACAAGTAGCTGATGCTGTGACTGGATTTCTGGTTTCCCTCCTTCCAGGAGAGAAAATACAGAAAATACAAGAATTACAAAAATGACTGTTTATGTCTCAGGCAAATAGATATTGACTCTTGGATGTTAATAGAGAAAAAATAATCAAAAATACACCGATGTGAGGGGGGAAAAATTCCTGTTGTCAAATTCTGTAAGGTATTTAGTTATCTCTTAGAGTTCTTCCAGTGGAGTGCCTTTAAAGAGATAAAGTTGCAATTACTTTCACTTTAGACTTCAGCAGAGAGATATTTTGACACATCTTTGAGAAATATTGAAACTCAGGAAGAAAGAACTTCAGCCAGTTGTGCCTTTATAGAATGAAGTGGTAAAGTTCATTGTATTTTTAGAAATGACTTTGTATGGGATAAAAGAAACTGTTCACAAAGGAACTACTGAGAATTTGTCAAGGAAAAAGGAGAGAGCAATAAAAATTCTCCCCTACAAAACATGATGCATGGATTAATTATAAACCGTAGAAACAATCCAGCTAGCTTTTGATGACAGAATTAGAAGGCAGTGTATGAGGTTGTTTTGACTACCAGTACAGTTTTATGTTCTAACGCAACGTCTCATTTTTGCTCTTCTAAAAGCATGCGTGACTATGCGTAATAAGAGAATTGTGAAGGATTTTTTTTGATATTACACTTTATTATCATTTTGGTGTAAGTTAGTATTACACTTGGCAATTGGAGATAAGGTGGCATTTTATCCTACGTGGGTTCAGTAGACTAATGTATTGTCATGGCTTTCTGCTTTGAAGTTGTCTTTTCTCCTGACTAAAAGTAGTCACACAAACACGTTTTTGAACAAAATGGTTTTACTGAGAATGAATTGATGGAGGAATCAAAAAAGCCCGTGTGCAGGAGATGGGTTTATAGAGAGAATTTCTGGAATGCAGCATGCCAAAGTTTTTCAGAGTGATACAGTCAATGTATATTAAACTAAAATATCTGAAATAAACATGTTTTAATACCAGGTTTCATATTTCTTGTATTTCAGGCCATAACTTCTGTGCAGAGGGACACAGATGTGGTGAAAATTCGGAGTGCAAAAACTGGAACACAAAAGCTACTTGTGAATGCAAGACTGGTTATCTGTCTGTCCAAGGGGACTCTGCGTATTGTGAAGGTAAACAAAATATTCAAAGACCTGTCCCCTTAATAACCTTCTCAGAAATGGAGTATTAAATAAATGGTTGGCGCATTAATTTCATTGCAAAGTTCAGTTTCATGACGGTGAATATCACAGGGGCCCTTTTTGTGTTCACAAATATGGATTGAAGATTACAAGTGGTGCTGGACCGTGCAGACTACCTGTCTGTGGGCATACTTCATTGTTGCGGTTGTGCATTGGTACACCACAGCCATGCTGTCAATACAGTTTTTAAACTACCGTTTTTCAGACAGTAGCACCTACCTTCTAAAATGTTTTTTGGAGAACAACATCTTTAGAAGATGCATTAATTCAGGAATTCTGCTGACGTTTGTGAGAAAGGTAAGTGTGAAGGTTGCACTGAGGCTTGAATATAGAAATGATGATCTGCAGCCCCTCCTGAAGTACTTCTGTGGGCCAAGTACTCTACTGAAATGGTTTTCCTATGGTACAGAAGAGACCTATTTCTTAGAAGAGTGTAGCTGAGGTACTTCTGTTGATATATGATTCCATCACAGGAACGAATGCAATGGGGCATTATTCTCCTTTTTTCTCCGTGTTTTCTCGAGCTTGCTGTTACTTGTAGCTATGATATACTTATTAAAAACGAAATTGATGGATCAACATGTACCACATTCCTTCCTGCCTTTTTATTGTGGGTTATTGTAATGCCCTTGTATGTCAGGCTGCAATATTTAATCTTTTGGCCATCATAGGAAGGTTTTTGAACTACTTTGTGAAAAAAATATTTCCCTAGATTCTTTTTCCAATAGTACTGGTGGTGGAAGGGAGATGGCATTTTTGACAAGCTGTTAAAATATACTGTAAGAGTTGGAAGACAGGATGAAAGAATAAGACAGACATGTACAGACTGGGCTGAAATGATCCCACTTTCATAAAAAGACTTTTTAGTGTATGTAAGTGAGCAGGACTACTTTAAATAACAGTTTATAAAGCTGTTCAGCAAATTGCCACTATAAATCTCATGGTATTTATTCAGTTCTCTACAAACAAAATTGGAATGGTCCTGTATATGCACTTTCACTAATTGGGAAAACAGTTTACACATTTCTTTTAAAAGTAGGCAGCAGATATACTGTATATAGAGAAACTTTTGTACAAAAAGCTGTGAGAAGAGCTGCTCTATGTATACTGCAAGGATTACTTAGCAATCAGAAGACAGTGACAAGGCTCTTTATCAGCTATGATAGAGAATCCAGTATTTGTTCTTTTTTAATATTTTAAATAAAAATCAGTGCTTAGTGTTTTTATTTGCCTAGTAGCAGACCGTCCCTTTTTTCTGCTATGGATAAAAATTAAACATCTCAACCCAAATAATTTTGGAGTTGTTGGCAGTGCGTTGGTGGTAGTGGTGGAGAAAGAAAGAGCTTTTTGAAGAAATCAGCGGGAATTACAACATATCTGGTCTATGTTGCGTTAAATTTTGGATGGGCAAGTCAAATCCCTGACTTCTGTGCATGTGGGTGAAACATGAGGCAGCAGAACAAACACAGCTGCTTTTTCTGTCTGGGACCATGGGATAGATGAAAGAGGTGCTTTCTGTGTGTTATGAAAGTTTAAATTTGCTAGATGGAAAGTAGTTCTTAGCAGGTACCGTAGAGAAGAGAAGGCCCTTTAGCAAGGGGAACTGCACACTGACAAATTGATTAGCCAAGAGGTGACTCCTTTCAGCCCTATGAAGACCTTCCTTTCACTCCTCAGAACAGTTTTCCGCCAAATTTATTTCTATGCCGCTTTAAACTCATTTCTCTCATCTGTGTGTTTCATCTGCTAAATCAAATCATTTCATAGTTGGCTGTGTATAATGTTCTCAAACGCATGGCAAAGCTGTAATTTAAATAAATGAGGTCAAAGGTATATATCTGAAGGTACAACTTGGCAGGATGTTGGTATAGTATAGGGGTGGATTATTTTTTTTTTTTTGTGGAAAACAAGTAAATGAAGCTTGTAATGAATGAAGGAGTTAAGTGGAGATTCTCTGTGTTCTATGAAAGCAATGTATTTCACTTATTTTTACTTTTTTTTTTTGGCCTGTTTTTTATGTATTTTGACTTAGATCTCTGCGAGTTAGTGGTCTCAGTGTTTGAGCTTGTAAAGGAAGAGATCCCATTCTTACTTATCTTAGGTTTGTAGAACGGTATCATTTCCCAACACAGGAGTGTTGGTTAACTTACCTTCATAAGGCTATCAAGCTCTCAGCCTGAGAGAGAGAAAGCTTGAAACCTCAGGATTCTGCTGCTATTTATTTTAAAAGCTAAACCACAGTTAATTTCCTTGTAATTTCTAAGTGTGTTCCAGAGACATACAGTGGTCTTTACTGGTTTCTGTTTCTTCTCCTTTGAACTTGATGATATCAGATTTAGTCAGGAAATTCTTTACAGAAAAGTAGATATGTAAATTTGTTGAAAAAAATCCATTCTGAAGATACTCAAATTAATGAAAGTTTGTTTAGAAAATGTTTTGTTTTCTGAAAGTCTTAGAAAAAATAATAATTGCAAAATGCAGAGGAAAAAGGTGTGGTTTTCCCCAGAGAAATCAGGAAAAATTAGCCTTTTAAGAGAAGTGATTTAGTTCCAAATGCAAAGACCTTGCTACTAGCATGCTGTAATGAAAAACAAAACTAGAAGTTTACTTATGATGCAAAACACAGTGGAACAAGAAAATCGTTTGTCGTACAATGTGGCTTCTGCTATGGCTCTGGAGAGGAGAGCTTCGTAAAGCTTACCTGTAACGTTTAATCCTTTGACTCACCCCATCCTGTATGTAAACAGCTGTTTAATGTGCAGAACTTTTCATGAGCACTTTAAACTGAAAAAGAATAAACCCAGCCCTGCATAGAGCCATCAGAGTAAAAGTCTGCTGGCAATCCACTGACTTTCCACAGCTGATGTTTTTCTTGCTGTATAAAGTAGGTTGAATTTTGTTGAATTTTCCACTCTTTCTCTGTGGTGATTTCATTGCAGCTGTTTTAATTTCACTGCATTGTGGCTTGGGAGGTGACATTAATGTTATGAGGTATCGTATAAACCTTCTGTGTGGCAGTGATGTATGACTGTGGTTTTGGAAGGTGTCCGTTGACTTGACTTCTGGATCAGCTTCTAATGATAGTCCTTCCGTTTGTTGGACTCTCAAAAAACCTGCCTCACAAGGTGTCTGTATTTCCTGTAATCATTATTCAGTGTTAACTAGAATAATAAACCTACATTCTGTGCTGCATAGGTACGTATACGTGTAACCGTACATATCAGATACTTCATGAAATTACCTAAAGTTACGAAAATGGGACAAATGTTGATGGCAAATGACTGTGTTCCTTGCAAATGCACTGAGTTTTTCTCTATCCTGAAACTGTAGGAAAAGGGAGGGCAGGGGAAGAATCTAAAAATGTTACAGTCAAGATGACCATCTCTGCCACAAAGACTACCTCAGTGGCAGCATTTCAGTTAGAACCAAGTACTCCGGTGGAGACTTAAGGAAAAAAAAAAAAACCAAACCAAACCCCCATAACAAAACAAGAAAAAACCCCAAACCGCTCACCCCCCTGCCAAAGACCCCAGACAAACAAAACCACTTACCCAGCCTTTTTATAGATATGTGACTTGGTGACAGGTTGTGTGGTGTTTTTTTTTTATTTTTTTTAAGGAAGTTCACAATTTCTTTGTCAGGTACTTGTTAACCTACTTTTTAAGACTTTGGTTACCTGACAGTGTCAATTTTAAAAGTCCACTGATGTATGTAATCCTGTTTGTCAGTCAAAGTCTCTTCTCTTGGTGATATAATGCAAATAATACATTTGTCCTGCAGAGTGTTTTCATAGAGAAAGACTTTTTATTTTAAATGATAATCTTAAGCATTGCATGAACTCAAATTCATCTTTTATAAAATGATCAAAAGGCAGAAAATTTGTCAGTCTCCTGCATTTGTGGGTTTATGGACTCACACAAATGAGATTGCAGTTTCCTCATGCTGTGAGCTGCTGGTGGAGGAGGCTGAATTAAAAACAAAATAAATCCTTCCCCCTGCCACCTAAATGCGTATGTTCAAAGGCAGAGAGGATGTACTTGCTAGTGGACAGAAAGTTTTCAAACAAAATGTTAATTTTTTTATACCAATAAGATTTGAGAGCTCATTGGAAAGATGCCTTATATGACTCTAGATGGATTATTTGTGTTATCAAAACTGCTTTTATCTTTACGAGTCAATTAGTTTCAATTGATATTCCAATACCAAACCCTGGAAAGTGAAATTATCTGCCATTCTCTGGAGTAACTTTAGTTCTTTTGCTGTAATGGGATGCTGAGATTTATATGAAAATAAATTTTAATTTGTAATAAGGTAAGCATATGTTTTGGAGTTATTGTAATGAAGTGTCATAAATAATTATGGTTCCAAAGAAATTCAGCCTCACAACTGTCAGTTCTTATGTTAGTAACTTGCATTTGAATAGATTTACAATCATTGCTATTAAAGGAAAAAAAAAAAATCCTCTTTGCCCCTTCAGAATGACAATGAAACCCCTGCGCTGAGGCTGCTGAGATTTTTATTGGGGATGCCGTCTCCCCTGCAGCAAGTGCTCTTACATGGTAGGGTTGTGTTCTTTGGAGTTGTACCGGACATAGTTTGGTATCTCACATATAAACTTTGCTTTTTACCTTTTGTTATTTGCCAAGAATAGGCTGCTAATTTCTGATACAGAATGAAACAATACTGGTCTAGTTCACTGTCTTTAAGCAGTTCGCTATCTCTCCAATCTATGTTTGCATTCAACCTTCAAGGCAGTAGCTTAGGGAGCTTCTGCAACCAATATCTCTTTGTGTGTCCACATTCCAGGTTCCAGGGGTGCGTTTGTGTATTTTTGACTTTGTAAAGAGGGGTGGGTAGCAGCAGAGGAAACGGACTGCCTCTCTCTCGGACAACCTCTAGGAGGTGGCATAGAGTTTGAGTGCCTTACAAACTGCACTTTCACAGCCTTCACTTCTAACTACTTTTTAAAAATAGAACTTTATCTCATTTTTAGATGGCTTAATGAAAAGACCAGTGACATGTTGTTGGCTGCTAGTTGTTGCAGAATCTGACCTAAAAGCTGACCAATAGGGAAAAAAACCCCCACCTATATGTTCCTGCTGGGTCAGCATCATTGTCTTTACACTATAATGACACTTTACTTTACAGCAAATTGTCCCCATCACATGGTCCATCACTGAAAGAGGGAGAAAGCCATGCCACAAATGGTGACGTGATACGTATGTACTAACCCTCGTGTGCAGAAAGAGCTTCTGCTGCTTATTACCCATTTAGGCCTTGTGTTGATCCAAAGTTCTTCCTTGGAATTACAATGCAGTGTAGTTCCTCTCACATTTCTGCTGACATCAGTGAAGAAGGGAAAGATTTGGAAGAGTTTATGGCAGTTTAGACCAGGTAAGTGCTTGCTTGGCAGTTGGCAGCAAAGCGAAGAAAAGATTCTGAGTTGTTCTTGTAGCAATGATCAGAAGTTTGCGTGTGGTAGAGCTGGACTGTGAAATTCTGAGAAATATTAGTACATGATGAGGTTTGCTTGGACTTGAATGGAAGCCACTTACCAGTACTTTTATACAAGTTGCTCAAAACTTAGCTCTTACAGCTTAGATGCTGAGGTGCTGAGGTTTTGCCTTTTTTAAAATCTGGAGCGTAACTAGAATGGTTCAAAAAATGACATACGTGTATGTTTGTGTCTGTGACGTGTGCATATACATACATGCAAACCACTCTTCCTCTTGCAGCACAAAAGGCTTTAGTTACCCAGGATCTGACAGAATAGCAACTTTCTCAGTGTGAAGACTGCAAGGATTACACTTAAATTGTGTTTTAGGCAATTTTGGTGGAAATAATAAATGTGCATTTGAGTCACAGGGCCCTTTCTGTGTTATGGAGCCCAGTGATGTGTTTATTTTTAAATTTGATCCATTGGCTTCCGAAGAAGCCCTGTATATGGGAAAGGGCTATGACAAGGCAACAGGCTCTTAGCTGTGCGTTAGCACAGCTCCAAGGCCAGCTATTTTCAGCTGGAGGTCTGTTCACTTCAGAGTGGAGTTCAGAGGAATTCTGTTCACTTCAGAGAGCCTCCTTCCTCCAAAAAGTACTGTTGTTTTATCAGAAAGTATAAGAAATGATCTTTTCTAGAGGCTGCTCCTACTTTCTGGTAATAAAGACCATTAATGATTAAAGCTGACTTTAAAATCTTTTGGGTTGAATACTGTTAAACAAGCTGTCTCTGAATGCTCTCACGTACGCAGGATCATCATAAACCCTAGCTTCTACTGTGAGAAATATACAGAGTGGGCTCAAAAAGAATAGCTTCTCTATACCTTGTACAGCTGCTTTTACTGAGCACTCCATGAATATTTGGGAGAAGCTATGGGATTAAGTACTACAGCCAAGTCCAACTAGCTTCAATATCACACAACAGCAAGAGCAGTACATTTGGAGAACATGATTTTAAAGCTCTAGCAAATGGAAATGTCAATCAACATGAGATAAGGTTACTTTGGCTGTCGTCTTCTTCCGTTATGATATCTGTTTTGTAAAGGACATCATTACTCTAGAGTGTATCACTAATTGTTTTTCACTGCCTGGAAGGTCAATTCTTTTAAAAGCTAGTGGATGTTCACGATTTAAGTTGACAAGAAAATTCAATAACAAAAAGTATTACCTGAAAAACAAATGCCAGTAATGGACCAGCAGTTTTTTTTCTGGATGGCTGAGCGAGTCTTGTCTAGCATGATTTGGGGAATATTTCTGGAATGGGTTCTGGTTGTGGTTGGGCAATTGCTGCAGTTTTCAACAACTGTGTACCTGGGGCTCGATGGGCCCCGTATAACCAAATGTAATTCTGAAGTTAGCACTGCTTACAAAAGGGGCTTGGACTAGAAAAGCTCCAGAGGTAACTTCCAACCTAATTTTTGTAGTGATTCTACTATCTCTTATCCTCTACCATGTTTTGTATTAAGAGCACTGGAGGGACGTTAGATGCTCTTGACACTCTATGTACCTTTTGCAGTGCTTGGGGACGCAGAGGGGGCAACTGTTTTGCACAGTTGAAAGTCTTCAAAAAAGAAGAAAACAGTCTCTGTTAAATGCTGCTACATGTAAACTTTTTTTCAGCTATTTGAAAGAAACTTGATGGACAGTTTTGCTCAAACTGTCTCTCCGTTGCTCTTAAAGAATAGCTTTGTGGGCATGGAGTCCCTTGTCCAAATGGAAGTTCTCATAGCCAGTTTATAGATGACCTCTTTGGATTGGGCTTGACTGTGACCATATGAAAATGCATGTTGTAAAGGGTGTCATTTACCTGCTTCAAGGTCTGTGCTGGCAATATGCTGGTAGAACAACAGATCCAATTTTAAGGCTGTCTAAATGTAACTATAAGGTTGTCACGGGCAGGTCAGAAGAGGGAAGGATGTGCACTTGTCCTACAGCAAGATCTATTACAAACTGAAATGAACACCCCGCACCCCCATCAGTTTCAGGAACACAGGAAAACCCTTGATTCACTAGAGGACCCACGTGAAGGACCCGTGTAGAGGACTCTGATCTCAGCCTAGAGAGTGTTGAGTCCTGAGTGAAGTATGTGTAGAGAATAATTTTGCTCAGGTTTGTATATAGATGTCAGGTATCTTGGGGAAAAATAGCATTAAACTCCTCAGGAATGTTCTCATTTCTGTGGTGTGTCAAAGAAATATATATTTTAACCCTTTTAAGCAGTTTCAACTGCTTCTGTACAAGGGGGTCTGAGGCTCTGGTGCTTCTGGAACACGTGCTGAGCCATAAGCAGGTAGGGACCCTGTGGGACATAGTGGCACTTTGCCTGCCCACAAAGCCGCAGCATCCCATCTTGGGAGAAGGTAGCAGAGAAGAATGTTGGTACAAAGATGGTGAAATTGAAAGGTTAGGGGAGAGGGTGGCTTTTGGACAGCCAGGAGACTTATGGTGTCCAGAGTCTGTAAAATAGGTCACAAATACAGCAGCTTTGCTGCATCCAGAGAAAGGACGTCTGCCACATGTTTTGTGTTGACCAGTTGTATGATAAAAATTATAAGCTTTGACTTACCTAAAGTTAGTGGCAAAAGAAAACCAAAAAAAGGCAACAAACCAAACAACCCCCTTCTCCCCACAACTGTTAATTTTTTTTGGAAACTACTGAAAGAAATTAAGTTTTTATCCTTCAGTCAAAAAAAAAAAAACCTAAATGGAAAAATAATCTGGTTTCTCATAAAAATATTTATTTTTTATTATTTTTAATAGAAAATGTGTTTTTCTCTTGATAATAGCATAACTGGGGGCTGTTCCAGTAAATATTATCTGTGGTCTTTTTTCCTTATGTGGATATATTTTGTTTCCAGTAGATGGAAAAACAAAATTGGTTCTACAAGTACAAGAGTCTCAAAATCCATGACAAAGACTTAGTGATAGGGTTCTGGGTATTCAAAGCTAATCTGCATATAAAAATAAAGCACAGAAGTTTAGAAATCATTGGAAAAGACATTACTGCTAACCCAGGGCTTTTCTATATAGTTAACCCTCTAATTTCTTTTTAGGATTTCAGCATGCATATTTTGCCATTTCTCCTTGCGGCTTTTGTTCAGATTAATTTAGAATCGAGTTGTACGCTGGTTGTAGAGGGTGTGTCTGTATTAAATGCAAACCATTCTGAATTTATTAAGAGGCATTGAGCTTTTGACATAATCCAGGTGTAGTAGGGTTACACTGGTGTATAGCTATTTTAATATATCTGTTTCTGCTCACCACTGAAATTGAGGCATATTTGTTTTATATGTTTGTATTAAGTTTTATTTTCAAATAATAAATCAATTCCCTGTTTTTTCAGTGCAATTTGTTTATGGAAACACATGTATAAATCTAGTGAAGAAAAAGAGCAACATATTTTCTTAGTGTATTGCATGAGGAGCTATATTTGAACTGAAACTAAAAAATAAGACTGCTTTGTCCAATTGCACTGTCCTAGTGTGAAAAGGAAGCTTTATCTGGGCCTTCACGGATGGAGGATCTGTCTGTTTCCTGGTGTATATCTGTGCAGGTTTCTCGGTTTTGGTTTGCTGTCAGGAAACTGGGATAATAGTGTTAACAAAATCCTTCCTTGTCTTGCTGGGGTATTGTGAGGTTTACTGGATGAAGGTAATTGGTAAGGGACAGTGCAATAATACCAGAAAATAGACTAAGTGTACAAAAGTAAGCAAACTGCTTATATAGTAAGAAGTAAGTTGGCTTTTTTTCCTCATTTTTATTTACTAAATGTTATTGTCAGCTGAGGAAAGGCATTCTATAAAATATCCATGTACATATTTAATTTTTAGAAAGATAATTCCTCTTATTCTGTAAGATTTTTGACAGACAAATCAATTTCATTTAGGTAGGTAGCTGCCTCTGGAAAAAAAAAACTTTCAAAAAGTGCATTTTTTTAAGACATCTACCTCTATTTAATAATCTGCTGCTTTGTACCTTTGGAGGCTGGAGAAGAGAGTTAAAAAAAGTTAGAAAGAGAGTTTGATTCAAGTAATCGAAATTAGTACAAAGGTATGTACGGCATCTACAAAGGTTACTCTTATATTGATGTTCGTTTCCCATTGATTTGCTGACTATTACAGTAGTTTTAGTATTCAGCTTTTTTTACAAAAAGATACCTTATCATTTTTCCAGTTAGTGTGTCTGTTCTTCATATTTAAAAGGTAAATTTCAAAATACCCTTTGGGCATTCTAGAAATTTTTTCACCGTCTGTTCTTCTTAGCACTTTCTTAATTTCCACCTTTCATTTCTAGATTAGACATCTCAGTTTGCCTTCTCACTGTTGATAGTTTCTGGTTAGTTGCATTTTATTAACCTAATTTTTTTTGGTATTGGTTCTGTTGAGGACGTCGCTGTGTTTCTGTCTTGTCCTGAACTCCGTCTCTGCAACTGTATATACCTCGTGTCAGTTGTCCCTGTAGGGATCGCTGTGTTTCAGGAGCAGAAAATGATTTTCTCTCTACTTACGGATTTAAGAAAGTGCTTGAAAATGATTAGGATGAAATTTGCTACATTAGATGCTAAGTTAGGCTTAAATATTCTCAGTTCTAGTTCTGTTTTTTCTCTTGATCTAATTCCTTTAAATATGTTCTTGTTGTGCTTAATGTGCAGTAAAACGAAACAAAACAAACCCTTTCCTGTGAAATGCAGACTCCTGTTTATCTCTTATCTCCCTTAGGATTGTTTACCCCTCATCTTCATTTTCATTATTTTGTTTCCCTAATTCTTATGATTCATATTTTCCCTTCAAGCTTTCACCAGAGAATGCGTCTGTACATATTGGTAGCTATTACTGCTGAGATAATTATATGAATACACAGTAGCATCTTCAGACGCGAATGTGAGTTAGTGTTAGCTCAGAGACATGCTGTGTTTTGCAAGAAGAGAGAAGATCTAATTTGCAAAGAGTTTGCACTGAGAAATTTCTGTCTGCCTCGGGGCTGGCTCTAGGCGTAGGCAAAGCAGGTGGTTTCCCGGGGCAGCAACCTTCCGTCATGGCAGGCTGGCTGCGAGCTTCCTCTCTGCTTTCCATGTGTTGGAGCCCAAGGTGCAGGGCCTAGTGGTGCTCCTGCTGCCCAGGGGAGAGATTGTAAAGTAGGGCCTATCATCATGGTGGATGTTCAAGAAGCAGGTGTTGCCATTCCCACTTTCTCAGTTTCCTCAGGACCGGATCACTTGGGTCTTTGTTTCCTTGCCTTCCAGTCCCCCATCTGTGCAGAGTTGATTCAGTGGTTTGCGATGTCATGACTGTGCTGTTAGTTGGCTTATGTGGGATGCTGTGGCAGCCTGAAATTGTTGCTGATGCATTCCTGTTTCCAGGAGTAGGAATGGTCCTGATTATTTTCTCCCCGTGAAGCTCTTCCTTACCGCTAGAATATGGGCATTGTTTTCCATTGTGAGTTTCTTAGGCAAAACGGGAAGAATTTTGCAGTATTTCTATGGACTTGTACTGTTAACTGACAAAATGGAAAATTGGGCAAGCATATGGGAAGATCAAGATCATTGTTAGATATTAGAATCTGTGTAACCAACAATCTGTGATTCAGACTCTTACGACACTAGTCTTAGAGATGCCAGGTTCATGCATGCGAATTATTTTTCAGTCAAGCACTCTGTTTCGCTGGAATTATGTCTATTAAGAACCACAGCATTGGTAATGAAAAGTTTCCTCCATTTATTTGGGCACAAGTGACATGAACCTTTGAATGTCAGGCCTTCTGCTCTGTTCTGGAGCTTGCTTTAACCTGTTACCCCTTAGGTGACTTTATTTGCTTTGCGGCTTTCAGTCTAGCTAGCTGGATCAGTGCTACTGCGAAAAGGTCAGCAGCAATCTGAAGTGCATTCAGTTTGTGAAAGAATGTAAGGCAAAATTTCCAGTCTGTCTTTTCTGTGAGAATCAATCCAGAGCCTGGCACTGCCACTGTGTGTGGTTTTCATCTTAACGATTTTTCTGTACAAACAGTAATATCAAATTTGGCTAAAACGTGACACGCCTTTGTGGCTGGTAGGGCAGCTGATGCTTGACAACGCAACAGCTGCAGTGCACCAACATACCTTCTAGTAATTAGCACCTTGCTGTTTTTACTGTCAGCGCTATCCTACATAAAAGGCTACAAAATATTGGCTGTTACAAAGATGTACTGCTTTTGCCGTACGCTGTTTCAGTTGCCAGGAGTACTTGGTTTTGTGTTGTGGGTACACGGGGAAAGTGGCAACTCTGTCCGAGTGCTAACAGATTCTGTCAGTTGTTTCTTGGTTAGTTTTGGCATTATTGGATATTCATTAATGTGCAACAGATGATAAATGTGGAGGCGGACTGAACCATCCTCTCTCATTAAACGTTTGGAAACAAATGAATTTCTGTTTCAGGTGAGTAGAATTCTTTTTTTTTTCCTCAGTTAACGCAATATAGATAACTGGAGCTCAGTTATATCTATTTTGCAATTCGCGTAAATCTTGAACTAATGAGGAACATGGGAAAGAGAACTGTATCTTGGACTACGCAGGAATCTAATCAATATGAATTCCCCTGAGCTAGATCTGTTTTGTGCTAGGTTCCCATTGATTTTGTAAACATTTTATCGTTAGCCATAATCTCCTTTGAATATAAATCATTCTCTGGTAGTTTCTTCTGTATTTTAATTAATTCTAAAATGACCAACTTGAGAACTCTTCCTTAATGTTATTCCTAAAACAGAGAAATGCTCACTCGTTTTCTTCACAGCCGTTAATCTGGCTCCTGTGGAACCAGCAGGCATATTGAATTCTCAAGAATTGGTGATGCTGAGAAAACCTGAGGCAGCCAGAAATTGTCAAAGTTAGAATCTGCAAGAAAATCAGATATCTTAAAGGAAAAGCAACCCATTTGTAGAAAAGTATTTTCTTTTTTAACTTGTGTGAGTTTTTATTAGAGTTGATAACTCCCTATCCTTCAAAGAAAAACCTAAAGGAGACCGAGACAGTCCTTTTGGGACAGAACAGTTGGGACGAGGGCACTATACGCTCATTCTGATTTAAGGGTACAAGCGGCATGAGCTGTCTATTCCTGTTTAAATTGAATTAGTTGAAAAAAATTTTTGGATCTATAACTTGGTTGATTGGTGCAATTTCTTTGATGTATGTCTTGGAAAATAATATTACTTAAAGTTGAGGAGATGAAACTGAAATTGTTTTGTTGTGACACAAAAATAAATATCCAACAACTAGCATAAGAGCTAGCACTGTTATTCCTTATAATATATGTATAGCAGTAGGAGGTATTTTGGCTCGTAGATAGAAAGACTTGTATCATCTGTTAAACTGTTTGGAGCTACAGGGGATAAACTGAGTTTGGGCCGTCTTAACTCCAGCAGAGTCAGATGCTATTTTTTGATATTCCTGATCAGGGGTGCGTTTAAACCCTAGGGGAATTTTGTTTGAACATGTCTCAGTTGTATGTCTTATCGTAGGTCAGTTTTATGTCATGGGGCATATCAGACTGTTGCTTGGCTGTATCAAGAAAAAAATGCTTTGCTTCTTGAAAAAATGGCGAATAAATTTTTGTCGCAGTTGTTTAACCAACAGCAGGCCTGAACTGCTTTGTAATGATTAGCTGAATTGCAGGAGTGATGTGATGTTATGGTAGGCGTATAGACAGGAAATAGCCTCTATGTGTATAGAAGTGTATATATAGTATTAATTTAACCTGAATCAGTGTGCTTGCGGTGTGCCACTAAAGTTTCAGTGTTCTGGTTTTTGCTAGTTTTATGGTTAGCCTTCCTTAAGAGATGCCATTGCAGTTTTAGGGTAGCTGTAGGATGCCATTGTAGTCTTGGGGCTTTTTTCTTACTCATGGTGAGATATATCAGTAAGTGTGTTTATATATCACATGGCATGGGAAGATCTAAAGATAGAAGAGTTATATATGCTTATAACTGCTGGTATTTCTGCAGTGTCTAGGACTTATGTTTTTGGACACAGGCTGTAACTGTGATAGGTGTTATTTAGATGTATGATAAAAATAAGATTTGTTTTCCAGGAGGCTTCATTACCTAGGTATAAGATGAGACACCATGTTTTAGGTAGGAGGAAAAAAATGTGGGAATGTGGTTTGAAAATGAAATCCTAGAAAAGCTTCCTTTATGCTTAAGTAAAATCCTGCTATTTTAAGTGAGTAGTTTCTGCTTTAGAATTAATTTTTGTAAACCTGGAGTAATTCTGTTGCCATGCATTGGTTGTAGTGAGGAAAGTAAGGCAGAGGCATCTCTCCCTGAAAAGTAGGAATTTGCAGTAAGTGCTTACTTCAGTGAGAGCTGTCAGCCCCTACAACAGACTTTGTCCCCCAGTGAAGTCATCTGCGATGCCCAGCTTAAGATCAGATCTCGGCAAGGGTTTGCTCTCTGCCCTGCTCCACGGGGCTGGCAATCACTTGAATGCAGAGGTGGCTTATTGCCACCCAAGGGAGAGCTGCAGCGTGGCATACTGTCCCTTGTCAAACACCATCAGGAGTTAACAGCAGGAAACCACGGACAGCTGGAAAAATTGAAAAAAATGTGGAACTTCTCGGAGTACACCTTTAGCTGAACCATTTGCCAGGGCTTTTAGGCGTCATGGAAAAGGATTATTCCAAGGAGGTTTTGAAGGGAATGATATGCTTCTTAATGCAGAAGGAATCTCAAGTGCAATGTGAGAGAATAAGTGACTGTGCTTGTTTTTTTTTCTATTTTTAGTTTGTGGGTTTTTTTTTTTTTTCAAGTAATGAATTGTCAAAGGTGACTGTTGTGATTTGATTCTAGTTTGGAGTTAACCTTTTGGCACCAAATAAGTGATTATAAGTAAAATAGGAAGAATACGTGGTAGCCCTTGAAATTGAAGACAAACATGATAGAAAGTGGCAAATCAGTGAAGGGAAGTATAGAGAAGGTACGATTAAATCTTTTATTGAATCTAAATCATGTGAACTTGGGCTCACAATTCACTTGGTGTAGCATCACGTGATAGATCTGAAGAAAATGCTGAGAGCAGGGCTGCTACGTGCCGTGTGGTACCGTGTGTTGGTTCTCCCCCCTGGCCTTTGGGGAAGAAGCAAGAGCTGAAAGCTGTTCCCTGTTACACTTTTGCTGACTTCTCTGATATGAGAACTGGCATTGGTTAGATTTGGGAGGACTTCTCTGCTTCACCCAGCTTCTTGATTTCTCTAGCAATTTTGTGCTCTGGTGTTCAGCTCAGTCGTCTGTATGCCAGTTAGCTTTGTTGCTCATGAGGTGGATGGTGATAATTGTGTGCTGATGTGATAGTACATGCATGGATGAAGTAGGACTTTTCAAAAGTTTTAACAGCTTTTTCCTGTGAGTATCTAGCACTGTAGTGCAAGAGAACCACACAACAGAGTCCTCAATATAAGTAGTAAGGCAGGGATTATGCTTGGGTTGCAGCTGTGAAGTATTGAACTGAATATTGCCTGAAGAATTTAGATGAATTTTGTCTTAAATGCAGTGTTCTGTTCTCATGTTCCTCTGCACTTAGAAGCCAACTCTTTTAATATTTAAAGATCAAGGTTGGCTTGAACGACATGTGAATACTGAGATGTAAGAATGAGGATAAATGTTAGTGTATGATCAAATCATTATGTTCTTCACAGTTTGTGTTGCGTGTTTCCATTTAGTATCCATATCTTACACCAAGTTTCACACGTTTCCCTCCGTCACCTTTTTTACCCCTGTAAAAGAATGAGTGATGTTTAGTCATTAACTCAAAGTCACTTTGTTGTGATGAGGAGCAGTTTTGAAGGATGTTAATAAACTAAATGTGAAGGTACCAGAAAAATGTTCTAAGCTTTGATTATGTGATTTGCTTATTTATGAAAAGAAGCATTGTCCATAGCTGCATGCATACTCATACATATTTATACACTAGTGTATTTTAGATGTTAGCTACATCTGTACCTTTAGGCTGTTTTTTCGTCTGTTGTAATCATGTTGCAATAATTAAAACGTCAGAGAAACAAACAAAACCTCATTTTAGTGTAATAGAGCTTATGATGCCTAACAGATAGGAGTAATTAATTTTGCATGAAAAGCATGCAATAGGAATGCTGTCAAAACTGCGCACTAACCAAACTGTATATTGAGGAGGCATTAAGTACACTTGAACTGCGTGGAACTTACTGATACGGGAACACATTTGGGTTTTCTTGTTTGCTCCTTCCCGGTATTTTGTTGTGCTAAGGGGCTGCATTTGTCACATTTGAGCAAAAACTAGTTACTCACCAGCTGCTTTCATTGCATTCTTTACTAAATTCTTATTGACTGCAAATGGTATCTTTCCTTTCAAAAGGTGCCGGTCATGTTTTTTTTTTTTTAAACGTCTCATCAGAGTTGATGCAAACCCCAGGCTCTCGCTGTGTGACTGACTTTTTTTTATTTGTTTGGACAGGTTAGCTGTGTAGACTTTCCATCTTTTATTTTGTTGATAGGCTTCTTGATTTTAACTGAGGTTTCTGAGAACTTTGCTGTATGCTGTGATCAGCGTGTGTTTTCTCTGAAGCTTAGGCCAGCAGTTTTAGTCACTGGCCCTGGAACTAGAGGTGAATAGTTAAACATCCTGCTTTTAACTGTGCTTGCCTTACTGTCTCTATGTGGGTGTGATGTGAGAGCTGAAGAGCTATTTACAAGTGTTTTAAGCAGAATACAAATACTTTCCCAAGCCTTTTATCATTATTTTTTCCATTGTCTGTGCATTGACATTGTTTTTCTAACGTCTTATTTTTCAAAGTTACTGAAAAGGCTTCCTAGTCTCTCTATGGGCTCCTTAAATTCCACTTCCAGTGGAACCAGAGCTCAGTGTGGTCCAACAAAAGCGGCAGCTGATTGCTGGGGACCAGCATTGTTGTGTTGCCGCAGTTCCCTACATGCTGGATCCCAAGAACGCGTCTCCCAGGGTACCTGGAGTTGACTTGACAAAGCAGGAATGATACAGTGACTTGCTGATTGCCATAGGGACAGAAGCAGTGCTTGCAACCAACAGATAAAAAAAAAAAAAAAAAAATCTCGTCTGTGGTATTAGCAAAGCACATGAAAAAGTGCAGTACATGCAGAATAAATGGTACATTTTCACAAAAGAAAACTATACTTAAGAGTAGAATTGGTAATTGGCGACTGCTGAT
Source organism: Alca torda (assembly GCA_008658365.1). Taxonomy (NCBI): domain Eukaryota; kingdom Metazoa; phylum Chordata; class Aves; order Charadriiformes; family Alcidae; genus Alca; species Alca torda. The sequence goes on along the minus strand of CM018080.1, from coordinate 65,591,283 downwards.
GTCTTTTTTTTTTTTTCCCCCTGAAAAAATTAAGCAAACACTCCATGAGTTATTTGACATGATTAAAAAAGCTCAGCATGGCTCTTTTGAGTCAGTAATGCAGACTTGAATCAAGTTATCTAAGATTTAGTATGACACTTCAAATGACAGTAATCTGCACATATGTGGTGACAGCCTGGGTCAATGAATGTTGGTTTAATTGAACTTAGAAGTCACGTGAGATACTGCATTTAAGGTCAGCAAGTGGGATTTTCGTGTGAATGCAATATATAGTAAGAAACTATTGTTAAAATCATAACAGGGCTTCTCTTCCGACGGTTTCCTGATGTGGCAGTTGGAATGAAGTCATTCTCAGTTTTGTTAAATGTTTCTGTCTCTCCTCATCAGTGTGTTATTCTAGTGTTTTGAAACGTGGGTCTGGATTTTTAAAAGAAGTCTACAAAAAAATTTTTTTTTTTTTGGGATCCTCAGCTAAACAATCCTCTGTGGTTTTGTTTCTCCAGGGGATGAGAGGGCTCACAGCCCTCTTAGGACCAAACTTTTTGTATCCAGTAAATGCTGTGGTATAGTTAAATAAGAATATGCTATATGAGGAGGAGAAAATAGTTGAGTTTTTCTTGTGTACAGATAGTGCACCGGTTACAGCAAGTGATGGAAATGAGCGCAGCATACTGAAAATGTACAATTCTCGTGTTAGAGACCAGCTGTCAGTCCTTTTCCCTTGCCTTGGTAAATGCCTTGACCGTTGGCCTTACAAGGGAAATTTCACTCTCTCCTGATGAATCTTTTTATGAGCAAACATAAAACAGTTTGAACTTCACCTGCAGATGAGTTTGCTCTGATTGTTGGGATGGTGGCCAGGGAAATGGCAGTGTGAATCCTCTAAAGTGGAGGAGTGACCTGGACGCTCGGTTGTGTCTGAACGCATTTCATGGTTGGGCTGTTGCACAAAGGGAAGAAGCTGCTTCTTTCTGCTCTGTCTTTTGGGCAAGGGGGGGAGGGGGGGAACGAAAAATATAAAAAAAGAAGGTTGTCGCCTTTTGAGAGAGAGGCAGGGAGGATCAATCCCTAAAGACACTTCAGCTCTTAATCTTCAGTTTAAATCCGTAAATTCTCATGACTTTAATGGGTGTTTTAAGTGCTTAAGTAGGAATTAGGAGCCTGTTCACTTAGGACCATTATGCCTATCTTCTTGGGAAAACATGAGGGAGGTAAATGTCGAATGGAGTGAGGCCTCTCTAAGCCTGGAGGAGAGGTGGGATTTGAGCTAAACCCTTGCCATTACTCTTTTTTTTTTTTTTTTTTTTTTTTTTTGGTCAGCTAACATGAGCAGCTTCCTGCTGAGCAGGCTTACTGATATGAAACCCACGCTGTGAATTGCCCTTCTCTTATACAGGGACCCTGGGTATCTACCTCAGGGTTAGAGATTTTGGTGTAGGAACCAGACACCTGTACACCTTAGGGACCTAGTAATAGTTATGTGGGATTTGTGACCTCTCAAATAGCAGTTTGGACCCAAGCATTTATTATATGTACCTCTATGTTACTTGTCTAAATAATTTTAATATTTGGAAAGATTGTGCACATATGAGATGAGTTCTTATTAATAGCCTGTGTAGTAAACACAATAATTATTTGAAGATAGCACAGTGTAGTACTCCTTTTGGCCAACTCAGCCCAAAGAACAGAATGTGGGCACTTAGGAAAGTGAGTAAGTGTCTGTATCTTTAAAGATGGGGAAACTGGAGCGAGCTGGAGCGAGCCAAGTCTTTTCTGAGGTATGTTTACTGAACAGGTCACTCAATCCAGCAAAAGGATTGCATTAACATACATATCAATAAATATATTCAATAGATGTGACTCATGTGCTCATGTTACGAGCTGATGCACAGGCAGTTTTCTCCGTGAGAGATGAATGTAACTTGAGAATAGTCCTAGTTTAAGACCTTAAATTAGGTGCACAATGTAAGATGCTGACATTCTAAAAGATCAGCATAATTTCTTGTAGAACTCAGTGTACCATTTGGATCAATTTTAAGGATGGGTGGCAGGCCTCCAGATTATATTTGAGTGATGTATGACTTAGATGAATGAGTGGTGACCAGTTGAAAAATTGTTCACGTGCTTACCAGTTTAATGTAGTAACATCCTTGAGAAACCTTGTAACCTGCCATCTTTACTGATAGTAGTGAAAAAAGAAGGTAACAGAAATAAGTACATCCAGAACAGGTACTTTCTGTGTGCAAAAGTTAAGGAAATGCCCCGTGCAATACTTGACGAGCGCCCTTAATTTTTTGACTTAATTGTTCATAAAAAGTGAAGCCCCACCCAGAAAAAAAAATAAAACAAAATCCCAAAACAGTGACAGAAAACTAGAAATTTGTATCTGTGGGTGTCCTGGCATTTCTTATGTGAAAAGGTGATGTTTTCATTACCTGCATTGATAGCATGAATGTGGGTTGTAATTGGTGGTATTAGGAGCAGCAAACAACAGAAGTAGAAACTTCATGTTGAAATAGAAGACACTGGTGTTACGTGGTGTTATGTTAGAAAGAAGGAATTTTAATTTCAGTAGACCTCTGTAATATTCAGCTGTTTTAAGGCTCATGCTTCATTTTCTGTCTTCATTAAAGGCTGAGTAGCTTTATATCCTAACTTGAAAAAAATTTCCAAAAGTAAAATAGAAAATTGTTTGGCTCAGAGTGTTTATAAGCTTGGTTGTTTGAGTTCTTTTATTCCCTTTGAGAGCAGAATACTCTTTTCTTAATGCCAAATTTCAAGAGCTGGATTTAAAAGTGCTATTCTTTACCACCTGCTGAGATCCAAGGTGTTTTAGAAGTCCTTCCAGTTTTTTGTGGACCGTATGAAATTGAATATTGGAGACAATTTCACAGCACAGAGTTCGTGTCTATACCATGTTTTACATATTACAACAACGTCTTAGCAGAATCCACACCAGTACCTAAGATTTTTGTACCTGTTCTCACAAATTAGCACCTACTCCACTGCTTATGTGGCCTCACCTCCATAATAAGGCCTGAGATTTGTGAAAATGCCAGTAGATGTTCCACCCACACATCAAATAGCTCTTGCTGTTGAAGTCAGGTCCTGAGGAACTGCGTACAGCTCCTCATAATTTCTTGTAATCATTACCTCAAAAGGCTATTTGCAAATCTTCTTCCTGGGTATTTTAAAGAGAGATTATTAATCAGTCTCACTTGTCATTTCCTTCCTATATTTTTGTATCTCCAGTTACACTTTTACAGGAAAAGCCAGGGCTGAAAGATAGGAAACTGGTCTGAGAGATCAGTAGAGTACATTTTGCTTGCTCGGCAATAGATTAGCTTAACAAAAGCAATTCCTGACAGATATTTGCCTAACCTTGTCTTAAAAAACCTCTAGAGGTAGAAACTCTACAGCTTCCACTTAGAAATCTGTTCCAGTGCTTTGGTGCTCTTACCATTAGAAGACCTTTTCTGATACCTAATCTATGCTGCAGTCGCAATTCTAATTTAATAGAATACTTCAAAAAAATTAAAAAAGAGAGTCTAGAGAGTCAATGTTATATCTGAGGGTCCAATGAGTCAGTATCATACTGTTGCAAAATTTGGCAAGCTCCATCATGAAAGAAGTGCAAAATGTAATAAATCTTTATGCTTCCCTCAGCATTGCAACGCATCACTTAGAGCATTTCCTCCAGATCCGGACACTACATGTCAGATTTGGATTTACTGGAAGAAGTCCAGGGAATAAGCAGATGTTAGGCTAACATAATCTTCATTGAAAGAGCTGGTAGCATTAGGCTATTGATGAGGAGGACACATTGTAACAATCTTCAAATGCATAAAAGGCTGCTGCGAAAAAGTATGAAATAGTCCTTTTAAGCCTTGTCTTTGGTGCAGGGTTTTTTGTTTGGTTGGTTTTTCCTGCAAAACAGTTATTTCATTTATTGCTCCCACCCAGCATCAGTGTAGTTTATTATTTCTATGTAGGTGTATAACCTCGCCCTTTTTCAATTACATTCTTTTTTTAATGAATTGTTTCTCCAATTTGTTAAGACAGCTTTGAATTCTTATGTCCACCAACATTCTTGTAATTCCTGCCAGGTTAGCATTGTTTGCAAATTTTGTCTGTATACCCTTTATTTCATCATCCAGGTGAAAGCACTGAATAATACGAGAGTCGGGACAAACCCTTTGGAAACGGTGCTTACTAATATTGAGCTTGATTAGTAAAACAAATACAAGCTTCACATGCAGTTCAGAAGTTCTTTTAGAACACAGTGTGTGCCACAAGATATCCTTAGAGGCTTAGCTGATCTGTCAGTGTCTTGAAATAACTTTGGGGACTTCAGTGACAAATGCAAGAGGAGAAGGGCTCAAATGTCCCGCATACCATCATGGATAAAGTCATGCCCATGCTAGGGGTTCCGGATACTGTACATTCTCACCTCAAAATAGATTTTTTTATTGATTGTGTAAACGCTCCAGGTGATCACTACGTCCTTTGGGAGTTATGAAGGTGGATGCTCAGTCGACGTAACTGAATCGTTGCTTCAGCGCCTGACTCCTGTGTCCCAGTTCAGCCAGTTAAATCAGCCTTGGGTTAGCTTTTAACCTTGTGAATAGTCCCACTGAGTTAGCTGGAATGGCTCAGGTGCTTAAAGTTGAATACACGGTGAAGTGCTTCACCGGTCTGTACCTTTGCACTTTAGGAGTGTTAAACACTTTGAAGATATATCTGTTAAATGAAGGTATTATCATCGAAATTTTAAGCTTTGTGGGATCAGGACTTTCTGAACTTCTGACATTAGAAAACTCTTTTGTACATGGAACTCTAAATAGCTTGCAACTCCTACTAGCTGCTGAAGCTCGTACTGTAAAACCTCCTTTTGTAGTGGTGCAGAGAAAACTGGAGCTATCCTTATACTATGAAGAAGCTGTATCTTAATTTACTTCCCTTGTGCTCTTTCAGTCATTGTTGAACATCACATTTGTCACCAGTGTTGCCACTTTTTAGCTTAAACAAGTTCACACCTGTGGGCAGTTTGGAATTGAAAGCATTGTGTCTAAGAGAAATTAAAGCAGATTAATTATAGATACTGGCGGAGATGGCTAGAGATCCTATGCGTGTTGAGGCCTGACTGGACTGTTGGTTGTGGCCGTCAGTCTTGGAGGGAGTCCTTACGGTGGCTGGTTTGTATTTGGAGCTTCCCTGCACTGCGTTGTTAAAATAAAAAAAAAAAAAAATCTTACATGTTCTATATAAGCAAGTGCTATGTATTGTGGATGCCACGCACTTTTAATACTGTGTGAGGCAGATAGCACAGTTGCAACTTAAACAGAAGTTCAGATAACAAATACTCTCAGAGCTGGGCTACATGTGAAAAAAATAATCTTTCCTCAGAATGCTTAAAAAGCAGTAGATTTTTTGCACCGAGTCAGTGTTTACCATCTTGTGTGGTTTAAGCTTTTCCCATTTATAAATTAAATGAAAAATTCAAAGCACTGAGGAATGCTTGATTCAAGAATTGCATACCAAAATCTGCTTCAAAGAACACATTTGATTTAATTCTAGTTTTTCGACACAGTGATAAGAGAATCAGTCAACACTTTAATTGTATATATTAATCATCTTTCATGTATGGTACCTGTTAATAGCAAGTGTCTAATTGTATGTAAAACTGTGGTTTTAAAGTATGTTGAAGACTAATGGCAAAAAAAGAGCAAGAAATATTTTACTCATTATAAATGAATGTTGTTCCTGAATGCATGGTTAGAATAAATTATTGTTTCACCTTTTAAAAACACACAAACAAAAGCCCCCTATGAAATAAGTGGAAGGTGGGGATCACTAATAATAGTTAATCTCTTGGGTTCCAATGTGTCTTTGTTATTAATGGCATCAGCCTGCATAGTGATTCCAGGCAAGGTTTTAAAGTTAAGGTAAAAGAGGAGAAAAAGAAAAAAGGAAGCTTAATAATGTTAGCATGACAATAAGTGAGTCTGCTAGAAACACAAAAGTTGAATGTCAGTCAGTGACATTCATAAATTGCAAGTTAAAAGCACTGGAAGCTTCTCTGGTATCAGAAAAAGAAAGTAATTGGTGTCTGCCATTGTCAGCAGTATTATTTATCTCCAGTATTTTCCCTTTTGTTGCTCGAGATGATCTGTGTAATTTCTTTCTCCCTTAGCCTTGAGAATGGAGAATAGAAGGAAAGCCAGAAAAGCAAGGGAAGGGATGCTCTCCTGCCGGTGGTGGTACATAATAATATAATACTGTAAGTCTTCTAAAATGAGAGTTGAGATAGAATGCACTCAAAAATAATGCATTATATAAAGTTATTTTTCAGAATAACATGAGTTTTGAATTGTATTTTCTCAAAAGTTGACTTATTCGCTACCTGCAGTCTGCTGTAGAAAAGAGCTGAGCTAGGGCCTGTGCACTGTTGGTCAGTTTGACATCAAAAGCTCTTATTTCCGGTATTTTTAGTTTTTCCATTGCGCAAAAAAATATTCTTACATGCACAGAGATCTGTAGCTGATACTTTGCTTGTTGTTCTCCGTCCTCTGTCCCCTCACAGTTCAATTGGGTTAGGCTATTTCTGGGTATAATATTTCTAAATTGCAGAAAGAAGTCTTGGTACCGGCTTACATTTTGCAGTTTAAGCTGCGTTTGCAGCAGGAAGCGAGGCACGTGCCCCCTCCTGGTGGGATTTTTAAGGACTGTTAGCCCCATTTCCTTGGCTAGAAACTGGTTTTGACTATTTCATTGTGGCCCATTTTTGCTCTGTTTTTGAAACTGAAACGGCATCTAGTATTACTGACTTGTTTCCAAGAGGTATTGGGCTGTCCTACAGTTGTAGTTGTGCCATTCCAAATGAAATTAGGTATGGAAATGGAGAGTGGTTGGTATACGCTTAAAGCATGCGTTCTGCTGTGCTGTATCAGCACGGCTGGGCTCAGTATGGATATTGATGGGGAAAGAAATAAAGTTGATAGGGGCCTGATTCTGGACTTCAGTGACTCTGAAGTTACTTATCTTGTTTAAAAATTACTTTTGTCGCACCTTTGCAAAATTATGTCATTTCTCGGGATTATTTGGTTCTCAGGATAACGCTGTAGCCCAGGTGCTGTTGTGGTTGCCATGGCAGTTTGCTAGCAACCAACCTCTTAAATACGTTACTACTGGCAAAGAAATGGTGTCTTTCTGATCACTTTGACAGATGCTCATTTTATAGAATATTATATGTTGAATGGTTTGATTTTTAGGATAAAATGTCCTTTTTTTCTGTAAGGTTATTACTTTTGAATTCTGAATTAGCTTTGCATTTTGTTAATTCGACAAATACGTAAAGCTCCTATCCCCTCTCCCCCAGTCTTCCTCCTTTTTAGAAGCTGTTTTGATAACTGGCATGCAAGTGTGATGGAGCCAAGCTGGCTTCGCTTACATAATCTCCCTGGAAAAAGAGTTTTCTGACATGTGATTTGCTTGTTGAGAATACCTGCTTTAATTTTGTTTGCAATCTGTCCTTTTTCCCTTGTTAAGTTGTGGGACGTAAAGCAGAAGAACAGCCTGTGCAGGCACGCTGGCGTGTGTGTGGGGAGGGTGGGTAGGAGGACGAGTGAGCTACTTGGTGTTTAGTAACTGAGTGGTTTTTTTCCTTTTTATGTTCTGAGCTGCCTGAAAAAAAGTTGTGTTGTTTTGTTTTTAAAAAAAAGGTGTTTTCTTCAGAGGGGGGTTTTGGTTAGTATTGTGTCTTAATAAGCAAAGAAAAAGATGCGGGGATTTCTTTTGAAAATGAAGATATTGGTATTCTTCACACCTAAGCATTCAAGGTAATGGAATTAAAAGGAAAGGACTCAAGGCTAAACTGTACCTTTTAGCACTTATCTGAACAAGAACTGCTGCTTAAACTGAAGAGATAAAGATTATCACAGAAGGTGTTGTGGCCCAGGAACCTTTCTCTCCTTGAGACCTTGTTCCTGTGTTGCGGGGTTTTGCGAAGCGGCAGAGAAGTGGTGACACACCTGTAGCAAACTGTGAGGGTTGTGCTGGCTCATATCTGGAAAGCCAGGGAAGTGGGATATTGTCTCTGCGCATTCTCCACATTGCTAGTCCACCTGCTCTGGGTGGGAAGGTGTTGGCATCTACTGCAAGAGTGGATTTATTATGACATACAGCATAAGTTGAAGTCACAGTCAAACCCTTAAGCAAGGTTTGATTTAGCTGCTCACAATTTTTTATGAAGGCTGTAGTGAAACTTACTCAGAAGGTTATTCTAATCCTGTTCTGCAATATGAAAAGAAAAGCGTAATTTAAAACAAATGACTTGCCAGACATTGGATGCTTAGTGAGCTTGTGCTGGTCCCTAGTGCAGAGGGTCATCAAGTCAAATATTGTGGTTGAATTTTTGAAGTGCTTGGATAATTTTATGACCAATAGTAGCATTTGTAGTTATGAAAGGTAAGATAAAGATCATCAGCTCTCATGCTTGAAGGCATAAGGTGATCACTGCAGTGTTGCAGGAGCGATATTTCCCCGCTGAGCAGCATTACACAGTCGGTTATGTGCATTATGAGGTGTGTTCTTTCCTTTGATCTAAACCATTAGCCAAAGAGGTGACACTTGATGGGTGAACAGGTTACTAAGACAAATCTCATATTAGCCATAGAAGGGATATATGTTTCTATGTGGAAGGGTTTTGTTGCACTGCATAAACCAAGCTGTTGCCTACAGGAGTGTTGATTCACTAAGAATCATATAAAGGTGAGGGGTTCCCATTTTGGGCTCAGTAGCTCTTCAGTTGCTGCGAGATGCTTATTGTTACTATATATGTGTATATGAATGATTGTTTTTTGCTTAGTTGGTGCTCTCTCCTGCCTTGCTCCCACTTGAAGCCAGCTTCAGACCACAGTCTGCAGGTGTGTGCTTTTTGATCTCGCAGTAGTTGGCAGGTAGACACTCGGGCTCAAGAGTAAAAGCGAGATCCTGACTCGGTGTGCTGTCAGGCACTGCTGGGTCCTGTCCGAGGTCTTCTCTGCCCTGATGGATTAGACCTAGCTTCCACACGACTATTTAATATTTCTTCATTATGTCTGTAATTTAGAACTAGCCAAACGAGAAAGCTAAGCATAGTAAGCATATATATAATAAAATATTTTTTATGTATATATTCTCAGTCTTTGTTTAACTAGACTGAAAGGGCCAGGGTTTTCTTGCTTCTTTTCATGGTTATTTTCCCATGCTCATAATCGCCTCAGAAACCCTTTTGTGGACACATTTGCAGGTTTTGTTTTGGAAACAGGTGATCAGGAATCTCCACACTATTTCATGTGAGACCTGACTAGTCCTTCTCTGAGTTGACTGAAAATGTCTTACACATCCCAGAAGTTCATTAGACCTTTTTGCAGCCACAGCGCATTGGTACTTCATAATCATTCTATCGACCAGCTTTATTTTCCTCCATTTCTTACAATTGATGAACGTCCAGTTTAAAACAGAAGTCCTTGTCATTAGTCTGTCTTGTCATGATGTTGCACTTTTTGCTTTTAAATTTCATCCCATTCAGTTTTCTAGCTCACAAGGTCATGTCATTCTTCCTGTGTGATGATCTTGTCCCCTTCCATGCTGGTAACTGTGTCATCTTTTCATTTCTTAATGTAGTCCTTGAACCAAGGTTGCTATTGAATATATTAAGCAGGATCAATCTTACTAAGAAAACACATTATATCTTCTCAGGTGATCTACTAGTAATGAGAATATATTTTATTTTTTCCCACTTCGAGTCCACCTCCACGCTCTCAATTACTGCCTCTTCCAAAGTCTGCAGTGTCAAAATCACATGAATATGCATTTTTTACTTCTCTTTTCTTGGAACGTGGGTCCTGTGTTAAATATTCTCCAGTGTTATTTTTGCTTGGATGGTTGGATGCTTGGATTTTGCTTGGATGATCTGGGATGCAAAAAGAACAAAGTTTTTAAGTAAAGGTTTATGAAACTAACTGGTATAAATAGGAAAACTGTAGTTCCCATTAGTTTATAGGTTTCATTAAAAAACTCGCTACTGAATTTGTATTTTCGTCTTCTGGTTCTTTCAGTATGCTGGAAATGTGCCTGTCTGGGCACATTGGCCCAGAAACTGGGACATTGGCCCAGGTTTGAGGCTACACAGAGTTAGTTTCTCATTGAATCCATGTGAGAAAAAGAGAATCCATAACTACTCGTTCTCTTTATTTTCCTCATTCTCTGCTGCTCTTTCTCATCCTTGTAAGTTTTTTTTTTTGCTCACTCCTGGTATCTTCTTTGAAGTGCTTTGCGTCCTTGCTGTGTTTTTCTCGCTTACATGCTGAATAGTTTCAACCTCTTATTGAAGTTATTTCTCTATATTCTTGAGCTCAATGCAGTCCAATCAGTTGTGTTAACTTTTCTAGTAAATTAGAGTTGGCCCTGTTAAATCCCGAACCTTCTTGGTAGACTTATTTTTATATATCCTGATATATCAATTAACTCATCAAAAGACAAGTCAGGACACAATCATTTGACACATTTGTTTCTTTAGCCAGCTTTTCTATAGGATTATTGCTGCTTTTAAATTCTTCACCCCTAATGTTGTCCCCAGTGAGGCTCAGCTGTAGAGGTAAAGAAACGAGCCTGAAAAATTCACGTTGTGGGTTAAAAAATTGCAAACTACCACCAAAAAAAGACTAAAAATGAAGATATTTTCGGTCTATTCTTGTCTTTTGATTTACCCTCAGTCAATAGGGTTTGATGATGGGATTACTCCCAGCTTCATATACATTGTATAGTTTTCTGCTCTTAGTTTCTGGAGATCAATAAATATCTGAAGTTATATCTTTTAATAAGGTGTTCTATTTGATTTAGAACTGTCTTCATTTTAGTTTCAGATTTATAACTGTAGTTAATCAAATTCTGTTGCACCCTAATTCACTTTGAAATAGTTTTTAGTAATGAGATTATGAATTTTTAAAATTTGGCCATTCAGAAGAACCTCTGTTCGACCCACCTGTAGTTTTAAAGGAAAACATTATCTGGAGAGTGAACATACTTCTTAGTACTAAAACACATAATTAAAAATGAGATAACAAGTGAAGTGAGAACAAATGGTATACAGACTTACTTTATGCACTGTTATAAGCAGAAAAAAAATTATAATGGGGTCTTTCTGTATAATTATTGTATCCACAGTCAAATTATTTTACTTGTTGCCACAATTCTTTCACTTTTGTGGAAGGCCATGGCTAGTCAGAGTGTGACAACTCTATGGCTATGCTGCATCATTCTTTCTGTTTCCTATTGTAAATCATGCCAAACCCCACTGAAATCACAGTTTGAACATTAAATGTAAATTGCTGTAATAGACGGATAGCAAAAGGAAAGAAACCCGTTGGTTCTTATTAACCTTTAAGATTAAGGGCCTGGCTAAGAGAGCTCATTCCCAGAACCAGAACAGCTCTCTTTCACGTGGGGCAGGCATTGAATGCTGGTGATTCAATGTATTGTTTCATTCAAGATCCATTTTACCCAGTATTTTGGAAGTTTTCCATGTAAATTCTGGCCCAGACTTTCCTGAATGAGTTTGTGAAAACTGACAACTTCATAGGCGTATGTGCAAAGGCCTTTTGTATGTGAATTTGCCATACTCTTTCTGCTTAAACTGTTTTTTGAAGACTGAGTTAGTGACAAACTCCAGATCTTAAAAACATATTTCTAAATGAAATATATAAGGAAGTGAGTGTTCAAGAGAAAGACCTGGTCACAGAAACTGCTCAGGTGTCCTGGATGTGGCCTACTCGGGGGAGTTTAAACATTCAGATTTTATGCATTAGATTTATAGTATGTTCATATCCATAGATTGGACTAGAAAGAGATGAATGGAGGGGCAAGATTACTTTTGAAGACAGGCTCAGGTTGAAGGAAAGAAAGGAAGAATTCAAAATTCATAAAAGATTGTCTTTAAGAGAAATCATTGCCACAATTAGTAAGCACCACTAATGTAGCAAGCAATGTAATGCCCAGGATGGAGGGACCAGAGAGACTAGAATGTTGGGGGAGCCAGTGGGCTAAAAAAAAGAAAAGAAAATGTCTGCTCTTGGGAGAGGAATAATAATTAAAAGGTGCCCCGCATAATATGTGCTTTTAAAAGGTTATAATTTAGCGTCATGTGAAGGCCGAACTCGCAGTTCTTCTAGGAATGGTGGTTACAATTTTTTTTGAGTATCTGAATTACTTTTGTTTACTTGTTTAAAGCCTATTGTGACTCTTTGGATTTGCGTAGGCATTAAGATCGCTGAAATAGGTATTTGAACATGTATCTGAAGTTATTACACAAAGTTATACTACAGAATCAGTAGCGTTTCAGCTGTTTATAGAGTAATTAACAAGTATTAAAATGTTAAGAAAGTATAGAAATGGGCTGCAGAACTGCAAATGTTTGGGGAGTGTTGTAAAACAAAAAAAAATAATTCCCAAGAGAGTAAACCCAGCACCCCAAACAGGAAGACTTTTTGAAATTGCCTCTATTTATGCTTCTCCAAACTGTGGCTGGGATGGTCTCCTGGTGGGAGAGACGCTTTTTGAAGCCTCTCCACATCCTTTTCTGTGTGTGGTGCTTGTTTCCTTGCAAGGCTGAAAGACATTATTTCAGAAATGTTACACTCCCCCAAAAGTAGTTTATTTGCATTACTGAGCTCTGCTTTCTTAATTTGTTTTAAAGTAACGGATGACTTCTGGTAAGCTAAAACTGTGTTTTTGACATTTGACCCATTTACTAAAAATAAAAATAAGTCATCTAGCCTTGCTAAATACCTCCCCAAACCCCAATAAATAATTTCTAGTATTGGTCGTCTTTGCTCTTTTCGATTTGTAAGAGATTAATTCAGATTCTGTGAACTCTGTGTTCCTGAAAAGCTGCCTATTCTGCATTCTGGGTACAGACAGTCCATATTTATCCCCCGCTTGTTCTTGTACCAAATTTGTTTGCTTCCATTCCTCAGAGAGGGACTCCAGGTTGTGCCTGTGGTCTTTGGAAAGCTTTCTAAAATATTTAGGAGTCTGAAAATGACTGACAATCTCTTTGTTCCTAACAGTACAAACCTGGGATATCAGGTTGGTGAGAAATAAATATTATACTTTTTCAGTGTGTCTGTACACTTTTTTTCAGTGTGTCTGTACACTTTTTTTTAATGGGTACTTTTGGAATAACTAGCTAGTAAGGAGAAATAGGTCTAGTATAATGATCATTTCATACTTACCACAGCTATAATAACACACGCTATACTATACTGTGAACCTTACAACCCCTGAAATAAGCCATGGAAATATACATTTGGAGAAATAAAGCAAGATATTGCTATTGCCTTGCAGTAAGTGTCACTGTAATATGTGAATAGTAGGATTTATATTTTTTTTAAAAAAAGAAGCCTGAAGGCAATCCAAGAGAAAAACCTGCATTTTAAACATATATGGCTATCATCTCAAAAATTTGAGAATTTGTAGCTGTGATGAGAAATATCCCCCGCCCCCGCCCCCCCAAGCCATCTGCCTTTGCCCCTGGAGAAGAAGCGATAATGGCAGTGAGGGAGTGTGAAGGACTGGACAATTCAACAATGTTGAATCTTTTAGTCTTCACCTCCCTCTTCAATAAACTGAGTGGTTTTTTTTTCTTTCAGAGCTATAAGAGGAAAATGGCATCTGAACGCTGAGGCAAATATACTTTACCAAAGTTCATTGCATGTGAAATAGTGTCACGGTGTAAAAGCCATTTCTTAATGAGCTTTCAGAAGCTGTCACTTCCTCTGAGAGACTGGAGGTGATGTATCTCTCTGAGCTCCAGGTTTGAGACATAAGGGTTACGAAAGACTGATTTTAAAACCACTTCTACAAGCCATGATGATAGGCTGGGCTGTTGTGATAAATCAGGGGAACTTACTGAACTGATTTCTGAAGTGACTATGTGATCGTGTGTAGGTTGCCTGTTCTTTCTCTTAAATTTGGAAGGAGTTAGCCTGACTTTCTCCTGAATTGTGTGAGACGCCACGTTGACTTGGGCTGTTCCTGGTGGTTTGTTTTCAAAGGAAGTGGATGGTCTTGCAGCCTCCTGCCATAGTGACCCCAGTGCCCTTCAGTGCTGGAAAATAAGGATGTGGCTGATGGAGGTGAAGAATGAGAAAAGGCAGATACGGCCATGTTCCTCCTCTCCTGAACAGAACAACACAGCCAGCTTCTGCTGGTGAAGCCCGCTGAGTTGGGACTCAGCCTGTCGCCACGTGCCTGGTAGTCTAGGCGCCCCGTGAAATCTGTGTCTAGGAGGGCCTTTCCTGTGTGAATCACAGAAGTCTTTTGCATAAAAACTCTTGTTACAATTTGCAAGGTTGAAATGTATTGAAGTGGAGTATAATCTTGTGTCTGTGCACTGCGGTGACCAACCCAGGAAGCAATGGCAGTTAAATTGACAGCTTTCTTATTTGCTGTGGGAAGGGGGTTGTTGACTCCTGTGGCTTTGTTACCACACTGTTGTCTTACGTTCCCTTGTTTTTTGCTCTTTGGGGCAAACAGTAGGCCCGTAAGCAGAGAACCAAATAATCTTTGAATTGTGTAATTTTTCTCTCTAACAATGCAATGAGATGATTTTATGTTTAATAGTATAACTAAGACATCAAAGCCCAGACTGTGGACACCAGGACTTTCCTTTTTCTGTATCATACGCTGTAGAGGATAGTTGTCCAGGTACAATGCCAGCTGACATCTACAGTTGGATAGTCTAGGTCCAACTGGATGGAAGATGCCAAGCTGGAGATCATAGCTTTGGTCTGCAGCCATCTGTGTGGCCTTGCCACGGTAGGCTTGATTTCTTTGCCTCCTCCTCTTCTTTTTACCTGCACAGACAAAACAGCTTACAATTATCTCCGCTGGAATTAATAGAATTCTATCTGTCCAAAAGTGCTTTTGAGTTCGGACATGTATCTTCTGTGGTTTATGGCTAATTCAGAAGTCTAGTGGTCAGAGAGACTGTTGTTTTAAGCCATAATATATGTTTCTTCGTATTGTACGTAAGCTTGCAACAATAGCTATTGTCAAACCAATTCCTTCATGCCTTCAAGATATTTGGGCCTTTTGGGTTGGTTCTAAGACATCAACTAGCAGTATTTATTTATACGAATGCTAGATAAAATGGCATGTTAAAGTAAGATTGATAAATTGCAACACTGCACAAATATAAACTAGTGAGATTTGTACTCAACAATTGGAACAGTTTTCCCATCAGAGGAAACAGCAAGAAAACTAAAAAAAAATAATAAAAGAATGGGGACTGGTGATTGAGAGATGCTTTGAGTAGAGGAAGAATTTATTTTTTTCAAGGTAGTAATAAGTTGGCTATACCTAAGGGAAATTTGGTAAGGAATATGATTCACTTTGGTCACCTCGGAAACAAGCTGTTCATCTGTAAGGAGATATTTGAATTATTATTCAAATATTTTATTATTGTTATATCAACAACATGGCTAATCAGATGTTTTAATGCGTAATACTGAATCAAAGTAATTTACTGACATAGAACCAAATACCGATTTTAGCATATGGGTAATAATACCCTGGATGTGCTTTTAGTATTTACTAGCCAAGTCTTAAAAACTCCCTGTGACTGAATGAAGATGGATGCTTTTGAATTTTTATCTGCTTTGCGTTAGCGCTTATCTTTTGTTACTGATTCCTGAACAAATTGCAGTATGTGATGTCCCTTTAATTATATGCCTGTGCTTAGGATGCCCAGATAGAGACTTCAGGGTTTTAAAGTGTGAAAGGATGCCGTTGTTTAAGATGAACACAGCATGCACAGGGACCATAGCTCCTCCTGCGTCTGCCCGGGGGATCTGAAGATTGTTTTAATTCACATATATATGAATATGTTTGTGTGTACACCAATTTCTTAAATAGTACAGATGCCATCTATTTACTTTTTTATCAGCTGAAGGTCTGTCGTGCAGACATTCTGGTGCACCTCATGAGCTGGGTCTTGTCCTTGAACCAAAGAGAACATCCTCTACCCATCATCCTTGGGACGATGCAGCTTCCTTGTGTTTTAAGTAATAGCCAATTTATGGGGATTTATTAGAGTACAAGAATCTAGTACCTAGTTGGAAAACAGCAAGAAGATTTGTATAACCCAGAATCAGTGCCATTTCTATGCTATGTAGTTGTATTTATAAGAAATCGGTATCGGTCTTCCTTTGGTTAGGAGGTCTTTATGCCACTGTGCCAACCTCAAAATAATTTAACCACAGTGATTTCACTATTCCTGTGTAATTTTTTTTCCCTTCGTATTTTCTCTAAAACTGTTTTAACACAATCTGGTTCTGGGATAATTTTCCAAGGTCAAAGCAGCATATGATTTTACCCTTCCAAAATCTTTGTGAAGATTTAGAAGCAGAATTCAGGGCATGTGACGCATTGAGGCAAATGGCACATGCAGTTAGACAATTTAAAATTAATAAATAGAAAGCTATTCAGAAAGGACTGTAAAAATGATGAAGGGGTTGTAGGAACTGATTTATGAGGCAAGACCAGAAGTTAGATATGTATAGCTTGGTTGAAGGGATAGAGGGAACATAGCTATTCTGAAATATGTGCAAGAACAGTCAAAGAGCAGCTTTTTGTGAATTTAGGATTGTGGACTAGACAAAAGAAGTGTTTTGGGGCTGGCGAGATACCGAGAAGGTAGAACTAAAGAATGAAGCTGTTAAGATTTCTGAAAAACTGGACAGTAAATAGAAACTGATTGCTAAGGAGAAATTTCTGTATGTTCATCTTGGTTAGACCATAGGATCGATCAGTCTGTTGTGTCGATACATTATTTCACTTATTTATATTTGGGTTTGTGAAAGTGCTACAGGAGGACAAGAAGCTGTTCTTTATTGGAAGAAGGTGGATGACTTTAAAAAAAAAAAAAATCTTTCTTTTTTCTTGAATGTCAATGTTTTGTGAGAAAGCAGCATGTGCTCTGTGTACAAATCTTGTTATTGTACATTAGTAATTTTTCCTTGACAGTTATTATACCCAGAATACGGATGCAGTCTAGATACAGTAGTAACACCTTTCCTTTGATTTAATAGAATGTCAAGTGAATTGCCTCAAAAAGGCTGGCAGTTGTGTTAAATGATGGTTTTATGACTCAATAGGGTTTCAGTACATCACTCACCTTAATGAAAAACAATGCCTAACTAATTAAACAGCATCTATCAGCTGTTAAAATTACAGTTATTAGCATCGTTCTTACCAGACTTAAGTAGAGTGGAAACCTGACAAATCTTGATTTTTGCCTTTGCATCTTAAATGGATCTCTGGTTCTTCATTCTTTAGTACTTAAGAGATACAAAACATGGTGATATAGTTACTTAGATTACTTTTTCACAGGTTAAAGGGAATAAAATTCTTAGTTTAAAATGATAAGTAAATGGAGTGGGTTGACCCTGGCTAGGCACCAGGTGCCCACCAAGCTGCTCTATCACTTCCCCACCTCAACAAGACAGGGGAGAAAATACAATGAAAAGCTCATGGGTGGAGATAAGGACAGGGACATAACTTACCAATTACCATCGTGGGCACAACAGACTCACTTGAGGAAATAAATCTAATTTATTACCAATCAAATCAGAGTAGGGTAATGAGAAATAAGAACAAATCTAAAAAACCTGATCATGACATAACTTCTGAAATTGTTCTCTTTCTACACTTTCTCAGGAGAAGGAGCTGTTCTAATTATGGTTTTGAGGAGGAAAAACACCCTTGGATCATGATACAAGGGCTTTGACTGTTGTGGAAATGGAATGGTTTTTGTTTGTCTCATTTCAGTTATGCAGCCATTTCAGTCTTGTTTTACAGCCCGTCCCTTTGCTCCCTAACTCTTTTCACAGATGTACTGCTTGGACTTGTTATCCTAACATAGAGACTCTTCTCTCTCTAGCTGTTTCATACCTTTTTTTTTTTTTGGTCTTTTCCCAAATATTAAGGAAATTTCTGTCTTTCTGTTAACGTTGTTATTCTGAACCTATTTTGAGATGCTCCCTCTGCTTTGCATCAAAGGGCACACATTAAGGATGGAAACAGACAACGTGGCTTTTCCCTTCACTCCTCTTTACACCAATCCTAAAAGTGCTGTTATTCTTACGAGTACAGAGGAGATTTTCATGGTCTTCTTCTTTGGCTTCATGGAGGCGGTTCTGTGCTGCTGTGTGAGGATGTGTCTGTGTTAGAAGTTGTGTCCTCTACTGCTGCGCCTGCCTTTCTCCTCAGTTTTCAATAGATGCTGGTGAATTAACTAGCTGTCAGTCTGTTTACCCTGTTACCGAAAGCTCATTGCAAGTATAGCTTCTCCTGTAGACCAGGTGGTAAGAAGCATGTTTTCACAGCCATTATCCTGGGAATAGCAGGTAGACAAGATAGCAATTTAGGAAAGCAAAGGATACCCAGGATAGGGACATGTGAACAGAGCACAAATTTGTGGAACAGTGTACTTTAGTCTAGGAACTTACTAAGGTAAGAAGTGTGGGGTTTGGATTTTTTTTTTTAACACCTATTGTCTGGGCTTCAGGGGTCGTGTAGTAATCTGCAGCGGCCAGACCTGTTGGGGGACCAAGTCCCACCAGTGCCTGCTAGCTGTCCTCTCTGTTCTTGGCAGCTACAAATTGGTATTCTCTATTATACGCTGGTACAGACATGTTGATTTTCACTGATGCAGACTTTGTATTCGCAGAATTTTTTTTCAGTAACAAAAATGAGAAACTTGTGTTATGAAAACAAATCTCGAAGAAACTTCAAAGTAGGGTCTTTATAATCTCATGAATTCTATGTAGGGTACCTTTACTTTGACATCACCTTTCATGTTTTTAGACGCCTCTAGCAATGGTGGTATGTTTTCATAAAGCAGATAGTGTCCTGTCTGACTGTGCGATGTGGGTGACTTCATGCCGTGTGTTACAATGTGACTAAGTTACATTGCTGCTAATGAAAAAAGAACTATAGCTTGAAATGTATGTGGAGGGAAGAGAGAGTACTGGAAACTGTTGGAGATGAGGATTCTTTTGTGCTGATTTTTTGGTATTGACTATCTTTCTACAGCTTGTCTAGTTCTGCTGTCTTTGTTTCACAGTTTATTTGCAACTAATGTAGAATGACCAGTGAAATCAGGCTAGAATTTTGCTTCTTAATAGAGGTGGTGAAAACGCGTTTTAGATATCTATAGAAGTCTGCATCCTCAGGTTGATAGTGGAAGCTCACATTGTTTTCATAATTGTTCTCTCCAGGGACAAAAAGCATGAAGCTTTCACCAATCTAAGAGTTACTATTTTGCTTTTAAATCAAACTTAATCTAGCTTAAAAAATTGAGACAGAGCACAGCATTTGAAGCGAGTAATGCTGGTTCAACTCTCCTGTTCTTCTTGTTCAGTGTGAGATCTTTGTTGATTCACCTCCCTCTGCAGTGCGCAAATATGTGTATACACACACGCGCGTGCATGTACACACACTGTTCAGTAGGCTGGTTCAGAGCCCATTGAACTCATAGTGTCTTTCACTTCCACAAGGATTACTTCAACCAGCTGTGTGCTTCTGCCACTGCCCTCTTGGACAGTCCTGTAGTTCACAGGTAATTTTGCTGGGTTTTGAGAGAACTGCTTATAGTCAGTAAAAGTTTCTCTTGGTCCTGCTAGAATTGGGATATATTGCTGATAGCGTGCTCTGAAATGTACATAATGGTGCTGGTAATAAAACGGTAATTTCATATCATGAATAACACTGGAATGCTGCCTTTGTTCCTGACCTCCACTCCCAAAGGTCAGGGTGCTGTGCACTGCAAATTAAAGTCCTGCTTCTGGAAGAGTCTCAGAAAGCTTGTTTGCACTTAGGCTCTTTTTCAGGAGGGCACAGGCCCATTCAAGACCTTGCATTAAAACATCATCCAAACAACAGACGCGCTCACAGTTATCTTTCATGGCTGGGGAGGGTTGGGTCAGCATTTCTCTGGTCTTTGTGCTCTGACCATTGGTCTTGGTGGAACTTGAGGGAATCTGTGTGAATGAATTCCTCGGTAGCTGATACTGATAAAGCCAATGTGGGTCAAGACATCACTGACTCACTATGATGACAGAGGATGTAGTCATTTGGATGCAGAGTTACTAGAAACAAAATAGTAAGGACTTGAGCATCCCAATTTCATCTTTTTTAACGGCAGCTAAGCTTTGACTATGTTATCACAGAGGAAAGCATTAAATCACTAGTTCAATTTCATAGCCAAAAGCAAAGCAATTAAAATAAAGTTTCATACTAAGTGTTGAGGCAGGAATTAGGGTTGCAGGTAAAGAATATTTTTTATGATCATCTGTTGAATTCCCTCCGCCCCCTTTTATGGTTCCTCACCTCAGGTTATGCGAAAGGAACGCAGTATTGTTGCAATCTCCAAATCAGAAATGCCTCCTTCAGTAACTAGTGCTATAAATCACACCCGAGTACCACGTTTGCTTGGATGAGAAATGCATCTTGCACTTTTCAGTTATGTCAATTAAGGTTATGTTTATAGGGAAAAATATTTATAATACCTAAAATTAAGGGTTTTGCTTCTGCTGGTGTTTGCTTATTTATTTATTTTCACATTATAGATTAAATTAAATTTAAAAAGACACAAGCAATAAGACTAGAGTGTGTAGCAAGGATGTAGAACAAAGAAAAGTGTTTAGCATGGCTTAGAGGGAAACTAGAAAGGAACTGTTTCTCAATGATCTATGTTTTTCTTACCCGAATAAGATATTTGGCTCTAACCCTCCGTGCAACCTGATTAACAGGGAGTAGTCTGGACCCATGAAAACAAACTCAGTAAATCCTCTAGCATGTCAAACCACCTGGTTTGGCTCGTGTGGCGTTGAAGAGGCGTAATTGCCAGTTTAGCAATGGTGATGAGTCTGCCACGTTAAGTTCAATGGTTTCCACATGGGTTTTTCAGCAGAGTTGGACAGAGGAACAAGATGTGATGGAACCAGATGAATAATGAATGACTGAAAATATGTTAAGAGAGAACATTTAGGAAAGTGCAAATGGGGTTGTGAAGGCCGTAAATTGAGAAGTAGAGCACAGCGAGTGTTTACCAACATGGGACAATATTTTTCCATTACCTGTGTGCTGCTTTTGCTCTGCACAAATGGTTGTTGAGAGAACAAATTACTTTAGTGTGAAAATGGTGGAGTATTAATTTTGTATGATTTTTTGCTACTAGCGTATCACATCTCATTTATTATTGCAGTATATATTAATAGTCATTATAAAATGCAAGACCAGTAGTTTTCCAGGGACTATAGGTTTTTTAGACATGTTAGAGACTCCACCCCCAAATCCCACCACCCTACAGTTTTCATCAGCGTTCAATTTTTCAGAGAGATACAGTGTCCTTCAAAATGCCACGGTAAAAGGTTGCCGTGGGCACAGGGATTCTAGATCAATTATATGGGTAGCCTTCTACAATTTATCATTTGAAGATAGCATCTGTGTGGATTTGAAAGAGTAAGCCAGTCAATATTGCACGACATAGATAGAAGGAGACAAACTGGATAGAGTATTAGGGATAAAAATAGAACAGTGAAGCAAAAATTGGGGACAATGGTATAAGACAACTGCTGATGGAACCAGGTATTTAATGTAATTGCTCTCAGCATAGCGGCATGAAGAAAGAATTATTCATTTTGATATAGTAATCCATTTCTCACCCTTAGCCATTAGTAAAATCAGATAGAAGGGATTGAAAGGGTAAGGTATTAGCCTTTCATTATCCAATGAAAATGGATATAGTTATTTTGATGTATCATATTGCTTGGCTAATGTAGGTGAATAGAAGATTAGAGAACAACAATGCTCCCCTCACCTCTTGCCTTCCCCTTTTCCTCTCCATATAAGCAACCACTGGTATCTCTAAGAATGTTTGGAAAGATTAAGAAATAACGACAAATAAGGAGGTGAATCTATTACAGAAATTTGAAATTCCGTTTCCAACAGCAGTATTTGTTTTGTCAGTGCTTACTGAGATCCAATAGGAGTTCCTTTCATAAGTGAAATCAAAGCCAAAGCAAGCAGGGCTTTGGGAGTACCTTTGCGTAATCAGCAAACTAGAGGCAGTCTTTCTAGGGAACAGAGCTATTTTTTAAGAATGAGGTGATTATATTGCTTTGTTTTCTAATGGACTGTAATACATTTGGGAACAGTAGTGGCATAACCTTTTATTTGACGTAGACTTATGTAATGGTTACTGTTATGGCCAAGCGTGAAGTAGTTAGATTTAGAATGAAATCTCATGCATTAAGAGCCTTTGAAGAAGAGAAATGTGTGAAAGAGTGGTACTAAATACTAAGGGAGAGTAGTCCAGTTAGATTTACTATCTATAACTCTTCCTTCTCCCATCCCTGTAGTAATTTGTTGAGGTTTCTGTCATGGATTCTAGCCAGGGGAAAGCGATTAACTCCCTCTGTGTCCCAGATAGGCAAGTTGTATTGCACTGATGAGCATCATTTATGTAAGGGAGTAGACTTCACAGATATTCACCATTTTGTTGATCTGAATGGATTCAATGGAGGAACGTGGTGGAGATCAGATCCTTGTCATCATACTCAGGGTTTTAGCAAGGGAGTAATGGAGAACAGTGTCAAATTGCTGATTCCCAACTTTAAAGCTCACAGTTGCCCAGAGATGTGCTCTGCTGACAGACTGTTACAGTATAGCTCAGACTTTATGGTTTGGTTTACCAAATCATCTTTGGTGGCAAGAATGTGTCCCACATACACCTTGTGATGAACCTCGTTTTTTCACCAGCTTCTCCTCAACAGCTAGGAGATTCCCAAAACATCATCTGCTTAGGGAAAGATATATAGGATGCCTAGGGAGGAACCTCATCGTTTTTTCAGAGTCTGTTGCCTGCTGCAGGATGGAAAGAGCCAGTGGCTTTTTACGTTTTGTGTACTGTTTCATTTCTGATGAACTGCCAAACATGATTGCTGAAGTTAAGCAGTATTTTCTTCATTGGGTTACATGTCTCTATACCCATGCAGGCACTTATTACATTTCCAAGGATGAACCCTGTGTACCCCAATGTTTTGCTTATCACATCTGTAGGAATTTTTATTTATTCCAGAATTAGCATTTGGAATGAAGCTTCAAGAACACTTCTATTCTGAGAAGGGTAACACGTACAAATACGATTTCCTAACTTTGACTAAGTATGGGTGGTGGATGAACGTGTGAACTACTGAACGTACCACCTCTGAGAAAACAATAATAATAAAGAACAACAGACAGTTTTTGAGCTGTTTTTAAGACAAAACTAATATGAAAGAACAAGCTAATGCCATCATGGGAGTTACAGCCACTCTAATTTCACATTTTTATAAGAGAAGATTTCAAAATGCGTATTTAAATTGCATCCTTTTTCTGAGTTTATCTTCTATCTTTCTCTGAATTTAACTCTTACCTCTTGCAGTGTCCGTGGCAATATTGTCAAGAATATTGCTCTGACTGCAGACAGAGATAGCACAGATGCCTGCTGGTTCATTGGATAGTCTTGTTCTCGAGGGATACAGCGGTAGTTCTGTAACCCGTGAAATGCCCCGTGTACTCTCAACCAAAGAGCGGACAACTTCTCCTGTTTTAGGCTTGCTCCTGCAAAGTTCTGAGAGTCAACAATTCCTGTAGTGCCAGTACCAGGTTATTTGAGATTAACTCCATTTTAGTTGAAGTGGTCTCATTATAATCAGGAGCAGTCACATCTCACTCTTTACTCTTCAGGGGGCTTAATACAGCTTAAGAGGACATAAAAGCGTTCTTTGCTTTTTTCTGATAGAGACCAGATAATCTCCCTGAAATACAGGATTCTTGCTTGAAGTAGCTGCTGGTATTCCTGGGTATGTTAAAATACCTGGGGCTGAGGAAGCACCTCTCTGCCATAATATCCATGAGGCAACGTAATGAATGTTCCTCAGAATCCATGGATCCCTCATATAGCAGAGTGTCCTCAAAGACATTGATCTGCTTTGATTGAGTCCAAGAGGCCAGAGAGTAGGTGGGGAACAGAGGCGGTGGCACTGATTTAGGTAAAAGCTCTGAATCCTGCCGGCCAGAAAGACTCGGAATCAGTGAATTAGCTTGCTCATTACATGGCCTCTCATAAGCCATTTAATGGAAGAGCAAATTAAGCAGCGTCTTTAAAGAACAGTTTTTACACCCACTCAGGCACACGGCTTAGTAGCCTGTTCTGCTGCTGTGCATTCTGAAGTCAAATATCAGCATATTTTCAAAGAATAATTAGAAAGAAAAAATTAAAAGGCTTGAATAATCCCGGATAAAGCAATCTGGATTTCAGTTAAGTTCTAAACATCATAGCGGCTGCTATTATACAAGAAGAATCTTGACTTGTTTTTGCTAGTTGCTTTGGCGTGTTTGAGCAAATGACTGAGCTGCTGCCGTTAGCCAAAACCTGTTCCCCCAAATGTTTCTTTCTGCTTTTTGTGATTATTTTTAATCTATGTTCTCCAAACTGCATTATCATATGTGAATTCTGGCTGCGTATTTTTTAAGATAACTTATTTGCAACTGTCAGAGATACCTTATGAATAAGTTATCAACAATCCCTAAGAGCTATAGCTGCGAACATTTAAAAAAAAAAAGTAATATTTATAAGTCTGTGAACATTTTCTATTAATGTATTTATCAAATGAATGCAGTCATTCACTTATGGTTAAGAAAACAGCTTCTCTCTGTTATAAACAACACCACATCACTTGTGTTTTCTCTGATACTAACACATCAATGGCAGCTTTCCAACTGATTTAAATGATCTTTTATGAGAAGTTCAATTTAAATAAACTGGTTTTATTCTAAGAGATCTCAAGACTCTTGAGGACCATTCCCCAGACTAACCACAGGCATTTAATAATGCATCGTAAATCGCCAACGTAATGATGGAAAGCACAAGGGAGAGTGGAACTGCAAATTTTTAGTTTTTCTTAGAGAGGAGCAGAATTTAGTAAAACAATAAAAGGAAAATCTCACTTAGAGGGACGGTGGATAGTCTGGACAGCAAGCTTTGAAGAGTCTGGTGCTGTCTTTCATGATAGGATTGTGATGTTTTGAGGAATGATGAGCAAAATGACTGCAGCTGAAATATCCTGGCCCCAAAGAGTTGGTCAGATTATTCAGGTTATGAAAAGCTTTCTTTAAAACATATTTTAATTTTTTAAGGCAAAAAAAAAGTAACATAAGGACATTAATGATTTGTGTATTATTGTAAGGATGTAGAAGAGGAGCTCATCTTGTGCCTGGGGTTTTAGGAAGCAGTAGCGTTCCTGTATGGCTGCTGGGCGGACTGTTTACCAATGTAGCTGAGAAACAGGTAGCAAAGGGGTGCTGATGTTGTGATCTTTGTTTGAGAGTGACCAGTTTCTCTATGGAGAACGACTGGTAAAAGGATTTAAGCCTAACAGTATTGAAATAAAGAGGAGGAGGGTAACTTCACTTGAATTTTTATTTTTGTCCTTCTGAGGAATGTTACATTAGTTCAGGGCGGGTCTGCACTGGAAGGTGTGACTGTTTAAGTGTGATTTGCGTGTGAGTGTGTGCTTTTAAATATTTATTTCTTTGTTTGTTTAACTTGATAGTTATACAGTTGTCATCACTAGAGGGGCAGTTAAATTGATAGAACACAGATTTGGAATATTGATACTTTTGTCCTGATCGTAAAGTAAGTATATCAGTGTAAGGAAAAGGCTGAACCATTTTAATGATGCTCTAAAAGTCAAAGCGATAGTACTTCCTGATGTTATTATATTGATAGTTATGCTATTGCTTATGGATTCCCAGGTGATGCTACACCAGCCCTAATTTATGAAGGCAGTTTTAGCTAGTTAGTTACTTAATGACATTAGGGTAATGTTTCTCAGCCTTATGGAAAGGGA
This sequence comes from Alca torda, assembly GCA_008658365.1. NCBI lineage: Eukaryota > Metazoa > Chordata > Aves > Charadriiformes > Alcidae > Alca > Alca torda. The sequence goes on along the minus strand of CM018080.1, from coordinate 65,565,283 downwards.
ATTTTTCCTTTGGCTTGCCTGCTTTTGTTTTGGGTTGTTTCCCACCCTCTGCCTGGGCAGCAGCTCTGTCCCTCAAAGTCAGAGGAATGGCGAGTCACCTGCGTTTGCCCTGCTGCCCTGCCTTGGAGGGGATTAATTGCTATCAAGGAGCCCAAGTTGCTAAATGGTTTTAAGGTTAGCCTAAACATTTGCAGCCAATAATTAGTCTTTTCTCACTTGGGCAACTGGGGGAACCTAAGCTGCTGCCAGCTCACAGGGAACTGCTGTCTAATGCTTTCTGGCTTGCTGAGGATTGTATTGCACAATTTGAGAAACCCAGCCTGTGTGAGAGGTAAAAACCAGGTGTGGGGTATGTTGGATATATGCGAAAGGACAGGCGGTGGAAGGGCAAAAAAAAGGGAAGGAGAGCTGAAGTCAAGTAAGACTGGCGGTGGAAAGGAGGTAAGAGCAGGACAGGACAGAATCAGGGAGAATCTGGAGAACAAAAAGTAAGTGTGATGGGCAAGTAGCTGCTAAGTCAGTGGAGTGAAACCAGCATATATTCATTTTTGCATAAGCACAGGGTGACTGAAATTTTAGGACCTCTCTTGTGCTGCACCACTGTTATGCTCCACTGTTTGGAAACTATATGATTCTGTCAGTTTGTGAACATATTTTAAAACTTAATATTATTTAAATAACAACACAGGCTGATTTTATATTTTTTAAAAATCCAGCTTATTTAGACCAGGGTTTAACACGGTTCAAGTCAAGGCATAGTATTAACTTGAATTAAAAGAGGGGAGGGGAATTTGCCCCCCCGTTAATAATGTTTTCTAGTTGGGAGTCATGAATTAGAGATCAGAGCTTTCTGCAAAGCTCTTCCATTTTCTCCACTGTCTTTGCTTCTCTGTCTTTGCTTCCTTACAGAGTGCTTGAAAATTAGAATTTACTTTGGGAAAACGTTCTCCCCAACCAGAAAGTGAGTAATCGGGAGAGTTGCAAATGGAGGAATTGATTCTGATACTTAGCGGATTTCCAATGACATCATCTGTTGGTGCTCTGGAACACTTCAGCGTTTGTTTCATTTTGTTTTGATTTGAATGTTATTATCTTCCAGTAGTTAAACTATGAAGCCCCAAACAACAGGTGATAATACTGCCAACATCCAGATGGATTATTATTAAATGCATGTAAACAGTGCTCTGCAGTTCCAGAGAGGACTTTGTTTCAAGATTTTTCACTCCTGATTATTGCAGGACTAGCAGTTTAAAAAACAGTAGGTCCATTTCACCTTTTGGGTGAATGGACAAAACTCCCATTGCCATAAACAGGAACTGTGGCCTCTCTACACTAGAGATTAATTTGGTTTGATGTGACTTGTTGGAGGAGACAAAGAGTAAAAGGATGCTCTAGTTGTGATTTGGTGTCTCATTGTCATATTTAAATATTTTAAATATTTAGCAATAGGATTCCAAGTCAGGCATGAAAAGAGTTAAGTGATTTGTAAAGTACCTTTGCAGATGAGAAGACCTCTTTCACTGGCTGTAGGTTGAACACCATTTGTATCGTCTTCCCATCCCATCTTGTTTTGCTTGGTTGGTTGATGTGAGATGATGAGTTCCTGCTGTGCAGCAAAAAGCATGTCGGGTGCTAAGCAGGTAGCTCCACTGAGATACTTTTCTTGTGTTTTGTCCCGGTGTACTCACAACATGGCAAAAATAATAAAAGATAATATGTGTATATTTCCATGTAAGTTCACAAACACTGTTTAGAACTGTAAGGAGTAATGGTGATAACTGATTAGCTATAGGGTAGGTGAGTACTGTGGTAAAAAGAGCTCTGGATGGGCAATGAACCCTATTTTGCTAACTTCAGGAAATACTTGAACCCTGTAGAATAGCACTTGCTTATGAAACCAACCCACCCTGTAACGTAATGGTCCTTACTGAAAATCTGAAGCCCCAGCGTCTTTGTTGTTGCAAAGAGCTAGCTTATGTAGATGGAAGCTGGTGATATGTGAATGATCATTATGCTGTGTCAAGTCTCATTTTAAAGACCATAAGTATACCTTTTTAAAAGAAAAACAAACTACTTCACCAGTCTAGAGAGAAACATAAATCATGTATTTTTATCACCTCAAAAGACCACTAGAAGATGAGCTCTAATATTTCAAATGCGACAAGCAATCTATACACATGAATCACAATTTGAGTTCCATTACAACTGAGCTGATATATACCACTATGTGCTTTATGGATTTTACTCTAACAATATTAAGTAAAAACCCAAAGCTTTTTGTGATGAATACCTAACCTTTTACAAGGATTTGTAGAGTTGTGGTCCAGAACAACAGCTTTAGCGTTGCCCTACAGGCTTTAATAAGAAAATACTATTACCAGTTTTGACCTCTCAATATTATTCTTTGTAAAGAAAATGCTTTTATTAGTAGAAGGCTAATACTGCAAAGGTAAAATAAAATGGGAAATACTGAAAGGGTTTATGGAAAATGCACCAAGAAAGATTGAGAAGAGAGTTAAATAAATGAGCAAAGTTTGAAGGTCTTTTGTTCCTTGTGCTTCCTTTGTTAGGCCCAGTCTTTTTCTTCCTGGACTCAAGGACTTCTGCAGCAACCCAGTGTCAGTTGTTCTCAAGTCCTCTATTCATAGTCAAGTCATCACTTGAAGTCCTTAGGCTCCTTTTGAGAAATTCTCCCATGGTGATATTTTCATAAGGTTAATTTTCAGGTGAATTGGTTGCTGTTTTGACATTCTTGCTTTCTTTTCAGACATCTTTTCGTTTCTTTCCTTTTTATGCTAGAAAATTATTAGATATGCAAGAACAAAACTCCTCAAAGCAATGCTCCAAAAGCCTATTAAAAAGAGGCTGCAAGCAGAACAGTGTGAACGCACGTCAACACCTGAGTGTTTCCCAAGTGGCTCTAGCACTCAGTGGTGTGATAACAAGACATGTGGGAGGATTTTGCTTGGCTTTTATCTTCCATATATTGATGCTCCTGACTTTTTAAAATTCATTTCATCAAGTGTCACTGCAACAGAAACAACGGAAATGCAAGAATGAGATAGTTCAAGGTGTTTGCAGTGGTATACGAAGTCTTTTGCCTCCAGGCCAGCATTTCTAATTCAGCACAAGTTGGCAGCAGTCAGAAATCACTGCCAGCTGACAGCTGTTTGGTGACCAACATGAAGTGATTTAGCTAGTAGCTCCTACTGGACAGATGTCTGTAGTGTAGAACGTGTTGAGTATAGCTGGCATGTGTTTCATTTTCAGAGACTGCAAAATGCGGCTGTATCTCAACCACAGCTACTTTGGTTTGTGAAGGTTAAACAGGATACCTGAATTTAGGCAACCAAGAACTCAGATTGTGCACAATTAAAACATCCCCCCCCACACCTTTTGGGGTTAAATCCTGATGTTATGGTGCTAACCCCTTGTAGCACTTCCATTGCGTCTCCGTAAGCACCGTGTGGTGAGGGAGAAGGGAGACTGTAGCTTGGTCCCCGTAGGTGGCTGTGCAGAGGGGGGTGGTAGGAGACCACACTGTGGGGTGACCAACTCATCTGTACCCCGCTGGCTGAGCAAGGTCTTCAGCTGTGTTGTCAATTAATACTTATTCTTCAGTGTGAGCAATCAATAACAAGGAGAAAGTAATAGAGGGAAAAAAATGAATCTGATTCATCTTTCTTTGTGTGGACATATGTAACACTAGAATTAATCTTTTGAAAACCATGAATTACTTTATGTAAAATCTGTGCTACTAAGCAGAAAATCTATCCTGCTGAGAAAAAAATAAAGAGAATTTTTCAGTATAATATCTGGTTTTGTGGGGAAGGAAGGAGGAAGATTTTACAGGTTTACAATATCACAGAGCTTTGAGATATTTAAACAGGCAAGGAAATGATAGGTTTGATTCACTATTGTGAAAACAGTTTTGAATTTTGGATTTGAAGCAGCAGTAGAGATTGCTCAAGCAAACAGAGATATGGGGTCAAGTTTCTACTTGCTCCTTAGCAATCTCTTTTTTTCCATTGGTGTGATGTAAAGCAGGCTTAAAATGGGCTTCTATGACTGGCTCAATCATCTGCTTGTGTGGGATGCGGAAGTGGCGCAGCGCACCGTTCAGTAACTCCTGCGGCAGAAGTGGTTGTCAAGGACAGGGCATTGTCACAGCACTTGGATGAATCTGGAGGGCTGGAATACTCCCTGATCAACTCAGCGGTTAAATCTGCTACATTGGCCTGACAAACGTTGCCATGTCATATCTGTCCAAGCACTGCATCTGATACCACGCTGTACGGAGTTACTATGCCTTTGCTTCGTGCTTTAGTTTACCAGTGAGACAGAGTTAGGATTTTCAGTGTTGCATACTTCTGACGCTATTCTATGTTTGAAGACCCTGCATCAGTTTTTGTTTTTTAACATTGTTGTAGAAAAAAAACCCCCAAGTTCTACTAAATTTACCTTGTTCTTTAATGCTAAAGTTAAACCAGACTGCCTTTGGAGTTGTAAATGGAATTTATTTTCTCTTTTTTTCTAATATTGTATCATGTTATTCATTTACTAAGCCTGACTGTAACTTTCCTTGATGATTCTTCCCTGCAGATATCGATGAGTGCGCTGCCAAGATGCATTATTGTCATGCCAACACTGTGTGCGTTAACTTGCCTGGATCCTATCGTTGTGACTGTGTCATGGGATATGTCCGTGTGGATGATTTCTCCTGCACAGGTGAGCTCTTAGGTATACAGCAATAATAGTATTATACTGTGTGTTGTGTATATTACTTAGCTTCTAACTAGTCCCTGTGCCATACCAGATCCCACATACTAGCTGGCCCTCTACTGGCATAAAATTTAGGCACAAGCGAGATAGGATTCTATAGGTAAGTGTGCTATGAGGTACCTTTCCTATGTATGGGCCCTTTGGGATTAGTTTGGAAGGTGGCTCAAGAAGCCCTGTGGTGTATGCACTGAGTGCTGTTGTCAACCAGGACGTGGTCCCTTCATGTCCCACAGCTGGCGTGTGCGTGAGGTGCAAAGGCTGTAGTGTAGTGAGAAGAAATAACATTTTATACCTGTGGTTTGAAACTGGTCAGTGGATTGAAACATGAGAAATTTTCCAGGAGGAGAATTTTTCTGGACAGAGCTGAGACAAGTATGTAAAAGGAAAACTGAAAACATGTGAAGTCCTCAAACTCAGTTATTGTTATTAGATGGTATGGAAATTGTTGTTATTAATGCTGAGAATTAGTGTCTCCAGGACTATGACCCATGTTATTTAGAAAAGAGAACAAGTGTGATAGCATTAAACGGTAAATCTCATGATTCTTTTTTTAATACCTGTCAGCAAAATGAGGTCTAAAAAGTCTTACTGGAAAGTAGGTAGGTTTCATTTCCATCTAGAGGTTTTTAAGGGACCTTCTCTGGCAATCCCTGTGAAAAGCGTGAGCAGCTGCTGAAGTGCTCAGCCCAGCTATACCTGACTGGATAACATCTTTCAATCACAATGCTCCAGAAAGGCTGATCTCAGGATTATTTTGATGGTGCACTCATCTGGCAAAGGAGGAAAATATCAGGCAGATTTATTGAAATGAAAATAAGTCAGATTGACACAATATACCATGTTTAGAATTGTGTTGGGTGAGCTGTTTTCTCAAGTGGAAAGATGGCACAGGAGTATTCAATATAAGGACGATTTCCAGCCCACAATAATTACATTGTAATGCACATGCTATCCTTAGGGAAGGTCATAGGAAAAGCTGACTTTCACGATGACAGCATGTCTTGTAGCTAAGATTATGCAGTTTATAAAAACTGTAGGAAAGTCCTGCCCACCTCTTGAGAGAGGGTGATACTAAATAGTGATCAGGAAGCGGATTTTTATTTCACCCAGGGAGTCATTATTTCTATATAATCTCTGTCTTTTGAGTAAACATTTGAGTTTTTCTTGATCTTTCACGATCTGCCATGTCAGAAAAGTTTCAGACCTTAAATTTTGTTCTAAATTTGTGTGCTGTGTGAAGTAGCGGCCTTCACAGTGATGGGGAAAGGGTAATTGGTAATCTGACACTTGCTTTCCATAGATGCACTACTAGTTTCCTAATGTTCCTTTCCTTCCAGCAAGGCACTATCATTAGGAACGCAAACAGTTTAGAAAGCAGGGTATTTGCGATTTACAGCAAAAGTGTGAAGTAGTAAGACAAGTTGCTTGACAGTAATGGGTGAATATTCATTTAAAGTGCATACACAAAAAAAATCTACAACAGGTATAAGAACAAAATAATAGAATGAGCGAGATAACTGTTTCTTGCAGGTTTATTATCTTGCTAAAATGACTTTTTTGACGTCACCATTAAAAAGCACAACAAGTATGTGACACAGATGAGGAGAAACTTGTTTCATTGCCTGTTGTATCTAGAAATAATTGTATGTTATAATAATAAATGTATTTAAAGTAAGTATTGTGCAATAGAAGCACTAGTCCTGTTTTTTAATCTTGCATTATGATAGAATCATAGAATGGTTTGGGTTGGAAAGGACTTTAAAGATCATCTGGTTCCAACCCCCTGCCATGGGCAGGGACACCTCCTACTAGACCAGGTTGCTCAAAGCCACATCCAGCCTGGCCTTGAACACCTCCAGGGATGGGGCAGCCACAGCTTCTCTGGGCAGTGGCAACCTGTTCCAGTGTCTCACCACCCTCACAGTAAAGAGTTTCTTCCTAATATCTAATCTAAATTTCCCCCCTTTCAGTTTCAAACCATTACCCCTTGTCCTATTGCTACACTTCCTGATAAAGAGTCATCTTTCCTGTAGGCCCCCTTTAAGTACTGGAAGGCTGCTATAAGGTCTCCCCGGAGCCTTCTCTCCTCCGGGCTGAACAACCCCAACTCTCTCAGCCTGTCCTCAGTCAGCCCTCTGATCATCTTAGTGGCCTTCCTCTGGACCCGTTCCAACAGGTGCATGTCTTTCATATGTTGGGGACCCCAGAGCTGGATGCAGTAGTTCAGGTGGGGTCTCACTAGAGCAGAGTAGAGGGGCAGGATTACCTCCCTTGGCCTGCTGGCCACGCTTCTTTTCATGCAGCCCAGGATGCAGTTGGCTCATGTTGAGCTTCTCATCAACCAACACCTCCAAGTCCATCTCCTCAGGGCTACTCTCAATCCATTCTCCGCCCAACCTGTATTTGTGCATGGGATTTCCCCGAGCCATGTGCAGGACCTAGCACTTGTCCTTGTTGAACTTCATGAGGTTTGAACCTCTCAAGCCTGTCCAGGTCCCTCTGGATGGCATCCCTTCCATCCAGTGTGTTGACTGCTCCACGCAGCTTGGTGTTATCAGCAAACTTGCTGAGGGTGCACTCAATCCCACTGCCCATGTTGCCAACAAAAATATTAAACAGCACTCGTCCCAATACTGACCTCTGAGGAATACCAGTCGTCTCTGGTCTCCAGTTGGATATTGAGCCATTGACCGCAACACTTTGAGTGCAACCATCCAGCCAATTTCTTGTCCACCAAGTGGTCCATCTGTCAAACCCATGTCTCTCCGATTTAGAGACAAGGATGTTGTGTGGACAGTGTCAAATACTTTGCTCAAGTCCACGTAGTTGATGTCAGCTGGTCTTCTGCCATCGTAGAAGCCCACCAAATTTGTCTTTAACAATAACGGTAATAAAAAAACTCAGGCAGCAAATACTTAACTAGTTCCCCCTCATGCTGGCACCAGTGTATAGCAGGCACAAGTGAAATAAATTGTAGCTATTACTCAGTTCTTAAAATTTATTTCTCTTTATTCAAACAAAATAAGTGAGAAGCTATCTTGTTACCGAACCATGCGTTTGGGGACAAATCTGAAAGCCTGAGATGGGTTGGTGTTCTGATTACAACTGAGTTGTGTGTGCGTGGGGTCAGGCTCTAATGGGTTCAAGTTATCTTGAACAAGTTAACAAGTTTCAAATGTAAGCACTTAAGGCGGACGCACAGCACTGCATGTATTTTGTACACTGTTGACCTAGAAGCGGAGTTGTTCCAAGAGCAGGAGGTATAATATTTTTGGGAATTCTGAGTCTAATTCATTGACGTACAAAGTCATCATCTGCAGTTGAGCAGTTTCTGTGTGTGGCTGGGCAAGTCTGTGCCTGGTGGCCCTGGGGGCTCGCCCCTGTGCTCTGGTGGCTTTCAAAAGGTGGAAAGCAGTGATACGTGGAAGCTGTAAGTCAGAAACAATTTTTAAGCTGAATGGAATATTTCAATTTGATATTGAGGGGATTATCTTTATAATAAGAAATGAAGTGAATATTGAAATGCGAGGCCAATTTGAAGTGAACAAAATTGAATTCATTGGGGTATTGCTGAATTTTAAATACGCGGCTTCCAGTGTGTTCTCTTATAACCTTGCATCTTTCTCAAATTAAACTAATTTGTACTGCTTTGGTGTTGATGAACCCTTTTTTTCCCCGAAACAATTTTTGAAAAACTTTTACCATTTCTGATCATGAGAACTGTGCAGTAGGAACTTCTTGTGGTTATCGGTAAGCAGCTACTGTGTTGGAAGCTGCGCTGATCGCACAGAAAATGCAGCCACAGAGACAGAGTGACTAAAGTAATATTCTGGATGAAGTCTACAGTTATATTAAATTCTGTACTATGATTTCAAGTTAGGAGGTAGCTATTTTAATATCAATATTCAGTCTCACATAAGCAAAAAACCTGGTATGTTGAGGTTCATCCCATGGTACTTTGTGGCAGGTTCGTCAGCCTAGCAGTAACTTTAACCTACGCTCACCAAGAAGAGTACGTTGGTGTTCACCTCACCTATTCCTAGAGCTTTGAGCTCTGAATTAAGTTGTGGTTGAGTGAAATTAAGTTGAGTGAAAGACAGTTTTATTAAGAAAAGTTACCCTTGAATAGGAAGCTTCGTTCACTGTCTTCCTGGGACACTGACAGGTTGTTTATCTGTTCTCAGGTAAACCAGTCTTGCCCATTCTGAAAATGGCAGCGAGATTTGCTGCTCCAAATGCTCTTATTTACTGGAATCTACTGATTTAAAGCATTTTATTGACTTCCACAGGTTTTCAGTCTGCTTTCTTGTTGAAAAATAAGTTCTCCTGGGTTGCTTTCTTCTAACATACCAGTTTGGGAGTTTGCTTCAAAAGTGCTTTTAGTTTAACGCTTTTTGAAGCATTACAAATTACATAATAAAAATATCGTAATTATAGTTTTGATGGGCCGCATCTGTTCTCTGGTATGATTTTGAAAACGCGTGTATATGGTTTTCTGTAGTTTGAAACTACAATACATAGTTTCTATGTCCCACTGCCATTCAATCAGGTAAACAAATGCTGTTTCATCTTAAGAGGCTATAAGTTATCTGTAATAACCAGGTATATTACGCTGATATGAAGAGGAAAGAGTGTAGGTGGGTCTCGTCTCTTTTTGCGTAGTACTGGCATTTTCTATGAAGACAATCATGATGGAGATTCCTGGTCTTTAATATCTATGATAAACATTTAAAAAAACATCCCTCATTTTGCAATATTTTCCTTGGGGCTGCATGGGACACTGAAAACTTCCTAAAATCCTGCAGCCATTCAAAGAATAAGTTGTCTCATTTTGTGCAGTCACTCCTGGGCTTCAATGCTCTATTTTGGGGTTTTAATTTTTTTTTAATATCCTACAAATATTCTCTAATTATGTACTAAAGCTTAAAAAAAAAACCCTTTACAAATGAGAGTCCCAAGAGATTTTTATTCTTCTATTTGCATGTGTTACTCATGGCCCTTCTGCAAAATGAAGAAACTTCCTCTGGACTTGGGAATGACTTGGCCCGTTTTGCCCTGGGAGCTTCTTTTCAAGAAATAGTATGGAGAGTTATCTGGCCACCCAACATATGTCGGCAGCGCGTTCTGCCAAAATGTGGTGCGACCTATATGCAAACATCCTTCTCTTTAGGCACCAAGCTATGCTGTCAGATGTTTTTCCTCTGTGAAAGGAATCCACCTCCAGATTTTACTGTGGAATCGTGCAGTTCTGCGTGACGTTTGTGCTTTTAACCCTTTTTCAGTTCCTCGTTTTGTGTGATAATGTTCACAGAACTTGCTTCACCTTTGGCTTCTCTCAGCAATGAGTCACTAAAATAATTAAATGTTACTTGCAAAAAGCAAGCCCTTATCTACCACAGAGGAAATATTTGCAAAATACATCAATCGGTATTTTAATTGTGTGGCAAAATTGAAGTTATATAGAGATATATTGTTTAGAAGAAGTCTTAGAATTTGTTAGTCTGTAGTTCATATGCTAATTTGAAGTACAAATATGGGTAGAGAAGAGGAAGTAAGAAAACCTAATGATTTTGACAGGTTATCCTGTAAGTCCCTTCACCTCTGTCCTATGTGATTTCTGGAGTAGCATGCAGTTTTGAATCTAACACACGTTTCAGAACAAGCCCTTCTGCAGCGTGTTATTGGAAAAGTTGTGCCTAAAGCATAGAAAAATGTAAAGTTCTGAGAAACCTCAATTTCAAGGGAAAAAACCAGCAGCCCCCTTCTCCAGGTCTTCCCTTCTTCCCCTCCCCTGTCTGTGAAAGGCAAGTCAACTGCAGAAATTTCCTGTTTTGGTGAGAACAAACGTTGTTCAAATTGTTTGCTGTCACTAAAATTGATGCCTTTAGATTTTTGTTGCTGGAGTTTACCTGTCAGGTTCAAGGTGGTGTAGTTGACCCCGTAATACTACTAATAATGCAGCAAGTTTCACAATGGGGAAGTGGCAATCTCAAAGGGCAGGTTACTGGCCTCTTATCCAGAACCACTGTATGTGTTTGAAAAAGACCTGAATAGAAGCTTTTAGGCAGCCAATTGATAATATAGTCACTTTTTGAAAGACAGTGGTTTATCTGCAGTCTAATCTGCTGACTCTCTTTTCCCCCTTTTCCTTTTTGGTGAACTGAATTTGCATTCGAGAAAGAAACAGTAATGATTTTGGTGTGGCACTTGAACTTTTGAAGTACTGTGCAGGGTCTTGGATGTTCACAGAGGTCAGTAAACAAATGTTAAGCACTGTTCCCGTGACGGCGCAGCGCTGGTGAATTGATAGACGTATCTGCTTGCTGAAAACCCAAGTCTGGGTCAGTAGGCAGTGAAGGTAGGTCTGTGGTGGAGTAGTTTTCAGGTATGTTTTGGGGAAGAGCCCTCTTTAGATCTTGCTGTTCTAAGGGATATCATTAGGGAGTATCTTGTCTAGCAATATGTAATTTTAAAAGAAACATTATGAAAATATTAATTGGATTGGGGTCATAGTTATGTGTCACCATTTATAGGTTAGGTAGCAGATGTTCAGCACAATGGGTATGACTGGGGATAAGGACCCTCCTGATCTTACTTGACTCTAATACATTGATCATGCTGCTCTGAAGCATTCCCTGCTTTGGAGTCTGCTCTGTTCTCTACATGCTGAGGACAGCCCATGGTCCTTCTACGAGCTGCATCTTGGTTTGTGTGCTTGTCTTCTCACCACCCTGTATCTTCAGGGCAACAGTCGGGCATTTCCAAATACATTTGGAAGTTGGTCGTAAGCCAACCTGAATGGATGACACTGTGATTATATTAACTCAGCAGGCACAAAATACTCTTATGCTGGTCTCTCGTTTCCTGAGATCCTTGTGTGTTAAAGTGCTAAAAGGCAGGACAGGACTTAGCTCCTTAGGTCCTGGTGTTAGGCTGTAGTCTTTTGTTTGAACGGCAGTCAAGAGCATCTCTATTCCCAGAACAGTGAAGGGAAATGTTTAGTTCCAGGTGCCTTGAAATGCAAACATTTGTTTCGAGTCCCTCAGTGGGCTGTTGGCCAAGTTCAGCAGCGGGTAATCTATGCACCAGTGGGTATTGCCTGCATCAGAGAGCATTTCTTTGCTCTGCAGGACCAGTCAACAGAAGACTAGAAGTCAATCCAGCAAAACAAAAACGGAGTGATTCCACAGCAGATGACTGATACACAGGTCTTGACTCAGAACCCATTAACTCAGTAGAAAGCTTTCAATCCGTTCATTTTGGCTTTAGATAAGTCCCATAGAGAGATAACTAGTGCACTCTTGCCACAGGGAAGCTCTGTTTATAATAATACTAAAAAGGATGATTCTTTTGTATTGTCCAAGAATGCTGTACTACCATGGATAAGGTAGCTTCTCAATGCATCCCTACAAGGCTGATAATATTTAATTGCTGTTTTGGAAAAGAGGAAGCTGAGGCACTGAGAAGTGGAGCATCTTGCCCAAATTCATGCTGAGACTGTGGCAGCATTGGAGTATCCAGTAAACAGAGTCAGAAAAATTAGATGTGGGAAAAACACAGACTTATACTAACAAGGATTCAGTGAACAGTGAGGTTTATTTTCATAGGTATTGATATTTTCACAAGAAACAACAGCAGTTCGTTGAAGCACAGTGTGCATGGGCCCTGAACAGCTGCATGACCTTCACATTTTAAATCTTTTCCTTCCTCTTTCCATGCAGTTTTGTAACATCTTTTGTTACTTTGGAGTTGAATTATTTCCCAGTCTTCTAATTTTAAATGTCATGTTACGTTCTTTTGTTCCTGACTTCACCTTCATTTACTGGGTTTAACTGCAACATAAAAAAAAAAAAAGGTTTTGGGAAACTGTGTATTATTTGTTCCTAGGTGCTTTCGATCTGAGGAAAAAATGTACTAAAAATGTAATATTTATAGTGATTTAAATTCCTCACTGGTAAATAGTTTAATTAAACATCTTTGCGCTTTCCTGTGCTCTAGGCATGGAAGTGTTGCTAATTTGTCCAGAGTAGTTGGTAATCCTTTCAAGTCCTTTTGACACATTGATTTTCTGTAACTTTATTAATACTAAAATTCATTAAGCAGCTGACTGCAAATCATGTGGATAGTTGTGTCTCTTGACTTAGGCATAATTAGCATTTTTACATGATTTCTTAGCTGCAGCCTTTTGTGCTGGTATACGTGCTATCACAAAAATTTAGTATTTCAAATTGTTTTGCATATGCATATTCATGCTTATGCATAAACTTAAGCATTAAGATCATGCTTAAAAATAATAATATTGATTTATTACTCATTTGAGACCCCTGAATGAAACTGTCTGTCTGAAGAACAAGCAAGGGCAAGCCTTTCCGTGTCACTTGGTCAGCATTTGTCCCGAGCTCTCTTCTGGCAGCATTTCTCCTTGCTGCAATAGGACTAAATCCGTTTCTACGGGCCACAAATTCTTTGTTCCTAAATCTAGTAATTATTACAAGCAGTCCGTGGGGTTGAGAGATGGAATGAGAGCCACCATGCTAATTTCTTAGGGGGAACATGCTTTCTTGAAACCATGCAGCAGCTGCAGGATCCATGTCAGTGGCTGGAAGCAAAAAGCTCTCATGTTTTAGTCATCTGCTTCCACGGTAAGTGTTAATGCCTTCAGGAGTGTAACTTGCTTTTGGGAAAGAGTTTACTCAATCAAGTTCTGATTTTTTTTTTTTAGAGCTCTAACAGCGAGGGTTTGTCACCTTCTTTGTCCAAACAAGCAAAAAATCGCCCCGTGCTCTACTCTGTTTCTAGAAACCATTTGTAACAAACTCTGTTCTTCAGACACAGAACTGAACTCTCCTACTAAATCGTGGAAGTAACTGAATCATAGAGAAGGGCGTCTGGGTCACCGGTCCTGAAGGCAGGATCCATGGACCCTGAAACATCCTTTGTCCTATCTGTTCTTAAAAAAACCTCAAACAACTTAATCCCCTTTTTGTCATGTTCCACCCCCCCGCCACCACCCCCCTCCCAATACTTACTTGGCTGTTTAGAAAGGTTTGCTTAAGGTCTACCTTAAATCACCCTTGCCAAAATTTAAGCCTGTCACCTCTTGTCATTCTCAGTGAACACAGAGAATGCTTTGACCTTTCTATTTGCAGTCCTTTTAAATATTTAAAATCTCTTTTTCATGAAAATGCTTTATTCTTTCCATCTGTAACCTAAAAGCCTATTTTTAGGTTTATGGCTGAACAGTACAAAAATATTCTAGGGGTCTTTCTCTATACCTTCATGTTTTCCCTTCAGAAAATTCTGGGCCTGTGCCCCCAAACTTCTGGTGTCTCACAGAAGTATTTTTAGGGCTGAGCTGCAAGATTGTTGTTGTGTTCAAGGAAGATGCTCTAAAGAATGGTCCCAGATAAGAGGCGCAGCGTGCCATGGGAGGTCGGCAAGTCAGACAGATGCGGCCTAAACCTCTCCCATATTGATTGTCAGAGTCCTGGGCTGTGTTAATGGCTGCTGCCAAGGGCTGGTTAGTCAGGCACAGGCTGACCACGCTGGATAGGAATTCTCTATTTGCCCTGCTCTACCCTCTTTTTCTGTCCAAACACATTGTTCAGCTAGACAAAGAAGAAATGTCAGATGGATGACTAATAGCCAGATAGCTTGAAGGGGTTATGGCTTGTCTGATTTCAGTAATAAGGAGCACATTACTGTTGGAAAATATTAGGAAAAATGGCTCAAATGCTCCTCCAATATGCATGGGTATATATTGCAGCGTGTAGTATCTGGAGTCTGGTGTGCCCAAAATCTGTACAGCGTATGGCACGTACGTATGCTTTTCTTCCAAAGAAAACCCATCCAGAGGAAGAGGAGCCCATTCACATTGGAATGTCGGAATGCCAAATTCCTACCGCTTCGATTTAAGGAATGGTGGAAATGATCAGGGCTGCAATCACTGGGCCTCTATAAAGGCCAGGAACTTGCAGCATATTAACTTGGATTTGACAAGTGTGTAACTTGGGTTTCCTCCTGAAAGGCAGTGCGTCATGGCAGATGAGACTCGTCTGCCAAAGAACAGCTGGCATATCTGTGAAATGTGCAGCACTTTGCTGCTCTGCTGTTTATTTTTGTATTTGCTGCTTGGATTTAAGGTTTCTAGAGTAAGGTCTTTATTTCTGAAACAAAGGAATTATATAAAGCTTGTTAAGCTCAACAGAACATTTTCCATAAAGTTCATGGTGCTTCTATCTGATGGGCTTTCCTGGCAGTGAGAAATATGTATGACAAAGGCTTTTGAAGGACTTGTTTTTTTCCTTTTTTAATCTAAAGATGTATTTTATACACAAGGAAATAATATATTAATATTTTTCACTTTGCTGTGATCTCATTTTTATACCTGTGCTGACTGTTTCACAGATGTGTGCATATTGATTGGGAGAAAGCTAATATTTTATTAACAACTATTGATTCTTGAGTATCAATTACTGTATACAAGTGATCAAAGAATCACCTTCTGAGCAATCTTAGATACTGAAAAGACCTTAGGACCCTGGTTCAATGATGGGCATCTGTTATTTGTTTGAAGTGGCTGGGCTTCTGTGTAAGCCCTGTTTAGACATGTGTTGTAGATCGGTCAACTCTTACTTTGCTGGTTCTGCAGCTTCCCGGCTGACTTAAAAAATGCCTTTTTCAGCAGAAATGTGTGTGCTGGGGGTGAGGGATGGGGCAGCGTTTCTACTGCTCTGCAGGCGTGCAATGTGGCTTCTCTGTTTGGATGGTCTCATTCTGGTTTTGGAGGACCTTTATGTTCTGTCTATGAACAAGAATATGAAGTTATATTATGGATAATATTTTCAGGTGAATGCTAATATGTCTGATAACCTAGTTATCCAAAACTTATTCCTGGAGTTGTAAACATCAGTGAATAACCACAAATCGGGTATATGTTTGTGAAATAACTTTAAAGGGTGTAGAGGAACTGCCACTGGCAAGCAGACTTGCTTGGTCCTTAAGAAATATAGCCTTTGGGAATAGTGCAGGGAGGGGGAGAAAGAGGGTTGCTTTGATCTATCACTTTGTAGTTAATATTTTCATGCTTTCTCCTGTAGGCTTTTTGCCTCCTAGTATGAAACTTTCTATTTAGTTACATGATTGCACGTAATAATTGCTCAAACTGGGGATTTTTCTGACTCTCCTGGAAATAACTCTTATTCATTGTCAGAGAAGTGGGACAGAGCTCGGCAAGTGAATGACCCAGTCTTGCTAATCGTGCTTCCATTAGGATAGTCTACTGCCATTTTTGTGTGCTTAGATTTTTTGTTGTTTCTTTTCCGAGTTTACAAATAAAGTTCAATTTTAGAAAATACAGTTGATGCTGCTAGACTGAGACAAATCAGGTGTTTTGGGGAAGGCTTTCCTGTTATGACAGATGAGAGCAGAAAGGGCCAGACAACAGGGCTGCCAAGCACAGGATGAGGATGGCCATGGAGAGACAGCTTAATGACCTGGAAGAGTAAAATATTTTTTTTCCTATTTATTTACGGTGAAGAAAATTTTCCATGTTTTCAGGATCCTAGGGGTTTGATTTAGTCTGCTTTGTGCTGCTTATAATGGAGGATTCTATTTCACAGAATTTAATGTATGTGAGCTTTCATAATGCTGAACTATCTACCAACATTTGTACTTTATGCTAGTTTTTGGCTTCCTTGTTTGTTGTTGTTTTTTCGCTTTAGAAGTAGCATGAATGTTGAAAGTGGCATTCCGTGGAGTATCTGACATGGCAAATTCTTCTGCAAACAGTAAGTTAAGAGTGTGTATGTTTAGGCAGACATGCAGTCCACAAAGGGGCAAAGGGAACCCTCTGATCTTTGGAGCCTTTGCTTTTGGATGTATTCCTTGGTATCTATCCAATGCCGAACAGCATCCTGTATTTCATTTGGGCTGTAAACGTGGCTTTGCAATAAAGCAAAGACATTCCAAATGTAATCACATTCCAGTACAACATAAAATGTTCTTTTCTCTTTTGCATGTGCTAGTAGTATCTGCTCAGGACAAAGTTAAGTAAATGCTCTGTCCTTTTAATTGACTCTTTACGTGCTTTTAAAGGTCTCAAAAACCCGATGATGCATTATGCAAAATCATCAATTGTAAGTGATTTATGAATAGAAAAGGTAAATAGTTATCTTGCCTGGCTTTGCAGTGCCTGGATGCACTTCATAATAGAATGGGGAAAAGCAAGAAAGTAGACTTCATTTAACCTTCTATTCTGTGTAGGTCTGTCCCTTCACTCCTTGCCCTCGTTGTGTCGTCAGCGCTCCCTCTCCTCTGGGAAAAAGAGCTTGCACATGCACAGTGCTGCAATGGAAACCTCTTGCAGGCTTTCTGTGACCTAAGGGAGCAAGTAGCTCTGCTGCTTAGTGAAGATATAAAATCCACAGTCCAAATGACTCTTCTCTGCCCAGATCTGGGGTCTCCAACTGTTGCAAGCTCCAGTAAGAGGTATATGGCATCTGAGGACGAAAGTTACTTTGCGTTTTTTCTTGTTGCTGATGTTAGAATTGGACCACTGACTGGGATTATTAAAATAAAGAAGTTACAGATGAAAATTAAGGGGAAAAGCCCCCCCTTAAATAAAATTCCTAGCTGATGTGAAGTGTGTGACAGCAACATAAATGCCAGATCTTACAGAATTATTTGCTTAGGGCACGGGGCAGAGTGAAATGTATAAACACGCATGCTGTCTTTCGTGGTTGATGCTTCCAGACCAAACAGAAAGGACTGTTTTTAAGGGCAACAGAGCAGCCTTGTTCCATCTGGATTGCTAAAACTTTATGGCCAGTTTTGAGTGATTGAGTATCCACAGCTGAACATTATTGATGATACTTGTAAAGACAGCAAGAGACTTCTTTATTGCATAGAAACTGAAGAAGTTATATAAAAAGTCAGCTGGAAAGACTTAATCCGAGGCATTAATGGAATTTGAAATGTAACCTTTTTTAAAGGAACTTTGGAAACAAAAAGCTATGATGAGCTTGGAGAATTTAGCAGCCCTTTCATATTTCATAAGTAATATATTCAGGCCTCTTTTTCAAGGATGCAGCCTTTTGCATATATTCTATCACTAAACAGTCATATAAGTATTTTTGACTTGGAACAAACTCAATTGTGAAAATTAGCAGGGAGGGAATAGGTTTTTTCTTTTTTTTTTTTTTTTTTTTTCTTTACACATGACTTCATACAAAAAGCGAAATAGTCAGGTAACAATCAACACCGAGGTTGCTAAAAGTGAGATTACCTACAGATCCCCAAAATCCAGAGGCTGGGATCATAGCTGGTAGAAATCAAACTATACATGCTTATTTAGGTCTACTGTCAAACGGGATTTTGAAGTCTTTTTAGTTGCTGTTGCTTTTGATTTGTTGCTCTGAGATTGTTGATTTATTAAAAATCATCTGTGCCGTTAAACTGGCTGTCAGGCTCCCTAAATTGGATCGGGGACCAAGAGCAGTTATTACCCTATGTGGTTTTTGTTTTTGTGCTGCAGAAAAGAGGCTAATTAATTCACTGATGACATGCATTCATGCTGCTTTTGAAATATGAAGCCCTTACCTGGTATTTTTTTTCTGAAGTCTGTAAAGGTGATTTGCTTACATTATTTCAATGGGGTAACTGCCTTTATAGTAGAAATTTCTGTTCCAGTGGAAAGCTTAGTGTTCTTAACACGGTTAACTTGAAATGCTGAGTTTAAAACAGATTAGCAAAATACAGAGAACTAGAAACTAATGCTACATTAAGGTTAAGTGCTTATTGTGCTTGGTATATGAGTACATTCAGACAGCTCTTGAAGGACATTAACAGATCAATTTTGAATCCTGTGCTGTCCCTGTTACACAGGTTTTCCAGCTACAGATGGTTTAAGGATAAACGACTACCAGAATGAAAAGCTGTTACTCCTGTTTTATTAGCATGGCGCAACTCTTAACAGTTCACGATTTGTATACTAAACAAATAAATGCAATCTGTAAATGTGCCTTAGAGAAAGTCAGGATAAGACTTAAGAACTACGCAAGTTATTGGAAAGATTTTGCAAGGTGCTGAGCTGCTGGTTCCTACTGGATGTTACTGCAGGGTGGCGTTGGCTTTATAGTCAAAAGTCAAACTTGTCAAGCTGGATCTCAGCCTGCAAAATATTAGGCATCTGCTGCAAAATTGTAAGTTCCTTCCTTTTTGGGTAGCAGGTTGTCAGCAAATCTCTGGGAGGACTCTGTGCTATATAGGTTTTGGACTCTGCTTTGATGAACCTTCCTGTCTCTCTTTTCTATGTGCTACGTGGGAATAGGAATTAAGCGAGTTTAGGAAGTGATTGAGGGCATTAACTCTGTAAACAGCTGGGCCTCGGGCTGTATTATTATTTTAGTCTTTTAATAGCTCAAACTTTTTTTTTTCCTCTAAATGGATTTAAGTTAAGAGTGCAAGCTACTTTATGAACAGAAGTTGCTTATGAAAAAAAAGCAACAACTCTTTTATGATGTGGAAAAAAAAAAAAAGAAAAAGGTAAATTGCTAGCATGGAGGACTTCTCCCAATGATTTCTTTAAGGAATCCTGCCTGCGTTTCTCCTTCTTGACGGCCACAATAATTCTGTGCAGAGAAAGGTCTTCTGACCTTATCTTCTTTTATATCTTCTGAAAATAGCACTTTGGGTGATCATCTCAGAATAATTTTTTATATTATTCCATTAAGTCTTAGGAATATAAAGTCAGAGTCCCTTTTTAAGCTGTGAAATCTACACAGGTGGCACTTCTTACCTTATTTCTATTCAGTAGCAGTATTATTAATTCCTAGTATTTTAGTATTAGATGTGCATTTTTACAGAAATCAGATTTGTGACATAAGCAATGGTGGTCTGAAGATCCTGTGATGATAGTTTTTTTTTTTTTTTTACTCTCTGATTACTCACCATGCAATATAATGTTACCGTTTAGAAACAAACATCGTAAAGATAAAAAGTGATAAGTACCATAGGAAGAATAAATTCAAAATACTGTCCACTGGGCATGGCAGGGTGGCCAAGGGTAGCTTGAAAATGAAGTACTGAATTAGTGCAGTGCCCTACGCAGGCAAACTTACATTGCTTCTCAAAGCTCTTCTGTCAGCTCTTAAAGACCAGCCTTGCAGAGACTAAAACTAAAAGTCCTCTCTGCTGTTATGAAAGATCTAATGATTTCTGCCCAATTGCTTGCTTTGCCTAAAATGAAAGATTATCTTTTTTGTTCATTGAGTATGTTAAATCTTTCTATAGCGCGACATTGGCCTTTTCTGATGCAAAGCAATCAGAAAATTCCTTTTACTCAATGCCTCCTGGTAAAGAAAAAGGCAAATCTAATCTCTGACGTGCATGCTGTCCTTCGCCTTCAATGATGTCTATATTTGCACGATTCATAGGTAACTGCACCGCCTGCTTTTTCTGTGTTAGCTAAAAATCAGCAGGAAGAGGAGCATGGAGTGCACGTTCAGTCTCCTTTCATGTGACACCTGCTTGAATGAATTTGAGTGGTCCTGTACTGCCGTGTGAACTGGCTTAGCTAGCCAGAGATGAAGGCAAGAAGGCCAGCTTCCCACTCCTCCTCCTGCCCACAACCAAACGGAGTGTAAACTTGGTCTTCTGTCAGCTGAACTCACAAAGAACAAATAGTTGAAGTGGTGTACACTGGAATGGGTGTAATTCAATAATCCTGGATACCCTCCTACTCGATATCTCTTCAGATAGCAGTCTAAAATACATGATTGTTTCTTTTTTTTCAGATAAAATTAATTGCCTTTTTATGAGAACCGGGCATCTTGACCTGCAGTTGACCTAGTGTTTGTTCTGTGACAGCCAAGTTGGTTGCTTCAGAGAAATTGTAGGCCTCCCTGCAACTGTAATATATCATAGAAGGAATCTCTTTCCTTGGTTCCATCTAATGATCATTTTGTGCCTTGAACCATAACAATCAATAGTTTCATAATTAAATCCTAGCTAGCAAAACCGTTCATGCTATTCGTGTACATTAAGGGGCTACTATTTTGAATATTATTGGACTTAAACCAAATACCATCTGAAGTCTTTTATCAGACCTGTTCTGTAAAATGACTTTTTCTGTCTGTCCACCCTGACTTTTTCCCCCTTTAATTTCACCAAGCCAGAGAGCCTTTTTATTAATGTTGGGTAAGAGACTTTTCTACATTCTGTTACTTATTTTACATACCTTTGTCGTAGCTGCTCTTCATTTTCTCGTAAGTACTGAGTAATCATAATCTTTTAAATATTTTTATTCATTTCGTTAAAGAAAACAAATGGGACCTTCCAAGGAAGAAAGTTAAGTGGATACATGAATATTATAGTGATCTTGGAAAAATAATCATTTTTATCACTTTCACGCTACACAAAGAGGAGGATAATTGCTGCTATCTGTTTAAATCCTTCAAATGCTATTTGTTGGTATAATTTCAATTGGCCACAATACATTATTTTCAATGCCCTTGCATTGTAAGCTCTAATATAGAAATGTGATTACTTAACAGATGATAAAAGTAAAATCATGTTGGGAAAGGCAGTCAGGTTATTATGAAATATCTAATCTAATTAGATTAGCTGAACTTGATGTGACTTAAACCAATCTGTTAGAAGCAACAGTCAAAGGAGAATAACAGACGGAGAGTATTTAACAACAACAATAATAATTACAGTCCTAAGATATTTCCATTTGAATCCTTCATGATCCTTCAAAACAAGAGTGTATTGAGTGTCTTAGTATTTTGTGAATCAGTCACCTTAGTTTTACAATGAAGCACAGATTACACACAAAATCCTATTGCAGGGATTTTTTTTCTCCTGTAAATATCTGTAAACTTCTCCTTTTTTTTTTTTTAAATTATTTTCTGTTTGTAATTGTTCAAGTGATAACCATTAAACTGCATATAACTGCAGTGGGACGGCAGCAGATTTTAGCATTAGTGAAATATCAGACATTGTGTAGTGATGATGTCTACATTTTTTTTCTGTAGTTTCTTGACACTTGTGAATTGGTGCAGACAATGATGCCCCTGACTCTCCTCTGCTTTTTAAATGCTATCTCATCTTTCTTTTCTAATAACTGGCAATAATGTGCAAAACCTTGTAGGAATTGCAGTCATTCTTGTAGAGAAACATCCTTGCATTTTTCGATGTTTTCAGTTAGCATACAAAGTATACACTTTTGTTTTGCTTTACAGAAAATACTGTTAAATATTCTGTTCTAGTTCATCTCATTTCATTTTCATTCCAGTTTACTCTTTCTGAGCCTCCATATTACCTTTTTTTTTTTAGCACTGAGTTGCATTTGTTACTCATTAGCTCATTTTCTTTCAGAGAATCTAAAGCTATTTGCCTTCTATTGTACTACGTTTCATGGCTTTGTCCTCCTGTATCTTTTCTTACTGGCAAATGGAACTAATTCATATCTTATTCCCATGCTGCCGCCTCTTTCTGTGTACAGCTGATAGAAATCTGAGTTACGAGGTTTCCTCCTTTGTACACGCAGTTCAGAAGGACCCCATTTTCAGGTTTTTTCCTTTACTGCTGTTTATCGTCTTTTAATCCTGTTGTATTTCTATGACTGGCCCAATGGTTATCGCACCAGCATTGATCAGAGATGTGGTGATCCCTTCCAGCCTACACAGACAATGAGAAAAGCCTGTCCCAAGATGAGGTGGTAATCCTGCTGTAGTTAATGATCTTTTTTTGATCGCTCTATTATTATTATTATTATAGAACCTACATTGTGCCTTCTCAAGCAAGAAATGGCACTCAGTGAGCATTCACAGAATAATAAATGTTTCTTTTTGAAAGGGTTTCTGAAAACCTTACAACACAAAGTCACAGGCTGTAATAGTGCCAAGTAAGTACTTCAAAGAGAATAAACCTAAAATACGAATCTTCCCCATGAATTGTTCAGAAAAAGAATGGAAAATAGGATCATGAGCCAAAAATTGTCACTGTTCTTTGTGTTAGAAACAAAAGATGGAAATTATTTTTAGGTCTGGAACTAACCATTGGTTCACCCACTCCAAATGTACCCCTTCCCTCGGGTGCTTAGCCTGCTGAAGTTTCAGAGAAGCGTTGAAGTCAGAAAATGCCTTGTGTAGCTGACTCTTCACTACAGCATGCTACAGGCTTATCTTAAGCCATTCCTTCCCCACGTTAAACATCCTCAGTTTTTAAGAGATGTTTCCCCTTTCTTGTGCCACAGTTACTAAATCACATTTTTTGGTGAAAAGAAAAGGAGGGATCTCCTGATGTTATTTTCTCCTTATAATCCCTCAGTGTCACTCCTCCAGCAGGGGGCTGCTGAGTTGTGTCACGCTATTTCTGAAGGCCCACGCCTAGACGCAGTTCTTGGTGGAAGTAAGAATTTAATACTGGGCTGCATTATACATTGTAATTCAGGGCTTTCACAGGGTTAATTCGACTGAACTTTTCTTCTGACTTTGCATGGCTGCTTTTTGTTAGCTCTTTGGAAATAGAGCGGTTTGCCAGAGCTGGAATGGTCACTGGTGACAGGACTAGTGACATATCGTTCATCTTTCCCAGTGTGAGTACTTTTTAGGATGCCAAACATGTATCAATTAGAATAGCTCTTTCTGCTTGAAAAAGATTACTTCCCTCTCATTACACGAGAGCTAAAAGAATCAATACTGTATATGTATAATTTTTCAGCTAAAAGATTATTCCTGCTTGACCTTATCTTGCCTCTTGTTAAATATTTAAAACACATTTTTACCCTATTAATTTTCTAAACTGCATGTGAACCCAGTGAGGTGTGCCCCAAAAGATGAATTCCTTGAGTTGTAGCGGTGTGAAGTATCCCATTGAATTTCAATTTGTGGTTCCAGGCAATTGTTCCGTTACACTAATTTGTTTCACCTCTCATCTTCGTCATGCGGTCACCTAGGATGCAGAGTCAAATTAGTATCAAAAGAAATCCTTTTTTTTCTCCTTCCAAATTAAACTACTAATATTTAATTATTCTAATTGCTATTAATTTTTAGCATCTTAATTCACTGATCTTTTTCTGTGGCATCGGAGTGCTTGTGACTGTTATCTGTAAGGATCCTGCTTCTGCCACTGTACGATGGGAGATCAGATGGAGGGCTCCTAGCTGACATGCGATCTGTACGTATGGGAGCTTGTGGCAGGAGATTTCCTCCAGGGAATTTGTCACCTTGATGCTGCAGGCCCTGTCTGTGTGTTCAGGTTTTCTGAGGAGTAGTTAGAATCAAAAGCTCCATAGTCTTCTGTGGGAAAAGTTACTTAATTGCTCTAATGCTAATTTAGTGCTGATTTCAGTACTTGTGCAGCCGAGCTCTGGGATCCTTTGGAAAGGCATACACCTCTTCTCTGCCACAGCATTTTCTGTTCGCTGACATTCATCACATGTCACAGAAGTGACACATGAGACACTGACCAGTAATGATTGTAATTGGGTTTGAGCCCCTTAAATGGAAGATGTTAAAAGGACTGAAATTATAGTCTTTATTAAACTTATGTGCAAGCATTACTTAATATCACTTCCTTTCCTTCCCATCTGTAGGACATGGGGGGCGGGAGGCAGGGGAACCAGGAACCTTGTCTTTTCCTCTCTGTATAGAGGTGCTCTTCTAGGAAATAGTCAATGAAGACATAAAATGTCTTTGCATGGGTTAAAGATAGTATCTAGAGCAGGGATATTATTTGATGTGTAAAGTATGTCTTAATTTAAATTATAAAAGCATTTGATCTTTTTATTTCTTGAACTTCCGTGAAGCTAATGTCTGAGTATGTACCTCCTGACACCTTCCTCCAAATAATTTTACACTGATTGTCTGTCTCATGCTTAACCCGTGACAATAAGTTTACATCTTTTGCTTTCTCAATGGACTTCGTCAGACTTGTTTCAGCCGTTCTTTGTCTCCTAGTGATTACCAGCAACCTTCTTCAAATTCTCTTGATGGCTCTTGTACATACAAGTGATCCCTGAAATGTCAGTGGTGTCCCAGCATGTCATAATGTTTACCTGTCACCTAACAGTGATGAATGTCAGGTTTTGCTTAGATTCCTACCTTTTTGTTTCAAATGGTTCAAATATTCCAAATCCACTCTCTTTCCCATTCTTGTCTGTTGGTAAACAATTTCATTGCATGAGATGAGTTTTGCAGTGACGTAACACCTTTTAGCCATCGCTTTACAAAAGAGGTGGCAAAATTGTCTTCGTGACCAAGTCATGTAGTCAGCTCATGAGAGAGGGGGATGGAATTCAGATGTTCTCACCGCTGGATCATGCTTTCTTCACTCAGCGTGTTCTGCAGGAAGATCTGTGCCCAGTTTAGCTAGCAGCATCATTGCTCCCTAATCTGAGCTGGAGTGCTCTGTCTAATCCTGCTTTTTTTCCCTCGAATATATTCTGGAATTAAATTCTAAGCAGCACGGTAGCATGCGATAGTCATTGCTACACGTGCTTTGTGGAAGTTGTTTCTTGTGAACAAGAAACTTCTTTCCAAGTTCACTACCGCTTGATTCTCAGTTCTCATTTTCTCTCCCCTTTGACTTCTGTCTAACTTTTCCTGGTGAAACATTGTAATCCTCCTCCTGAAGTTTCATGCTTCCTTCATAATTGTGGTCATTTAACCCCACTTTCTCTGTCTCATTGGGTGCATTTATATATGGATTTGTCTTATTAGTATTAGGTACTAAAGCTAAGCACAGAATTTCATTGTGCCTCCTTCTGTAAATTTATTTTTGCAGACGTTCCTCATGCCTGGCGTTTGCTTTCCTTCTTAATTAGCTCCTGCTTTGCCAAGGGCTGAATGCAGGATCCCAGTACCCACAGCAGAGAGACTCTGGGCAGCACTTTGTGAGTCAGTCACTGGTTAACACTGAAAAGGGAGCCAGAAAATGAATGTGACTTCATCCCCTAGGGATGCATCCCCTGCTCTGCATCTCCAGTGTATTTCTGCAGTGCTTTCTGTGGTGTTTGATGATTTTGGGTACTTGAGGTTACTGCCTCTGTCTTCCCTAAAATGATCTAATTTTTTTTGGAGAAAAGGCACTTTTCTTGCATCATGAGTTTTCTTGGATAATCCTATACTTAAATCCCTGTTTTTCTTGGGTAGTAATACGTACTGTTACCGGTTTTCCATGACTGCCTGTGACTCTGAATGCATTTGGAGCAGAAGTCTTTTAGAGAAGAATTCCCTGTTTGAACGAACATCTACCAACCATGATTTTTTTTTCAGTCTCATGGATGATATGTTTCGTGTATCTAAGTAATTTTTATTAAGTTGTACTTAAGTGATGAAATGCAAAATGAAGTTGTACTGTCATTAGCCTTTGGTAAGTTAGTTGGGAAAGCCTGAGCAGTGTGCAGCATATAAATTCTCTTTGATCTATGTTTTTTCTCAGCAGTGGGATCTTCGTACTCTGCAGCATTGCTGCTCTACGAAGGTATAGTGGCAGCCAAAGGAACTCAGGTTGTGATCTTGTCAGATCTCATAAGACAAGTGTGGTCTATTGTGATCGCTATTATGGTAGAATATCTCCAGGGAAAAACCCAGGTGCCTTAGGAAATGGTGATGCGCCAGTTGCCAGTTCTGCTTTCAAATAAAAATTGATTCTGTGTGTTTAGAGTAAATATAATGCTGAAGTTGTACTCTTTGAGGGGTAAAATGATTTGATCGCTTCCTTCCATGTAAAAATTCCATAGTATTTTTGTGAGGCTAAAGGAGTAAACTGAAGACTAACACACAGGAGTGACATAAATAATTAGACTTACTTTTTTTATTCTTTTACTTTTTTTTTTTTTAAAGTGCTGAGAACCCACTTGTCCTAGTTAAATGCATTGGGGGAAGTTAAGTTTTCAGCACTCTGAGAGAGAAAACTATTTAGTAATTTAGATGCCTAAATACTGTCTTGGAAGCCAGTTCTTAGACACATCCATTTCTAAGACTCTCAGCCAGCACTCTCCGGCTTTGTTGGGTAAGCTGCTGCTAGGCAAATATTCTGTTTACTTTTGGTAAGAACCAACAGTCCATCTCTGCTCTGTCAAAAGTTTAAAATGTACTAGAGTCCATCCCTTTTGCAGCATTTGCTTAATTGGCAACTTGTACATAAAACATAAAGGCTCTAAGTCTGACGGAGAACCTAACGTCTCTACTTTGTCTAACTTTGTCAAGAGAAAATTGAGAAAAGTATGCCGAGTCTTTGTGACTTTCATATCACCTGTAATAGGTGCTCCAGCACTTGCAAGCCTTTTCATTGCATCTCTGGTAGGCGCAAAGAAATAATATGTGTCCCGTTCTCATTATAACTTGAACTCTGCTACAAAACCTTAACTGTGATTTTTATGTGCTCTTCTATCAGCAGATTGACACAGCTGTCACATGCGGGTTCATTTAGAAACAATTCCACCTTACTATATTGCAATAGCACTAATAGACTTTTGTGGCAGTTTGAAATGGGGTATGTGTTGCTTTTTGTAATTTTTTTTTTTTTTTAATGTGGAAGTTAAAGCATCATGGAGTGCTGAAATCTGAAACTCTCTTGAACTTCTATCACCAATACAAGTTAATCAAGCCACGATGAAATGTTGGCTAAAAATCACATCTAAAAAGCTATTTCATACTTTTTATATTAGTGATTTTGAGATTTCTGCAAGATAAAGCTTGCAGCTATTGTTGAACTGAAAATACCTGAAAGATGAGGTCCTGATATCAACTTCATAAAATATGCAGCTTTCGCAATTTTATGGATAAAAAGCAGACTGTCCTTTTAGATTAAGTTATATTGCTATATAAATAAATCAGTACCATATTGCTTTAGGGTTTCTTTTTCTGACACAATGCAGGTACTTGGACAATATTCAGCTTTTAGCAACACAGAGGCAAAATAAAACTGTATCTTAAGATGTAGTGGTAACAGGCATCTCTCCTGAAAACTGTAAATTAGGCAGTGGAAACTGCTGGACAAACTCTCAGTTTTTCAGATTGTGTCATTATGCGTGATTTCTTTATTTTCCTAAGAGAACGTCCTATTATTTAGAGAAGCTGAGAACTTCACAGTACTGTATTTTTACCATTCCTCTATCAATATTAATATCACTGCTCCGGTCTAGCTGGAACAGTGTAGTTGTTCTCTTTCACTGTGGTACATCACATTGAGTTCAAGGCTTTCCTTGCTCTCTGTGTGAAATTCTCTGCTTTGTATCTATGTCAAGAAAAGCAATAACTACGTAGAGAAATTTGGAGTAAGTACTGGTTTACAAATTTTTGCAAACCAAAATATACAATCAGTTTGTGCGTCTGGGCCTGGGGTTTTGTTTTTGTGGAATAACTCCTGATTCCACTAAAGTCAATTGTAAAAATCACATTGACCATTTGGGATCAGGCTAAAGGTCATAGAAGGTGCCTCATTAAAAGTCCAATGGCTTGATGCTTAACTGGTTTGTGGAAAACACAGGGATTGTTTTAGAAGTTTAATATCCCATAATAATAATAATCAAGATGACCATGTTCATTTAGCGTGTTCACATTAAAAATGTTGGTATGCGTTATAGTTCAGGCATGCTAATGTGACTTGTGTGAAGTACTCTGTGTGTGGGGCAGTGTTCAGAACAGAATGAGCTTCCAGGATATGGACCTGTGGTCTGACCGTGGCACCTCACGGCTGCACTGTAACTTTTAGGAAATCTGGAATTTCATCGGACTTCCTTGAATGAATGAATAAATAAATAAGAGTCTGGCATGCAGACCAGGTTACTGCAGACCTCTGGACATACAGTGCATAGCCTGGTCATTCTGGTTTATGAATCCAATTAGGAGAAATGCTTTTAAGATGTTTTAGCGCTTGCAGATGAGGGTGTAGCTATTGGCTCTTCAATACCATGTTTCCAATGTGTACAGTATTACATTTTTGAGAACTTTGTGAACCATTTCTTGTTTCTCTGAGACTTTGACTTAATCACTGATATCCGTTAGTCTTAAAAATAGATTTATGTTGGGGTGTGATTCATTAGTATTGCGCTATATGCTCCCTTCACCCTGTGCAAAAGTTTACATAACGGGGATCAATTCTGAGCTGTAGGACCAGAAATGGAGCT
Source organism: Alca torda (assembly GCA_008658365.1). Classification (NCBI taxonomy): domain Eukaryota; kingdom Metazoa; phylum Chordata; class Aves; order Charadriiformes; family Alcidae; genus Alca; species Alca torda. Next base: position 65,536,362 of record CM018080.1, on the reverse strand, counting down.
CCTGTGCGCTCTGTTACCATTAAACTTAGGGATTACTCTGAGTCTGTAAAACTGAAAATGGGTAATCTTTACTATTTAGATCTAGTTCTGAATGATCATCTGATCTTCATTGAGTTCAGCCTCAGTCCTGAAGACTAGGAGCAGTATGGACATGCCAGCTCTTTGCTCAGTCAGAAACTGTACTTGCAACAGAGTTTATTCTTTTGATGGTATGAATTTGCCAACTCTTCAAAGCATAAAGATAACAAAAGAACTTTTTTTGACAGTGGAGTGTGGTTTCTTAGTGGAATTTTTTCGTTTGCATCTCTAAATCTGCACTATACAGACCTTTACAAACTCCTGTCCTGAGTTTCTCGTCTAGATGTGGTTTGAATTGAGTTTGACGCCTGTCTTCATGATTGCGCTCAAAGTTTGCTGGCAAGTTTTAGAATTAAAGATGTACACTGCTAATGACAGAGTTGCCTCAACTATTTTTGTTATGTGAGAAATATGATGAGATGGAAGATATGGAAACTGTAATGGATTATTAATCCTCTAGCACAATCGTACAAGCTGTCCTAGTGTGTAGTGTTTACATATGGTTTTTTTCTTAAGATCACTTTTCAGCATTAGAAAACAAGACCAAACTGAATAATCCGGCTTTCAAAAAGAAGTCCACGAAATTGCAGCAAAGTGTCCATTTTCAATTTAGAGTATGCCAGGTGGATTGCCATTTTATTATCAGCCTGCTTGCTTGTTAAGGACACATTAGAAATTTCTGTATATGTCAAGATTGTTGATATCGCCCTGGTATACATGCCATGGAAATTCAGTGTCAAAAAACCCTTGATAATATGACTCTTCACACTAATAATTTAGTAGCTGTTCCTCTATATTAATAAAATTATTTTAATATTCTATACTAATTTGATATGTCTATTCAACTTTAAAAGATCAGGGAAATACGATTTAAATGTAAAGGGAACAATGGTGTACACTTCCAGCGATTCTTGAATTCAGTGCTGTTTTTCTTCAACCTTGGGGAGCTTCGTATTGGGGTGCCAAGTGTCCAAGCCTTAAACACAGTTTTTCAGGGTTTCACTTTTTTGAGTTTCTCCTCATTTTCCTTTGCTTTCTTGTTTTTTTTTTTTTATTTTTTTTTAGTATCACGTTCAGAAAACAGTGAAACCAAATGTCTATATTCCTACCAATGTTATATAGGCATTTAAGATATATGTGCAAATATTTCACACTGTGCTAGTAAGAGATCCACTTCTTTTTTTCTTCTCTTGCAGAAAACAAATGCAGTGTTACTGTCAGCAAGGCTACCTTGTATTCGTCTTGATTTAGCAAAAAATAAACATTTTTATTGTAACAATTTAGAATTTCCTATCACTGCTCAATAAACTCATCTCATGGAAATTCAACTGGGTACTATTGGTAGTTGTTTTTATAACGTAGTGAGGCAGAACAGAGGATCAGAGCACAAAGTACCTTTCACTTGGGTAAAAAAAAAAAAAGTAAAAAAAAATATATACAAATGCTCTAATTTAGGCATTACCATTCAGAAAATGTCAGCTCACTGCTCAGCCGTGGTCAAAGACGAGCAGAATGGTGAGATCCTTTGGGAAAGGTATTGAGTCTGTTGTCTTGAATCCTGTGGGCACTTCTGGTCTGTCCATCTCAAAAACCGAGGGGATGACTTGGAGACCTTCAGTGCAAGAGGGGACATGGTAGAGCAGAACTCCTTCAGCTTGTAGAACTGGATACATCCTATGCGTGCTTGTGCACACGCTCTTTAGCATACATATGATGTGAATAGCTGCCAGCAAAAGGTCTTGTGTTGACACAAAAGAAAATTTAAAGTGTGTCTGATACTTTATTATTTTCAAGCAGAACCTGACTTTTGCTTTTATGTATTGGGCTTAGTCACATAATTAAGAGTATAATATGAAAAATGGGGTTAAACTGTGATGTGTGAAGGCAAACGCTGAAAGTGTAAACTGAAACGAATACTAAGGAGGGTAGACCATCCAGTCTTAATAGCAAACGCTTCTTCCTTGACTATTCAAAAATAGTTTCAACTCGGTACACTTCAGGTTTCTGTATGTTAAATTAAGGTAAGCGTAAAAGGGAAAACGTAAGCTTCTTATGAAAAATACTGGCTTATGAAATGTTTTGTGTACTACAAATGTTTATGGAAAAATTTAGGTCCCCTTCTTTTTATAGTATATCTTTTTGTCATCCACACTTTTTTCTGTCCATATGTATAATGTAAGAGTGGAACTTACGGGATTCATAGAAATAAGGATCATTAGTAAGGTCAATTTTTTGGCAATAAATAATGAAGTCTCTATGTACTGGAACATAATATGGACCTTTGCATTCGTATCTGCTTTCTGCTTCTTGCTGAGGGGAAATACAGAAGGCCAAGGCCCTCAGTGCAGAAGGGATGAGTTGTAAAGACTTCACTCACCAAACACTGAAATCATACCAACTGATGTACAGGTCTCATTATTGCCCACGTTTGCATACTGGCCTCTTTAGGATGAGGTAGTAGTTTTAGTCCATTTTCCCCTAGATATATCCGTATGTTAGTTATGATGCATATTAAGTATGTGAATAAGAGTACATTGGTTTTGTTTATGATCTTCTAATACGTGACTATAAAGAAGATTTAATTGTGGTGTGAAAAATCTAAACTGAACAAACCAACTAATAATTAAAGTTGAAATTGAGTCACTGAGACAAATCTCAGGGATTCTCTCTAAATATCAGTTTAGGAACATGGATCTTATTATTTTGTTACGTTGTTCCTAGACAGTTCTAGGCAGATTACTTGGAATAGAATAAAAAGAATAATCATGGCTTACATTAGTAGTTTATTTTATAAACTTGATAGCAGATAGGTGAATGTGACTAAAATGTAACCAGATGCCAGAAAACCAAAGGAAGAATTTTTAGTTTATGATTCAAAGGAAATACTCGAGGTTTTATTCAGACAGGCAACTGCATGCACATTCAGAATTTTATACTCAAATTAAATTCCACTATTTCTTCCTAATTACCTAAGAGCAGCATATGTCTACTCTTTTAGAATGCAGTCTAAATAATTTCATAGTTAACACCAGAAGCTGTTTGTTGTGTCGTAAATTACAATAGCATTTTAATTTCTTATTAGAAGAGCTGCAAATCTGATATTTCTGCCCGTGCTTTCTATGTTTAACTACTCCTAAGGATAAAGTTGCAGCACGTCCTTACGTCAGGGGGCAGTGGGGCTTTTCTGTCCTTACGTCAGGGAATGGTGGGGCTTTTCTGTTCTGTGCCCTGTTCCTTCATCCTGTTTCCTGGTGGAAATGGACAGGGTGAGCTTGGATGGCTGAAGTTCAGAATGGGCATAAACTTTACTTTGTTTCTGTAATTCTCGTGATCAGGGAAAAATACAGTGGGGTGGGGTTTTTTCCCCCCCCTCTTTCAGGGTTGTCTGGATTCACAATTAGCTATTATCTTTCACCAGCTTACCACACAAAGGTAATTTCTTTTTTGATGTATGCATCTTGTTTCTAATTGCCCTGGTTTTCTAGGGGAGATTCCTCCTCTGTTTTCAGAACAATGCTTCCTTTTATGCAGTCTATTTAGCAGCTATCCCTTTTGTTTCACCAGAACGTCTTACGAGCTGAAATCCTGGTTCAGCTCAGTCCACAATTTTTCTGAAATTCAATTTTTTTAATCTCTCATTTTTAAAGCCTTAGTTATTGCAGAGGCATTTGAATCCTAATGCCGTGCAACAAAGCATTGCTTCTTTTTAAAAGTACTTGAAGAGATGGCTTTCTCCTTTCGCAGTTTTCAAAGGCTGTTGCTTAACTGTTACGAGATAGATAACTAATTTTACATTAGGGCAGGCGTTCTATACAAATGGCCTCTGTATTAATAAGCAATGGTAGCATCTGATGACCTTGCTATTCCATAAGTGAGTTGTCTCTATTGTAAGTCTCTTGGTGTATAGAAACGTTTGCTGTATTTGTGGTTACGTACCACAGAAGCAGACTGTCATCTCAACAATTTAGAGATCAACTTAGATTTCCTTTCAATGTCGTAAAACTAAGAATAAATAGTCAGAATTGTTGCACAGCGTTTTCCAAAGATGAACGTTTTATTATTCAAGTACGAAGGCTTTGAGGAACTAATGGAAGAAAATCCTTACAATAAGAAAATTGTTTCCATCTTGTAAGCAAGTTTAAATTGGGGCCTTTTCTTGTAATGAGAAGTGAGAGTAACTATGGTGAAAGACCATTCAATGGGATATATCTCCAGTAACTGCATTCCAGTGTCGGTCCTTTTCCAAGGAGCATCCTTACTCAAAGAAAATAAAGATAAAAAGGTTAGCACTTTTGCTGAAAAATAAATCCTGTGTCAAATGTAACTTTTAGAAATTATAAGTTTGGAATCCATTATAGGCTTTTGAACTGTGCAAGGGAAAGCTATCCTGATGTTACAGTGAACTGTGACTCAACCAAAAGGTTCGTAGCTTTACTATGTGTTGTTTGCTATACATTTTCAATCTATGGTTCTAATTTTCTATTAAATGTTTTAGACAAAGTGTACAACAGTCCAAGCACTTGAGTTATTCCAAGCATGTACAGAAAAGAAAAAAAAGCAAGCAAGCTAAAACCAAGTAAAGTAGATCCTGCCCTTAGAGGCCTTACAAATCCAGTGAGTCTAATGGTGTTGTCTCTTCCAGCACGGGAAAGCAGAAGCATCCTAGAAATTCTATAGTACCTCTGAAAAATGGTTTTAAAAAAACATACACTCAAAATGTAACCAAAGACCATCCTCCTCTTGTATAATGAATAGGAAAAGATTCTATTGAAAAGATCTCTTTAGTAAAAAATGTGGGTATTTATAATACCCAAGACTTCAAGAGTGTAGAAATATGCCAGTTTTTATTACTGACGGTTTTTCTGATGCTAATTGTCAGAGCTGCCTGGAACCTTTCACAGACTACATTTCATGTACATATGAATAGAGAAGATTTGTATTTACCTATAATTGTTTATTTATACACTTAGGTATTTGTGCATCTGTATTTATAAATACATGACAAATAAATCCTTTTTTACTTTGCACATGTTCTGGATTATATTTATGTGGTTGTTTTTACTTACTGCAAAGCTGTTTGTATGGTGTGGGCAGCTTTACGCAGAATATGCTACCTCAGGCAGACAAAATCATTGCGTGGCACCCTCCCCCCTGCCCCCAGTGCTTTTCCAACCACTTTCTTCCAGTTCCATTTAGCCCAGAACAGACGGTATTTTTCAAGTATCACAAAAGAAAAGTGGTTATGTGATTCGTCGGTAAGATTAGGCTAGAAAAATGGGGATATGGAAGATTTGAAATATGGGTGCCTGAAAGTTGCTGACTTTTTTGTCCGTGTTTGAATATTCCTATTTATACTTGAGACCGAAGCCATGAGCCATCAACAGGGGTACATAGTCATGGGGGAGCAGCTGGAATGCTTGCTTATTCGAGGTGTGCAGGAGCTGCTACAACCAACAGATGCTTTAACTTAACTTCGTTAGCCTAAGTAGGTACCTGTGTTTTGGAGAAAGCTAAAGGTCTGTTTAAAATTTAAGCAAGTGACTTCACAGCTGAAATGCATCATGGTTGATTATTCTGCTGTTGCCGAAGGTGTAGCTAATACAGCTATTAGCAGAGGCTTGCCCTTTTCTAGGGAATGTTCTGTTAGCAGACGTGGAGTGTAGTTGTGTTCCTGGTCTCCTGTTGCCTCAGGTACTATTCAGCTGTTGTTTTTTTACATATGTAGGCAGTAGATGTTGGGTGCTGATGTTGCGGATGCTGGTGTGCTGTTTGCTTGGTTGGGGTCCAGCTGCCTCGTGCCCCACACCAGGACAGGGGGATGCAGCGTGGTCACAGCTCGCTCTGTGGCAGTCTGGTAGTTGTGCTTGTTTCAGCAGTTTCTTACTTGTTTCATGTTATTGAGGCTTTAACAGGAAATGGTCTGTCTTTTCTTATTGTACTGTAAGTATTTTCTTCTCTGAGATTTCAGGAAAAAGGAGATATTGTGTTTGTCCTGATATCGATGTGCTCACAGACCAGCCTGTGTTCTGGTATAGGGTGGTTTTCTGCAATCTGTAGGACGCATTGGTGCTTCTTATAATAGGATGTGCAACTAACCATCTACTTGAAACTATTTTCTGGTGAATTAACTTTGCTTTTTATGTGATTGTTATCTCTGTAAGGCTACGTAATATTGAAACAAATTCCATCAGCTCCCGAGTCTTCTAATCATCAAAGATAAACTTATTTTTATTAGGTTGCCTGTGAACAAAGTAGAGATAACTATACTTACCTTCATCTACTGTGCATGTGCCGTCATGTAACACTACCCACGAAAACCATCAGTGTCCCCAGCGCTGGCGTGCTACCAGAGTGGACTTCTGTCCCAGCTGATGCAGTTTCAGTTGCCTGAGGCAAGCAGTTAACTGGGGTTTGCCTTTCCAGCGGCAGCTTTTTCAAATAGAAGTTTTCTGTAGAGATTTTGTTTTAAAGGCATTATTTCTTCAAAACTGAAGCATTGGTTAATGTATGCATAGAGGACACCCACAGCTGATGCAAGTCACGATGCCACAGTCATACCGTACAGGGGGCAGAGAGGCGTTTATGTAAAAGGCTGACTAATTTCTAACCAGTCATTTTCCCAGTGCTTTTGGAGGCTGATGGCCACGTTCAGATAAAGGCTGAGGAAAGAATGAACTTTGTAGCAATTGCTTCACAAGCTGGCCCGGTTAAGTTGTGAACTCAAAAAATAAGATACTCTTGAGGATTTTGGAAAAGTTCGTGAAAGCTTTTGGAAATTTCAGAAGGTTTTTATCCAGAAGGGTAATATCAGGTTTGAATGTGTAGTTTGCTGGCCTTAGCTGTAGCTTGGTGGCCAGGAAACAGGGACAGGGGAGCTGAAGCTTCAGAGATGATGTGCCCCGTCACACCTCATCTCTGCTTGCAGGAAAAATAAAGGAAGTAGAAGGTGAAGCAGCAGGTGATATGTGATTCTTTCTTTTTTGCAATAAAAGATTGACATCCTTTAATTTTCTGTAAAATGTTTAGTATTTGAGGATTTCAGAAGAATGACAAATACTAGAAAAAAAAATAGAATCCTGTAATATCCTCATTTTATAGAGGGAAACAGAGGCACAAAAAAGTAACTGGCCTCTCAGCTTTACCACAGACTAATCACAGAATAGAGGGGGCAATAACCAGGACTCCTGAGTAACAGAAACACTAATGCTGAAGATAATTTGCAGAGATTTCATAAACAAACTAACTTGACTGGAAGCAAAGAATGGTGCTGCTGTTGTAACTCTTCTTCTGAAATGGTACCTGTTTCTTGAAATGGATATTAATAATCCAGGGGAATGAGTTGTTGGGTCGGGGAATTGCATCCTGCGGCACTGTCCTTCTCAGCAAGCCTGAGGATTCTTTTTGTCTTTGAGCATAAGCTCCTTTTGTGTATATTGTATAGTAAATGGAAGTCACAGAGAGATGGATGGCTTCAATCATACCTAATGATGACAATTTAATTCTTGAGCAAGGCAGCGTATTTATTTATATCTACATATATATGTGTCTGTATAAAAAAATTTAAAATTACTTTTGTTTTTGGCTTTTAGAGTCCCCTTTATTGTGCTTCTCATTTTCAGCTGAAAGGGAAGTTGTCAGAATTTCTAAGATATGGCTTTGAGATATTTGTCTCAGCTTTCCCCTCTTTGGTGCTTTGGACTGATAGTTTGTGACTCCTTTCACTTGTTTTAGTGTGCTTCTTTTCCAGTCTTTGATTGCTTTCTAGTCAGATAGTATTTACCATAACATTAAACCAAGTTCCGTCTGATGGGCTTGAATGGGGGATTTTGGGAAGCAATGTGTGTAAGAAAGGGATGCTCTTTGCAAATTAGTCATAATCTCCTTTGAGTTTAAACAGAACATGAGCCCGCTTTCCATGGTCGCTTCCCGACATGAACACCAAGTGCTCCAAAGGATGATCTCTTGTGAGGGAGAAGGAAACCCAAGGTAGCTCACTACTGACAACATCTTAAGGATTTTTCCATCTGGACTAAAAGATTTTTTTGTACCTTGACAGAAAATCAATGCTTTCTCATTCTTATTAGGCCTGTAGCAACATCATCTATAGACATCTCTACACCAGGGAAAACTTCATTTAAAGTTCCCATCATTGCAGCCATATTGCTGCTAAGAAATCTTGGGATTCCTCATGCAGACGAGGTTCCCTTAGTCCTCCTTGTGCTGGCAGCATCAGGATGTCTCGTGAAGGGCACTTTCCCATGGTCAGATTTGTTGCTAACTCTTCAAATTATATCAGCTTAGAAAAAAACCTGACCTCTTTTTAAAGTATGACTGTGGGAAAGCAGCTTTGTCAGTGCTAAATCTTTCAATATTGCCAGCATCTGTACATCTGCAGGAGAGGTAAATACAGTGATTTACATTGTCAAAGTCCTAGAACAACAGAGCAGAGCATAATCCCTTGTGTATTTTGGCAGAACACATATTTTACCACTGGGAAATCTTTTGTTTGTACTTGAAGCGCTGGGGAAGGTAATCAACTAATTTTGGCAATTATTTGAGTAGGAATCTTCTTGTGTGTACGTGAGCCTATCACAAAGGCATTCTTATTATAGTTTGAATACGAGCACATGAAAGCTGATGGCAATAACTAATAAAAGTAGTAAGAGGAGGGCGAGATTATGGAGAGGGTGTCTCTCTCAAAAGAAGGCGTAATTCAGCTTCAGCCGCCTGCTGAGCACTTCCTTGGAGGGGAGCTCAATACTTTCTGTGTCTGACCCAGCGGCCTGAGCACCGTGAGAGCGGATTGGCAAGAATCGGGCAGCGGCACAGTTTCTTAAAAGATGAAGGAAGGAACAGGCAGCCCTTGAAGAAGCCTTGCCTTCAGAATATGTAAGGCGTCTGAAAATTGGCAAGGAGCTGAAGTGAATTACTAAGCAGAGCTAGGGACCAACATAAACTAACAAGTATAAATGTAAGCCTGAATTTATCAGCTAAAGCCAGGCACGTTTGAGAGTGTGTGTGTGCGAGTTTCTTGCTAAAAGCAAAGAGTGAGCGAGTGATATATTGCTTTCATGCTCTTTAAAAGAAAGTGGTTGCAATCCATATCATTTTGATGTCAAATGTATTTGAAAAATAGAAAAACGTGTGTCGGTTGTATGTTCTGCAAGTAGTTATAAATGGTATTCCACAAGTTATTTGGTTTTCAGGGTTCCCTGGAATCCACCATTCAGATCTTCCTGTGTCTTGTGTTATGCTGAAATTGGCTGTCAATCTGTACGATGGTAAAGTCAGGGCATTGCAGAGGTTAACTTTAGCCTCACAGAGACTGTCATCATGGTGTTCTTAATGGAGACGCTCTTTCAAAGGGCTTAATTCAGAGTCTGTATAAATGAGTATTTTACTCATGTTTTAGAGGCACTACCTCTCTCTGTGGTCTATAGAGGGCTCAATTTAGTCCATAGTCCTTTGAACACTCCTTATTCACTGCTATATTTCAGCAAATCCTTAATTCCAGACAGGAAGCTTTGTGTGGTTTTAAGAAATTTCATTGCGTCCTCTTGATTCCACGGAACAAAATAGTAAATCCACCAGTGCAAAAGTGTAAAATATTCAGGTTTTCTTTTTGCTGTCCTACTGCATTAAGGAAGGTCCTAATAATTGCAGGAAGAAGCAAGAAACTTCAGGGTCAGGTAGCTCGGCACCTCTAACTGAGGCTTTCCTGGAACAAAACGTAGCAGGAGAGTAAAGTGCAGGAGCTGCAGCAAATTAGGCTCAGTGGCAGCAGTTAGAGTTGCAGGATGAAAGCAAAATACGGCCCATTTTTCTGGGAGCCTCTTTGGGGTTCGATGGTATGAACAGTGCTCTAAAAATGTAAAATGTTATTATGTGCTATTAGAGAAAGTGTCGGCTCAGCGTGCATTAGGGCAAGTGGCTGTGATAACTGAACTGTGTATTTAAAGAGCATGTTGTTAAGGCTTCTCTTGTGTTCACTTACCGTCAATTTATGCTTATTGCTCTTGGAGATGGACAGTGATGTAAAGGTTAGTCTTCACAGCAGAAATTTTTCTGTGATACTCTTCTTCATGGATTTTTGTCATAGCCATATTTTGCCTTCTCACCAATTCTCCCCCCCCCCCCCCATTTTTGTACCTAAATAATCTGCTGACACCATGCAGGTGTTGTTGGGTCTCATAGTGAAGCAGACCCATAGGTGACACCCACACCAAACTCCCAGCATTCAGCCGCTGAGGCACTTGGGCTCACGTGGGTTATTCCCAAGTTATTCCACTTGGGTTTCGAATGCCACATCATCACACTGAAAAGCTCACTGTCTCTCTTGTAATTATTTTTATTTCTATTTCCCCCCCCCCCGCCTTGTAGAGCATGATGAGTGTGGCAGTGGACAGCATAACTGCGATGAGAATGCAATCTGTACTAACACTGTCAGGGGACATAGCTGCACCTGCAAACCCGGCTACGTGGGGAACGGGACCATCTGCCGAGGTAAGTCTGTTCCTCTAGCAACACCGTAACAGTGGCAGACTCTATTAATATTTTCTGACAGTCACCTACGTTCTGGTAACTTGTGATGGCTGGATTCTGTCAATGATTTGCTATAAGATTTATCATCTGGAAAATGGAGTATGCATGGAGATGATGGGAATTGATCTGTGCATAAGTTCACAGCAAGAAGGGAAATATTTTTGGAATGCTAGGAGAAAAGCACTTTTCATTTACTGTCACCAAATACTGTCATTTGAGCTAGTATCATTCAGGTTTTAAGTGATGTTCATTGTTTTATGAACTGTGGATGGTATGCCCTGTCACCTTCGGCTTTTAAAATTGAATCAGATGCCTTTTGAACTAAGAAAATTGTCTTTTATGCTAACATCATATGGTTGTTGTTTGACTAATCGCATCAGAGTAGGTTTTTTAAAAAAAATCTTTACCTTTAAATGTGTATTTTGAAGATTTCTCTGTTACGTAAGCAAGAAATACTGATAGCCATGCTTTCTCTGGAGTGGTAGGTCTCGTTTATTTAGGGTTGTCTTTTGGTTTTGTTTCTGTAGAGAAAGAAGCAAATACATCATATAAAAAGAGAGGAGGGCATATATTAAGCTAGTTGGCTTAGTGAGGCCTGTGTCATGAACTACTATTGAGTTGTAACGCATGCATTTATATTTGTTTCTTAAAAAGCTATTTTTGGTCTTTGTCTGGGAATGCATGCTTTCTGACTTTCTAAACAGACTTGCAGTAACAGAAAACTAACCTAATTTTTTTGAAATGACAACTATTGAAATTGGGGAATGTAAAGGGTAAAACATACTGTATTTAGTTTGGGGGCACAAGAGACTGGATATTCATTTTCCAGGATGTTGTGAATTGGCCAAGCAGTTCCTTTAAAGGAGAAGGAAGATTGATGTTGTTCTTGTTTCAAGCTAAAGATCTTCGTCGAGGTTAGCCTGTCAACTGCTGAATTAGCATATACCATCTTCCTGCTTTTTGATATGCCTTTCTTTGGGTACTATCCATCTGCACAAGAGCATCACTGTATCACAAGAGCAAACTGTAAATGGTTTGTAAAGACTTAATCATAGAATCATAGAATCTTCATGGTTGGAAAGGACCTTTGAGATCATCGAGTCCAACCATACACACACAAAAAAAAGCCCCCTACAATCTCTGTCACTAGAGCATGACCTGAAGTGCCAAATCTAGACATTTGTTAAATACCTCTAGGGATGGTGACTCAACCACCTCCCTGGGCAGGCTGTTCCAGTGCCTGACCACTCTTTCAGTAAAGTAATTCTTCCTAATATCTAACCTAAACCTCCCCTGCTGCAACTTCAGACCATTTCCTCTGGTCCTGTCATTATTCACCTGGGAGAAGAGGCCAACACCCTCCTCTCTACAACCTCCTTTCAGGTAGTTGTAGAGGGCAATGGGGTCTCCCCTCAGCCTCCTCTTCTCCAAACTAAACATGCCCAGTTCCCTCATCAGAAGTAACACAGAAATGTTACAAGAATGGTGAGCAAGTTAAATCTTGGTCTGTCTGTATTGAAGATCAACAGGTGATGCTGGGGAGAAACTCACTGTAGTATATTTTCATCTTTGATGGCAATGAATGGAAGCTGCAGTAGAGACAACGAGAGTTTCAGGGAGATCTGAGTGAACAGCCTGTCTGACGGTGATATTTTGTTTTTCTGAGGATAGCACAACAAGACAAACCCTTAATCATATTTCTTTGAAACAGGGATGTTTGGATTAGTTCATAAAACCTGTGTTTTCACACTGGTTTCTTTGTTTGCACACCTGGATATTTGGGTTAATGTGCCAAAAACTCAAAGCGAAACTCCTACTGCATATTTATTAATCTAGTAATGTTGAAGTAAAGAAATTGTGCTGGAGAAATGAAATAATGTTTTTCACCTCAAAGTTCTGTTGAAATCTGAGTTGTGGATAAAAATATGTATTACGCATATTGTTTAGTATGGCTTGAATTGCTCACGTGAATGTAGTTACAGTTGCGTTTTTGAGATGGGTGTTCATGGAAATAGAGGAAACGAAGTGCATTCTCCTATTCTGACTGGGAAGCATGAATTGAAAAGGAAACTGGAGATTATAGAAAGGGGTTTGCATTCTAATAACTGTTAAAGTCACTGGATAAGAACAGTCTGGCACTGCATGGAATAGTTACTACTGCACACCAGCTAATATTAGAATCGTGTGCATTTTAGTGAATAATAAAAACACTCAATGTAAAGTAGTGGTCTGGGTTTCTCAGCCTGGGGTTCTATGGTCATTTGAGGTTTTTACAAGTTTGGACTGCTAATTTAAGAGTGTTTCCATTCTGCCCATGGTAGCACCAACAGTAGCACTTTTTCCTCTTTTTTACCAAGTTTAACAGTGATGAGTTATCAGTTGCCAGTCGTGGCGGTTTCCTTGCACAAATGCTAGGATTGGCACAAGGAAAGAGGTGTGAATGTGTCAGCACAACTACAAACTGCTTATGTTGCCTTGTAATAATTTTGGGGTTTTATCTTCAGGCAATATAGATTGGAAAAGAATAGATATAAGCCAAGGTGATAAGCTTAATGTGATACCGTCTGAAGTTAGGACAAACATTTCTCTTCTCCTTGAGTCATCTGTAAGTGCTTTATAAATGTTTATATATTATAGATGTGTGCATACACAAAAGAGTTGTTCCAACCACTGCTGAAATAACATATCTCTGTAGTTCAATAAGAAATAATATTAATATTGTCTAGCAAAAGCATAAATAGAAAAACAATAATTTTACGACGAGGGAAAAGGACTGGCTTTGTGTCTGATTCCACAATATATTTCAACAATCTATTTTAGCAATGGTATGAAAAATAAAATCAGAGTAATGTTCCTCTTTGACTTTACTGGATAACACTGTGGTAGTCTTTAAAAAATACCTAGAATACTGTTATTTGTATTTTAGAAAAGAAAACGTATGTGTAGTCAAATTAAATTGCGTGGTGAACTACTGGTAAATACAATGAAATTACTCTGGCAGGAATTTGTGGTGTTTGCTTCTTTTTTTTTTTTTGGGAAAAGTATGGAGAAATAAAAGGACAGAAATAATCTGGATATGAATATTATGACTGCTGGGGATTTAGAAATAAAAACAAATGTTGACGAGGAAAGCAAATATTTTTTTAAAAAAACTGTATAATTAGGCTGTCACACTTCTTGAGTAGAAAAATAAATTTCATGCGTAAGAAATTGCTTTACTGTAAATGTGGTAGACTAGACTATGTAATTAAAGACTGAATTGTGTCAAACTGGACGTGGAACCTGTCATGAAGGAAGGTGGTGGAAAAGGGCGCAGACCGAGACCAAATGCATTTCTGTTTTAAAATAGATAACTGCCATAGTTTAAGTGACATAAAAATGGAAAGACAAGTGCAGACGAACATGAGAAAATCTTTATAAATACATAGTTACCAATCTATTGACCATAAATACAGACAAATAAGACTTGTTTCCTGTGGGTGCTCTCAAGAAGGGGGCTTTGGCACTTCAGAAAGGCACTGAAATTTTGGCAATAGATCAGAAGAGAAGGAGGCTGAGGTGAGCCAAAATGACAAGGCAGGACCATGCTGTGGCATCACCATTAGTGAATTTGACAGAATACTGGACCCAGAATCAGATAGATTATATTTTAGGATTTCTTCAGAAAACAAAAAGTAAAATAGGGAGATCTTTGCTGGAAGAAATTACAGCATTAAAGGCATAGGACAGAGGAATAACTTGTTGAATAGAGAGAGATTCTGAAGCTACAGATTTGTGAAGTTGCTTTTTTCTATGAAGGAAACTGAAAAAATTCAGAAGAACTAAGAGTGACTTGGGAAATGGGAGAAGCTGTAGGAGGGTAACGGAAGACTCCTGCTGTACCTGTTTACTGGAATTCTGTAAATGAATTATAGAATTCATGGGTGAGGAAGGAATGGGGACAATTGGAGCAATTTCACTAAACTTCAGGGTAGGATTTAATAGTGCAGCATAAAGGCTGCACTAAGTGCAGCCTTCTGCCACTTAGGGTAGAAGGAAAAGGTGATAAAAATTGGTTTAGCAACTGAATGTTCTAGTTAAACAAAACAACAACTCCTCCCCCCCCCCCCCCCCCCCCCCCCAAAAAAAAAAAAAAACCCAACAACAACGTGTGGTGGGCAAACGAGTACCTGGTACAACATGGCACTTTGCAGTGTGCCTGTCAGGGTGGATGTTGTGGGAAATCAGTGTTCAGTGGCAACGGTTAGATGAAAGAAGTCTTAGTTTCCAAGGACGACCAGGTTTATGAATAACCTGTCACCTGTAGACATGGTTGAATGCGCGAGAGTAAAACTTTTGTCATGTATAAAATGAGTAAAACCCACTGTCATGACTCTAGTTGAAGAACTGGCATATTGAATACAGAGATAAATACTGTATTTAGACAATAGATGCTCTTGGTCTGTGTACTACTGCAGTGTTTCTGTGTGAAATCTTGGCAGGGCTTGAATCTGGGAGGCTGGAAAATGTGTACAGGGCAAATGTCTTTCTCTGCTTTTTGTCTTTATAAGTTCAAGTTGCGCTTCCACTTAGCAGCCTTGCTGTGGATGCTGTGGAAATGATGTGTTGAAGCAGGGTGTGCCATTTGTTAAAATGCAACGAACTTTGTACTCCACCATCTACTTTACCTTAGCGAGGTGGAAGCCAGAGAATAGCTGCTGTGGGCTGTACAGTCCCACAGGTTAAAGTTTATTACAGAGTTTGTTCCTTGTACCATAGACCGAAGTCAAAGAAAGGAGCCGAGGTATACTGAAACATCAGCAGGTTTCCTAAGATAATTGATGACGTTTGGGATTAAATGCCTTCAAAGAAAACCTCATCCACCAGATTTTGTAGGGGCTATAGATCTGACTTTTCAGCATGAACAATGTGCATCATGGTTTTGTTGGAATCAGTGTTTTTCTTTTGTACAAGGACCCCTAGATGTACTATACAAGCCTTGTCCTGGCTCTTGGTATTTCGTTCCAAACATTTGTTTTAATGTATAAATTCTGCCCGTAGAAGTCCTTTTATCTCATCAGAAAAATGGAGGTGGCCTTGAATATACTCAGATGGTAGACAGGGGTAATTCTTCTGAAAACAGACAAGATCTGTTTGCTAATCTTTTTTCCACATGTCTCTGTAGTGGGGAACGAACAGAAGTCTAGCCCTTACACAAGTGCAAGTATTTTTCATTGTACATATATATTTTACTTGTTATAGTCTGTCTAACAGGTATATTTAGTGTGCTATTAAGATCTCATTTAGTGGTTTCTACTGAGGTGTAGATTTATTAGAATGATTAAATGAGGTGGATTCAGTTACAGTCATAAACCTTAAAGCAAATTGTGCAATATGACTGATGCCTGGGCAGAGAAACAATGGGTATTGTGAAATAAAAGTCAAAACAGTGTTTATTCTAATTAGTATTCAGGCTGTAGAATGCTTTATTTCTGCCAGGCTATAGAATATGATATTTATTTTTTTCTCCTGTTATATTCTTCTGCAGCATTTCACAGGAGATACTTAAGGGATTACAACTCAGTGTATGGTGGAATCTTAAAGATTAAAGCCATTATTTTTAAGTGGTTCAGTTCTTCTGGTATAATCTGGAAGTCCAGATTACTTACTTGTACCGTGGTTCTTCATATATATTTGCCTTGGAAGATGTGTTTGGGAGTGCGGTTGTTACTGATGAACTTACTGGTCACTTCATGAATAACTTGTATGAATAACCTGATGTGAAAAGTAAACAGATTTCAAACAGGATACTCTTATCTTTTATAACGTAAGGGGAATAATCATATGGAGTCTTTATTCATAATACACTCAGAATGTTTACTGACAACAAGAATACAATCACAGGCTTGAAAATTGCTTTTGGTTGATGTAAATCAGTAAGTTGGCCTATTTAACGCTGTTTTAATCGCCAGTTGTAATCAGATGGACGTGTTGTTTTAACAAATGGCAGTCCGAGAGCTTTCTTTCACTGCCATTTCCTTCTTTGCTTCCAAGCAGGTATTTTTTAAAAGTAATTCTTAGTCTGAAATATATTTAATAATCTGAAAAATGTGGCCATGAAAGAAATTGTATATCTTCCAATGCGTCGGCAGTATAGTGATAGTGTAGTAAATAGATGACTAAAGACAAAGAAACTTTCATCTGTTATGAAATTTCTCCTGCTATGAAAAATACTCAACAGTATTTTTAGTAAGAGTTGAAGAAGAAAAAAATAAATAAATCAGTCTCTTTGGTTGTTTCTGTGCTGGGTTATTTGCTTTTTTTGTGTCCTTTTTACATTGACATCAGCAATGCTAAGGTAGATGAACTAAATTCCAGCAATGTGAGATAGACGTGCCGATATCTTGATATTAAAGCATATCAGATCACTGTAAGGTGACTAACTGCTGCTTAGGTTATGTTTTTTTGTGTGTGTGTGTGTCTGTTGGAGGTGGAGTTGAAAGCCTTTATGGAGCATTGGAGCGCGTTATAATATGTAGGCCAAGACTAAAGTGGAAAGGAACAAACACGTCTTTTCCTATAGCCTTGGATTTTTGTAGCTGTAAGGCTTTGAATGGTTGATATGCCTTATCGCAGCTTTAATTGCTGTTTTGGTGTAATATTCACAAGTCTCATGAAAGAATGTTGGAGTTTTGACTCATGCTGAGATTCTCACCTTAATTCTTCAGTCTTGAGCTTTGCGTAGTTCGTCGTACCTCATATGTAGTGAATAAATCGCTGCGAAAGCAGGTAAGTGCATTCACATGCATTTTGGTGTCACTCGGCACGTGTGGAAAATGCCGTGGCAAGTGTAAGACACTGGATAGTCCCACTTTTTGGGAGAAGCATTCTAGGTGTAACTGATCTAATAATTTTAAACCAATACATAGCTACACAACAGCGTAATTAAAATTCTGATAGGTTTTTCATTCTAGCACGGTTGGACTCTGAATCAAGAAAGTCTGATAGAAGCCACTAAATTTTATGTATTCCTAAATCCACTGTATTAATAAAAACTAAAATTCGAAGTTTTAATGCAAGAATCTTTGTATTTTTGTTCACGATTAGTTAGTTATCGAGGGTGGTACGTTCATTAGTTTGCTATGTTTGTGTTTGGATTTTGAGTTACATAAACTCCCTTTGTAAATTATTTGCCATATACTTTTTAAGCCCCTTCAGTTCTAATGTTCTCGGTTTGATTTTCAACTGTAATGATTTAAAATAATTTTGAGGAAATGAAGATGATATAGGATAACTTTTTCTTGCCCTTAAAACATCATCGTCTAGATTTAGTTGTGCGAGATGTTGAAATTCAGGTGTAATTATTTTTGTATTAAGAGCTAAGCTATACATATCCACCACTATTCAGTCCAATTTTACAGCCTCTCTAAAGGCACAATATTTCCTGCTGATTGGATCCTGTTCTGTGTGTGAGATTGTTCAAGATGATTTAGAATGCACATCGGTTATGGAAATAGATCACTTAAAACCCATGATTAATGTAGCTTGTCAGAATCCAGATCCTGATCTCTTTGCCGTCACAGTTTGTCTCACTGCTCTAGGTTTATAGCTAATTTAAAAAGAGTGTAGGACTGATTTATGCTTGCTGAAGAAGTGGTCTAGTCCAGAGCAACTATTGTATCTGTATAAAAGGAAGGAAACGCTGTATTTATCTGAAAAAAATTAAAACTTAATCTGACAGGTTTTTCTGCTTGTATGAGTAAGTCCGAAGGGCTCGGCAGACCTACTCATGAATGTTCATGAGCGTTTCTAGGTTCACATTCCGAACCTGAGATTCTCGTGTTGACTCAGTTGCTTATTGTCTCCTGCTGCTTTGGTTTACGCTCCTTTGTTTAGAATCAGCAGTTCACTCTGGATTCACGGTCCTATATGGCACGTACAAAAGAATTACAAAGTGATGACAAGGTGTTGACAAGTTAACAGTTACGTTCCCCACAGTCTCCTGGGCAGTAAAACTGGGTTGTATAGGAACGTGGGACTATGTCAATATTCATTGCTTTTTCTTTTAAAAGAGTAATAATAGGAAAAAACGTGAAGGCTTTGGTTTATATTTAATATCTGCACCATACATTGTATTTATTTTCCACACTCTGTTCAAGATGGTCTCAATCAGTAATTCCTTCTGTTTGCAGCAGCTGTGTCACCTCCCAGGTTTCTGTCACAGAACCCCTTGAGGAGCCCAATCCAGGGTCTCCTGAAGTCAAGAAGAAGCTTTCCAATGCTACTGGAATGATTCATTCATGCTACCCAATTTCTACTTTTTTCTTTCTTCCTTGTAGTATTAAAATCTAAAATTTGAACAAAAATTATCAATTATTAAGTCCACAAACACATCCTTCATTCAAAGAACTAGTTTGCTATGCTTTTACTGCTTTTTTGACAGTAGAGCAATAGACATCGCGGTCAGTCATTTGGTCTGCAGTACTGCCTGCTTTTAACTTGTAATCCTGGTGATGTGGGAAACACAGTCTGTTTAGATCTGTGACTCTCCCGGCCTGCTCTGGGAGCTTGCCGTGCAATTATTTGGAACAAAGTACTTATTTTCTCATGGTGGGTGGGACAAAGCAGTTCAGTAAGAGCTTCTTGAAATATAGCACTGCACAAAGCCTATTGCAGCGTGGGCTTGACTCTGTGCTGCAACAGGAGCAAAATAGCATCAGCAGCACAGAACTCGCTCTCTTGTGAAATCAGTTACAGTGTGCAACCATTTCAGGGTTAACGTATGTGGAACAGGCACGTTACAAGGCAAGAGGGCACCGAAAACATGAAATTCTTTCTATTCCCTGTGGACCATAACCAAACAACATTGAAAACTGAATACAAATATCTTGCCCAAATGTAAAATAAGGGTATTGCAGTTACTGTTTTTGGCAACAGGAGTACTACTGCGCTGTCACCCCAATGCAGAAGGAAGTACTTTTTCACACTGCGCATAATTAATGTGGAAACCCTTGGTCAGAGGGTGGTGAGGAGACTAGACAGATGTGAAAAAGCTGCTGCACATCAGAAGAAAACCCCAACCAGCGGATGCACAATCCTCGGTTTGAGGAAAGTCATGGGGAATCCCTAGGAAGTGTCACCAGATCCTTGCTCTGTTCTTTACCTTGACGTTGATTATGGGTTGTAGTCAGAGGGAGGATGTTGGGCTATAGCAAGCCCTGTCGAATGACCGAGTTGATTTATTTTTATGTTCTTCTAGCCAAGATTATTATTAGAGCAATCCGTTTTGGGTAAGGATAATATTAGTCATTTATTTATGTATTGTTTTATTTTTACAAAGGGGTCACTAAGATTTTCACAGAGGGTTTGTGGGGCTGTTCTTTACCATAGCAGTGGAATAGGCTCCAGCCAGAAAACTTCTTTCAGCCTCCTGTTCCTGTGAATTTCCCACACCGCAATAAACCAAAGTAAAAACATTAAGTGATTTGTCAAATGTGACACACGCAATCAGTACCCGATCCAGGATTCAGACCCTCTTCCCAGAATGATAGGCCTGTTCCTGAGCCCTTGGGCTGTGATTTCTCCACAGAAACTATCAAAAATATTTTAAAAATACCTAATGAATTTTAAAAATACCAATTCCTTTTGGCGTTGGAAAACCAAAAGAAAGGTTAAGACTCCAAAATCAAGCATTAAGAGATATTTAAAATGTAGGTCGCCTATTCAATCTTAAGTCACTTGCATCCACTGCTGAAATCCAGTCCTTACTGATAAAATCACAGGTGGTGTGGGTTTTTTGGTCCTTCTGCCTCATTCAGTGCACGGTACAGACTCGTCAATCAGTGAAGGAGATGAAGTCCTGAAAGCAGGTACTCAGTGTTTATTATTTTTGTCATTCATTGTGTGACCCTATTAGCTACTGTCCCAGTATCTGTACTGAATTTAGGATATTACTAGGTCCCTCAGAAACCAATCTATATTGTTCTTATCAAATGATTGCACTGGAGTGAAAATGTACTTTAGCTGCCTTTACATTACCTCTCTGGTATCGGTGTAGTGTGGTGGTTTAGTTGTTCAAGCATTTGTCCGGGTTTTTGGGAAGGGCCTGTAGTGGTGTCCTTCATATGCTTCTCCATGACTTGAGGAGGATGATGTTACTCTTTGTGGTCTTGCCGTTGGAGGAGGATATGGAAAAAGGGGTTCAGTTCCAGGTTCCCAGGCAAGTATGTTACAGCTGACTTTCCTCTCTGCAGCTCCTGCAGTCCTCATTGTCTTCTCGTTCCCTCTGTTCCCCAGCTGTATCTTTCCTCTGTGGCTTTGTCCTCTCTTGTCTTGGTCTGGCTCGTGCATCATTGTGAAAACTGCTGAATGCTGGAAGAATGTTAAAAGAGCGTGATTAACCATCTACAACTCAGAGATAATTCAGAGACGTGGCAAAAGGCATATCCTTTAAATCTCTGTGTCACAGTGGGGACCCAGGGAGAGGGGAGAGTCCAAAAAAAAAAAAAAAGTAGTAATAAATGTACCTGTTACTTATTTTGAGAAATAGATGGATTTTTTGCTACAATGCAGCTTCTGGTAGATATCCAGCACAGGAAAAATGTAATTACAAATTATTTACTTGACCACGTTACTGAAAATGGTATTTTATAGTAAGGAAAACTTGGATTGCCCTGCATGTAGATATTGCTTACTTTGCGTGAGTTATGTTGGTTGGCTTACTAGTTTTGGAGGTTGCATTTATTTGTTGAGCCCTGGGAATGGCAAATCTGGAAGCCATGCAGGATGTTTGATGGGGCCATTTGCATATTTTTATCTGGAAAGATTCTCCAGGTCGACTGTTTCACAGTGGTGCTGGTGTTTTAGCCTCTGCAACATGCTGAAAAGTTGAGGCACCCCTGCGTGTGTAAAGAGTTCTTATCTAAAGTGTTCAACGATAAAAATAATAAATGGGGCTATGCTAAGCGAGCATATGCTAAGTACAAGACTAATGGCGAGCTTAAACAGAATACTGCGAATGGTACCTGAAAGAAATGTTGCCGTGAAAAGGAACCTATTCCAAAACCTTCTAAAGAAAATCAAATGGTGCTTCGAAGATTGTATCATCAAAATGAATTATAAGGTGAATTCAGTACACGAACTACAAGAAGAATGTGAATTAAAATAGCTTAGGACACATTAAGTGCAGAGGGAAATAGAAGTTAAAGTAAACCAAGTAGGGGTGGGAACTGGAGGGGTCCCACTTTTCAACACGATTTGAAATTCAGTCATCCAAGAGTACAAATGAACAATTTGTATGTCATAAAGACACAGAGTTTTTATTTAGGTATTCCTGAAGGGCCAGAGCTGCCTGACCTATGTTGTTGTTCTGCCGATAAATACTCAAGCATCTTAATGTGTCACCTTGATGGGGCTTGCGGTTCTCTTTCTTTTTTTCAGTTATGTGCCTGAAGACGGGAATTGTCAGGCTGGATTTTTGAAGCTAAACTTCAAACCTGACTATTTATTTGAAGGCTACATGCTACACAGGCGCATCAAGCAGGGCTTGAAATTTTAAAATGATGTAAAATTCACAAATGTACCTTTGTTGTTAAAAAAAAAAAAAGCTATACGTGTCCATACCTTTGTGCATGTCCATCTTATCCATCTTCCTCTGTAGCCTGTTAATTACGTTGTAGCCTCAAGGGTATACGTACATGCCTCCCATAGATTATGGGATGTATTTGCTGGCACTGATGAAGAGACTGGATGGCTGTTCTCAACTGTCACTTGTACTATTAAAATGTATCCACCCATTCCCGTGAGCAGATGATTTCACAGTGCCCGATGGCTTTGTGAAGGAGCTGCTGTGAGTGGAAAGCCCTGGGATGGAATCAGATGGCAGTTGGGTGTGGAGCTACTAGAACACTTGCAGAGTTTAAGTAGGCAATATCCATTCCCCTGCATTAATTATAATGGTTTACGGATGCTCATTAATATGCCACTTTTATTACTGAGACACATGGTTGTACTGCTTTCCTGACACCTATTATTTCCTCCCTCTGAACAGAACAAAGGAAACAATAGTCGTCTGACATTGCCATGACATACGTTATTTCCCAATAAAAGACTGAGGTAATCAAATCAGTCCTGCATGCACAGCACAGTATTCCCTTAGCCTTCGGAGAGAGACAAGTGAGAAAATTCTTAATGTGGTAATTTTAGACCTGACTGAGCAAGGTATGTGTCTAACTAAAAGTAAGTGATTGACTCCAATGAGACTTCTGACATAATTAGGCACTTAGTTTTTTAGTTTCGTGCTGAATGTGCCTTGCTGTGTTTATATCACACAGGTTAGAATAAACACAGATGGTAAGCATTCGTCTTTTGCTGTGGGTATTAAAGGGAGGCTGAATTCATCGTATCTGAAGAAAGGATAACTGAATAGCCAAATCCACCTATGGCTTATCTCTGAATCCTTGGCAAATAGAGTCAGCTTAGCAGAAGATTTAGAAACTGATTTTCAGTGACATCACAGAGAAGTTGTCGGAGCCAAAATAAAAATGAGTGGGAATCTGTAAGTGGGTGCTAATGGTTATTGCCAAGTCATTTTGAGTACTCCATTATTTATTTATTCTTTTACTGCTGTAAAAGCACTAGAATTCAGAAATAGCTCAGATGCTTATGTTTGATCCACTGAGTATTTATACCGGTTGCATCACAGAGTCATAGAATCTTCATGGTTGGAAAGGACCTTTGAGATCATCGAGTCCAACCACACACACACACAAAAAAACCCTACAATCTCTGTCACTAGAGCACGCCCTGAAGTGCCAAATTTAGACATTTCTTAAATACCTCTAGGGATGGTGACTCAACCACCTCCCTGGGCAGGCTGTTCCAGTGCCTGACCACTCTTTCAGTAAAGAAATTCTTCCTAATTTCTAATCTAAACCTCCCCTGCTGCAGCTTCAGGCCATTTCCTCTGGTCCTGTCATTATTCACCTGGGAGAAGAGGCCAACACCCTCCTCTTTACAACCTCCTTTCAAATGTTCATCAGGTGAAAGAAAAGGAAGCAAAAAAGGACCAACACCCAGCTGGAGTAGAGGACAGGCACTATACTCCCCATCTTATGGCTGCTTGCTGTAACCACTAACACAGGGAGTTACACATCCTTGTGCTTGCTTTTCTGCTCCCATGTTTTGCAGGTTCAGTTGTGGGATCAAAAGGATAAAGACTTTTTTTTTTTTTTTTTTTTTTTGTTCTTGTTCAGAAAGAAGTGGAGCTCCGGGTTTCATTTCTTTTAGAGTGAGGGAGAGTTAACCCTCCTGGCTCCTGGACAAGTGCTTCAGCAGCAGACAATTCCGTGGGGCACTGGTGATGACACGTCCCTCTCGCCTTGATTGTCATGGACGTGGGTAGGTTCAGGCTGGAAGCTCTTTGTGGAAGTCAGTGCTTTCTGTGGGGCTTCCTGGCAGGCTTTTGGGCCACTTGGGCTTGAGGACAGTGGGACTGGGAGTCCTACAGACTGAGGCAGCTTGTTTTCTGCTTATTCCAGCTGACAGGGCCTCATTCTGTGCCAAAGGTTTATGCAGTGTCTCAAGTTTCTGTGCAAAACCTGTCAGAGTTCAAAGAGTGTGTAGGCGATTCTCTTAGTCGTATAGTTTAGTTTTAGGTAGTCCTGCAAGGGGCAGGGAGTTGGAGTTGGTGATCTTTATGGGTTCTTTCCAACTTCAGATATTCTATGATGTCTAATGGGGCTCGGTGAGTAGGCTGGAGAGAAGAGCTGAGGAAGAGTGCTGAACGGCATTTTCAGATGTCATTACCTAAATTCTGTCTGCGTTGCGTTTGAGGCATGCGGGTGCTTTGTTTGATCTTTCCCTTTATGTTTTCCCTCTGTGTGTTGCTTATATTACTGTTCCTGTTGGCGTGGATGTCTACTGGGAGAGTTACACCTAGTGATACAGTAAATTATACCTAATGCATAAAATCAGATGCATGAAAACAAGTGTAATTAACTGTCACTGATAAAGGTAGACGTCAGAAATTTGTAAGCAATGTTTCTTTGTGCTGAGTACTTAAAACTGAAGATTGCACATTAAACAGAAGTGTGATACACGTCTTGAAATATGGTTTCAGGTACTTTTATGATGTGTTTCCAGGCTTTGAACTGTGATTTTTGTGTAGACTTCAAAATCTCTTATATTGCTGTGTTCCAGCAGTCAGTGAGAAATATCTGGCTTTCACTGCACATAAACTGTGCTGTAGAATATGGCTGAGCTTAATGTTAGCAAACCTGGCATACTGCATTTGCATCTGAATATGTTTATTTAATTTTTATTTAAACCTTAATATTCTTTCTGATACTGCAACTCCGATAAACCTTGTAAACTGTCTCCTAGGTCATACCAGACAGGTCCAGTCAGGCTCCCATCTGTTCTAGGTAGGCACGCTAGGCACATGTTAATGAGGTAATCCATAAGAGGACAGGTAGTCTGTTCTTGCCTTGAAAATTACATTTGACAGATAATATTTCAAACTGCTGCAAGAGCTTAAGCTGTTACTTCTCATGAAATTGTGCAGGTATCATGAGAAAAAGCATTTTCATTAAGAATTTGTTCGTGCCCTTCAAAGAATACATGCTCTCTTCTGACACTTACCACTGTTTATTTGTAGCATACTGCAATGCTGAAATGCTCCGCAGGACTGATGGCTCTGAAGTGTCATAGGTTGCATTCATGTGTCTCATATTGGCGACGTCAACGTACTGCAAAAGAAACACTTATCTCCACTTAGCTGAGCCACTTAAGCACTTCTATCATCCACAGGCTGACTCTGCTGTACAAGGATGAAGATACTTCGAATTTAAGGGAAATTATTTTAACCCTATAGCTGGTAACATACTAGTTTTATAAAATGAGTGGCAGATGGAGGATGCCGAAGTTGGTGCCTGTGCAGGCAGTTACTCATGTTTATGTGGACGGTGACATTTGTTCATGAGGACTGTTGAACACACATTCGGAGGCTTTAACATGGCCTTTTTAGCGAGTGCGGTGAGAAATGGCTGTAGATGTGGAAATGTCAGAAGGGTAAGTGATCCTTCTAGAAAGGAGGAAAGTAGAAACTTTGATGCAATGGTATTTTAAATTCTGCTTACGCTTAGCAAATAGATAAGACTGAGAGCATCTCCACCTTCTGCAGTGGAGTGTGGCCCAGTATCGTGGGCAGTTCCCATTGTGCAGTGGTGGCCAGAGCACACAAAGGGCGCTGGGTGCGGGATGCTGGGGACTTGCTGAGCCCTGGGCGTGGTGGGCTGTGCCCAGCTGTGCTGGCTCGATGGTGTCCGCAGGGCGAAGTCAGTGGCTGCTTCGCTGCCTCCAGTGCTTGCTCAGTTCTACCTCCGGTATCTCTGGAACATTATGCGAGGTCTTTTTTTTTTTTTTTCCTTTGTATTCAGTAACTTGAAGTCAATTTAATATTTTCTGTCATGTTTCCACTATTATTTTAATGTAATTAAGATGCTAATATAATTACTGGAGTTATTGTTGAACCCAGCCTACCCATCTTTTCATGAAAACCCCCAGTTAAATGATCAGCCTTATTCAGTCATGTTTGGTATTTCTCATTAAACTGTAATAATTTGAAAAGTCTTCCAGTAAGTCAGGTGAGACTTTCTCATGAATGTATGATAATCATATCGGTGATAGATCATATAAAAATAACTTCTTCTAGCAGGGTTATTTGCATTTCACTCGTGCTGTCGACTAGCTGACATGAAATCTCTTTTCTTTGTATTGCATTATTTGAAGGATGCAGGGAAGTGAGTACTGGGTATAAAACGTTGTGAAGACCCGTAGATCTTGTAAGTTTGAACCAACACAAAGCCCTAATGTGATTCTTGTTTTCCAAGCCCAAAATCAGTGCAGACATTTGAAAGGTTCAAGTCTGATCCTCAGGAGCTGCAGATCTTATTTATTAATCTCGCTGTGTAGTTGTGCGTTTAAACAGTGCTGAAAGAAGCCTTTGTGCAAGACAATTGCAATTTTCTTGTTATGCTTTAGTTGTGACTGCTGCATTGCCTAAATGCAGTTTTATTGCAAGTCTGCTTCTTCAAAAATGTATGTTAGAAGCCAGAATTTATATTGTTAAATGAAATGTAGGAAATTCAAGTACATTTCATTGCAAAACAGTAATAATTTGTTGAGCTGGTCAATTGCTTTCAAAGAAATGAGAACTATATAACCCACAAATCAAAGAGAGAGTTGATTCTAGCTTCTTTTGACATGAAAGTGTTTTCATTGTGTAGTTAAATACATACTTTGATCGATTCTTAAGATTTGGAGCAGCTTTCGTGGCTTGTATCACTTGAATAGCTTCCACTTTGTCTATAGGTGTAAGAATAAATCACAAAATGATCTATTAGGAAGCCTGTAAGGCCCAATACTGCAGTGTTGTTGCGCTGAGTTATGTGTGATTGTGACAGCGATTACTTGGATTTTGGGACAAGGGAAAAATATGATTTATTATGTTTTCTTTTTTGACCAAGGCATTTGCTATGCCTTATAGATTTGCTATATCAATAATGTTTTGTACGGAATTTTAGCATTAGGACAAATTTTCTGAAACTGACACCAGCTCTTGTGGTGGTGTTTGTAGGATCATAGAACCATTTAGGTTGGAAAATACCCTTAAGATCATCGAGCCCAAGCATAAGTGGTTGCAGTGATCAGATGAGGGTGATACTAAACATGGGTTGTTGAATGCAGGCTATTTCTGGATGGGCTGTCTTTGCTTTCATCAGCCTTTTTCACATGATCGCTTCCAATCCAGGTTGTGCGAGTTCTGCACTGCTGTGCTGTGTTCCTGAGTAGCGTGGTCCCTACATGCTTTTGTGTAACATGATCGATATTGACTTGATAAATATATAGGGAGAGAGAGAATTGAGCAAGTTCAGTATCTCTGTGAGATAGATACGGAAACCTCATCCATGCTCTGCTCAGTGCTCATCGAGTCATTCGGATCCGTCAGGTCAAAATTGTCTCCTCTCCCCTGTGGGAGCAGCCCCGACTTACCTGGTCGTTCAATGCTTCTATACGCAGAACAAATGGAGGCTGTGTTTTGTACGCATTATTGTCAGTGTCTTAGAACACCAGTTAATAAGGGCATCGAAACAAGCCTGTTCCTAATGCCTGTCACTACCCGCAGCCATCGCTGCAGCGCGTGGACTGGTGAGAAACAGAAGACAGGATAATCCAAGGAAGCAACATAACGCAATTGACTGTCTCCCTTCTTGTCTCATGTTTTCCTTTCTGATTTTAATGACACAGCCAGTGGACAGACTCTAGACCTTGCAGTTATTTCGAATTGTCTTCGATTATTGGATTTTTCTTTTCTTTTTGCTTTCATTTCAGTCTGACTTCCAAACTGCTGCCATCGTTGCCCAGGAGCCTCTGCTGAAAGGGCAGGACCTGTGGACTGTCCTGAGGGTGTTCATACAACCGCTGAGCTGTAACTCTGAGCTGTAGAGCAAAGCCTTTAGGTTTGCTTTTCCACAGAATGAAGCGTATTAACTGTTTCAGTGCATTTATTTTCCGCTAGCTCCAGTAAAGGAGTATATTAAGGTCACTTTTTCTCCCGAGTCTCCCAGCTGGCAACATAAAATGTTGCTTCACCACCAGGACAGAATTTCTTTTGCTGTTCTGTGGTGCTGGGGGTTAGCCTTCGCTTTTAGCTGGTTGGGTAGAAGGATATTTCTGTGTATTGGGTTTATTGATTTTTGAAAAATACATGCTGTGAAATTAAATGAATAGTTAAATGCTAAACTGTTAGGAAGAAATGCCCCTTTAGTGTCTTTTAGATTAAAATTTATCAAGACAAAGACTTCCAATTTTAAATTCACCACAGACCAAGTATACAATTATTTTAAAATGCTTTTTTCTTTGCTAGTTGATTTAGTGTGAATGAAATCTAGATTGATAGTCCTAAAGGCAGAAGTCCTCAACTCTGTTTATACAGAGCGTAACACTGACAGTAAGAAGGAAAACTGCCATTCCCTTGGCAAGGGGCGAGCTATAAACTCCAGGAGGCCTAGTCTTCAATGACTAGCAGCAAACTTGTAAAATATAGCCAATTATTTTTATTAGGCTTTGTTACTGGGCCACCACTAAAAGGATTACTTTATTTTTACAGTCTGTTTTAGTGTTAGAATCTTTATCTTCCGATCTGCATGAACCTTTATGTCTTTCTCATGCATCTTCGCCTTTGGTTCTTCACCTTCTGTTTCCTCTTCCCAAGCAAGAAACACATGAATATTCTGGTCGGAAACTTACATTTCAGGGTTCTTTGCCACAAAACGTTGGTCACAGAATGTCAATTTTACACATTTCAAGAAAGATATTTTTCTCTTACGCTGATTATTTCTTTTCCAACATTAGAAGCATCTCTAATTGTGAACTTTAAATCAGAGTACAAGTGTGGCCAGCTTGTACAGCGAGAAAATGTTTAATTTCCAATTAAGTATTGGGGCAGCAATACCTTGGGGGCAGAAAGGCGAGGGGAGGGAGGAATTCGTCAGTGGTATTTGCTGACTGGGTGATTATTAGCGATAGGAGATACTGAAACTTAATTAGAGTTTCTGATCTGGAACAGCGTATTAGGTTTAATTATGTCTCGAAGTCTAGTATTTTACACTTTTTCTTTTAATTAAAATGTATGAGTTTAAGAAGCAAAACTTCTAAATCTTACCGTCTGGACAAACTAGGAGCAAGAAGAAACTACACTGTCTACATTATGCCATACTAAAAAAAATAACAGCAGTAGAAGCTGAGGAAGGTGGAAGAAAGGAGGACTTAAATATCTGACCTTTAAGAAATGAAATGGTGTACAAAGCCAAGCTTCTTGGCAGAACTCCAGCCGATACTGATGTGATCCGCAATGTAGCAGTTCATCCTATTCTGTGTTGGCATGGGGTCACACTGTGCTGTAGATTGTCCCATCTTTGATGTGAAACATAAACATCAAAGATCCAACATGGAGAGCATTTAGAAGCACGCAGATGCGATCCCCGAGTATCCTGGGGAAATTCCAATTGCTGTTTGGTGTTGATGAGCTCCAGAGATCTGTATCTCTGCAGTGGATGAAACAATTCCTCTGCTACATTTTTACAGCATGTTTTCAGGTTTAAGGAGTGTTACCGAGTAAGATGCTGTGTGAGATAAAACATACAATTGAAAGCACACAAATTAAAAATTCAAAGGATGAAGTACTATAGGGAAATGTACACTTACCTTGATGAAAGCACTGCTAAGGTTACTCTAATTACCTCTTGTAACAAGATATAGTAATAAAAATGATACCCACTACAGTATGAACTTAAGTCGTCAACCTCTGAGTTACTTCTTACATTTTAATCTGTCCTGAAAGGGAATGATCCACCAGTAAGACGTAGCTGACGGTGGTGATAGATGCAGACCATTTCAGCAATTCTCTCGGTCTTGACAGCTCTACTCACTCATCTGCGGCGCTGAGACCGCTGGGATATGTCTCCCTGGGGTTTGCTTTGTGTCTCAGCAGATTTTCTCTCTCAAGTGATGTTTTTGTTTTATGTTGTGAGAGACCGTGTTTATTCCTCCTTGGAGTCTGGATGGAAATGGCACAAATATAGTAACTCCTCACGTAAACTAAGTTCAGCTTGTCCTTTTTTCTGTTTCTAACCTTCAAGTGGCGGAAGGTCTATATTTAGCACAGGTTGGGATTTTCAGTTGAATCGGAGGTGCTAATACATCTTACATTCAGCAAAAGGATCCAGCTGCAGGACATGAGGTGGGGTGTAAGCATTTTAGCTGCATTAATATACTTTGTGGAGTTGGATACTGAAGCACGGAGGAGGCAAGCAAATAGAAGCTATCAGCAGGTTATGAGGAATGGCTGATGTGCTCGCAGGGTTGTGAGGGGCTTTCTTCAGTTGTGGGAAATGTGGGAGAGTGCCATGCACTACTGGGGGAAACTGGTAAGCTCTACTGCCCTGGTATATTCCAGGGTTCTCTGCGCTGCTACTGAAATCTCTGCATGCTTATTTTCATTATATCCCTCTCCCTGGGGTCATGAAATGCCATTGTTAATCGCAGGTACCTAGGAGTGGTTCAATATACTCCATAGAGGCAGCATGCCAATAAAACTTGTGTTGGATTAAAAGCCTACATGTTATAGGAAGATATGGGAAGAGACTAAATGCCTGAGAACAAAAGTAAGATCCTCCTGGGTGGGTGGCAGTGAATTGGTAGTTTTGTTCTGTTGAGAGTCTCTCTGGGTTTGGCGCAGGCATGGCCAGCCTGCTTGTGCGCGTCTGGAGAGCAGGGCAGGCATATGGAAACAAAAGGTGATTGTTTGGAAGTGCAGGTATTGTTTTGTAGATGACTGTTTAAAAAATAAATAGAGCCAAATTAGTAGACTGTATTTTAGCGATAATGAATAAACGGTAACTTTAGGACCTTACTGCTTCCCATGTTGTCTTGGTTTAAATTGCACAGTTGAATATCATACTACAGCAAATAGCAGTCCAGAAGCTTGAGGGGGAAAAAAAGGACAGAAAAACCCATCTGAATTTAGGACAATGACATGTTTATAGAGTGCAGTGGTTTCTACATCCTTGTGTTGCACCAATCACCTAAAGAGTAAGGTCTTGGGAATCACAGAAGTTGGAGCTAGAAACGGTTTTTAACGAGAGGCTTGCAACTGTTGAACATGTCTGCGTGGATTTGAGCTTTGGTTTAGATTCTTTCTTGTCGTCTTTACCAGTGCAAATGCCTTCATGTTGTGTGGTTCTAGCAATTGTAAATGGGGAATAAGTTATTATTGCTTGTGTTATATAGCAAAATTTGTGTCTCAAGCACAAAAATTGGTAGAAAAACTTACAAATGGTTGTGACAGCACCACCCGCTGTAGTACAACAGATGTTTCTTTTTTTGAAAACTCGATCATTGTATCCTACAGTGACTTAAATGGGTTACAGCAAGGTTAAAACTTTGTCCTCTGTAATGTCCATAATTCACGGCTTTCTCGTAATGATATTGTATCTCTAGAGAAATGATCCCATTTATAGCATCTGAGTCTTGGACATGTTTATAGATGTCCTCTCTATCTCTTTTTATTATCGGAAAGTCAGGTGCAGATAAAACAATACCTTATCTGAAGATGTTAATGAGTTAATTAGTACAATGAACAGAAAGAATAGATGTAGTAGAGTTGTAGTGCAGGAATGTATCAGTTTTATATTACCTTATTATAACTGTTGTGTTTTCTATTTTTTTTGTTGTTGTTTTGTTTTGATGTTGTATTTTTGTTGTTGTGGGTATTTTTTGTTGTTGGGTTTGGTTTTTTTTTCTCGATCAGAAGTACTGCTCAGTCTGTTGGAACTTTCAAGTTGAACTGCCTCTTTCCTCTCCTGTTTTGGCAATGCCTGTTTTGCTTAGGCATCCGTTACGGTGGTTTTACATGTTAGTAGCCATGTTTATTGGCGATTACAAAATCCAAAGAATTGAATTATTAAATTTCCCTATGAAGAGATTTTTGCTTTGAAATTTACTTAGGTATTGCTGCATACTGATACACGTGAATTGGAAAGATTGATTTTTGAAAGACTGCACTGGTTTTGTGTTGGTGGCAAATTGCATGTGGAATTGAGAAATAATAGTAGACTTCTGTTGTCTATCGGCAGCATGGCAGTAATCTTAAAAAGCAATCTCTGCCGACAAATGATGCTGTAGGAGGAAAACTTTGCACTCAGTAGGCTTCCTCATTACTACAACTTCTGCATAAAATAAAAAGTACAGAGAGCTTTGTTATGAAAGCTCGAGTGCTCCTGAACTTTGAGGCATGGACTTGCAGCTTGAAAGTGTCTTGCCTTGTTTCAGAGATATCTTTATGGCTGCCCTGTATAAAATCTCTTTATGTTTTGCGTTGGAAAACCACACGTACTCAGTGTCTGCTGCTCATATTTTAGCAGCCTGGTTCCCAGAAGGTTTTACAGACATTTCTGACATTTGTTACGCTGTGGGCATTGGTCTTTGGGTTAAGTTCTTTATTGTGGTGGTTTGGATGACCATTGAGCAAAGTCTTTTGAGATCTCTGAAATTATTGATCCTTGTAGGTCTAAGTAGTCTCTAAATTCAAAATGCTTCCTGGGAATGTTGCTATTTCTATACACCAATGTTAACTGTGCCACAGCGTCTATGGGCCTTGTTCAAGTCTTTGAAATTCAGGAGGAGCCTTTGCACTGAATTAGTGAGGATGGATCTCGGTCCGTTGCAGGGTGTTACTTGATTAGAGAGTAGTACTGAGAGCATGGTGTGAAAGCTCGTAGATAGCATGGTAGGTTGCCATTCAAAATACCAGAAATGCCTCATTAATCTTAACAATTAATATATTAATGATGACTTATGGGGGCTTTGTGAAGACTTTCACCCTGAGTTCTCCTCCAGGAAGAATTATATGACCTTGTGGATTAGAGTAATCATCCACTTTAAATACTATAATGGTCTAAGAACTCTTAGAAGCTGATTACAGGGAATTTCTCTGTACAACTGGGGCTTCTCATTTTGAAGTAACATAGAAAGCGAGGTGGTATTGGTCTATTGCTTGATCAGCAGGTGAGAGTGAGCTGCTACTGTGACGCAGCTGATAGAAAGGTGAAGTACTTTTACTAGAAGCAAAGAAGCTTTAATGTTGTACAAGAAATCACGTAAGACCTCATTGGAGATATTGTGTATAGTCCTGTCATGTCTGTTCCAAAAAGATGGTTTTAAACTGGGAGCATGTCCAGCGATGGCTGCAAGGATGTGTGCAGGAATGAAGAATTCATCTGATAAAAACAGATAGAGAGTTGCTTTTTTCAGCCGAGCAGAATGAAGCATGTAAAGAGTTATTTGTACCATGTACAAATTCAGTGAGAGATAAATATCAAGGAAGAAGAAGAAAACTTCTAAAGGACACTGTTTTTATAAGAGCAAATGATACAAAATTTTAAAGAATAAATTCAGCTTGGAAATTAGAATAAGGTTTCTGACCACTCAAGAATTTTGTAAATGAATGGTTCCTTATACAGTTATTTCATTGACAAATCTGAAGAGGGAATAGCCCTGGGACAGGAAAGGGCAGAGATATCGGCTTCAAGGTTTCGTAATTTCTTCCGCTGCCACAGTTGCAGCTGGAGCAGCACTTCTGAGCAAAACTTTACGTGTTCTGCTTCACTGTTAGTTGTCTGTGTGCGAATGAGAGGTGGTGATTATCATTAAAAGTCACAGCGGTGATGTTCATGAAAAGTGTTTATGGGTGAAGTCTTAGTGGTTCGCTACTTCTGTCTGAATCTGGAAGAGGGATAGGACGTTATCTGTGTGAGGGATGATATCTGCTGACATTTTACACCAACCAGATTGTCTGGCCCACAGGGCCGGCCACGTCCCCTGGCACCACAGAAGGAATGAAACCAGCTGTGGTGCCATCCTGCTTGGTGGTGTCCTTGCTTGGTGGTGTCCTTGCTTGGTGGTGTCCTTGCTTGGTGGTGTCCTTGCTTGGTGGCAACAGTTGGGGTGGTTTGGGGATGGGAACGATCTCTGCTCCTGTTCATAGACGCCATGACTGGATCCAGCCCTGTACATGTAAGTTCTCTGTGGCTGGTACGTGGTATTTTCTGCTTGATGACAAATAAGGTGGTGAGGCGATTGATCTGCCAGACTAAGACAATGCCAAGTATCTATCAGACCGTGAACATGATTCCAAAACACAGGGAAGAAACCGTTTTCTGACAGTGATAAGTTATGATGTATTTACTAGGTCAAGGTCTTTTGCTAATGAGGAGGTGCAAAATGACAAGTGCTTTGCTTTTTAGGTGAACTGTGCTATTTTAAGGTGTTAAAAAGACATAATAAAGACGTGGTTTGCATTTCAATGGAAAGGACCAAGAAAGAGAAGATCTCTATGTATGTTCAGTAATTGGATTATTAAGTAAGAAATCGAACGTAAATGTGAATGAAACTATTTGAGGGAAGCATTAAATGAAGAGATGAGAACAGTTATATCTTATTTCAGGCAGAAACAAGAATTTTGGAGAAACAGAAGGTTTGGTTTTGTGGCACAAATACCTGGGTGTGGGTGAGGTAGCGCAAAGATGCGTGTGACAGAAATCTGACTCTTCTCGGAGTATGTTCCATGTGTTAATTTAGATGTGATCAATGTGACGGTAGTTGTGGTTTAAGATGGTAGTTTATCTTGCTGTTTTATGTGGCTGTTATCGTTCGTGTATCTGTGGTACATACATGGATCTCACTATGTAAGTAGATACATGAAAAAGCAAGTAAAAAAAAAAAAAAAAGAAAAGAAAAAAACAACCAAGAAAATGCTTACCCTGTTCTTTCATTGAAAGAAAACTCTCAATGAAAAAAGCCTTACTTCATCTTCTGATGAAGTGCAGCTGTTACAAGCGATGTCATATGCAACAGACTTTAAAGAGAGAAATGAGGAAAAGTGGCCTAACTGAGGCTGAGCTTAAAAAGCCAACCAAGCAAAACATCCCCCACACCCATCCTGTTCTTATCTGAAAAAAATACTGACGGCGTAGATTAAATTGATGCTTGTTCATGGCTATGTTTATTCTGAACTATGTAAAAGGAAGCTAAAACCAGAAATCAGTCAGTGACCTGACTTGAATGAGGAAAAATGAAATTAAGGGGATAAAAGTTACTGAAAAAAATCCAGATCTTACCAGAACGTATGCAAATGTTTAGAAATCAAGACAGCTCAAGCCAGAGCAGTAAATAAAGATGAGCACTGCATTCAGCTCTTGTATCATTTAAGCATCTGGTCTGCTACAGTTAATGCCAAATTTAGTTCATGTAAAATAGATGTAAATGAATGTCTGTTGCAAAAGAGACTAAAAAGTGAATATCTGCTAAATGGAATGTTGCTGTGGCAGAGTGACAAGAAAAGAGATTTCAGAACTATTGTGCAAAAATCCCAAAAGCCAACAGCATTTTTTGCAGCTGCAGTTGGGTTAACAAACAGGATTCCGGGATCTCTTTGGAAGAAATGCAGTCAACGTTTCAGGAAAATGCGTTTTTGCTATTTAAGAGACTGGCTAAGCAATATCTATTATATTTTGTCTAATTCCAGTCAGCATTCTAAATAGGCGATTTCTCTTCCAGAGCTAAGAGCAAGCTAATACAATATCTATCTTGGAGAAAGCTTTTCCTTTCTGCTCCGCACAATGTCAGGTCAGCTCTAACATGGATCTGGGCAGAAGGGATGCGAGCGCTTGAGTGCACTCAAGCAGATGGGCAGGCAAGCAGCAGAAAAAGGCAGGGCTGAGCCAGGAGGCAAAAGGGAGTTGGCCAGCACTTATAAAGACTGTACAAATTCCTCTTGTCCTCTCCTCTCCTCTCCTTCCTCCCCACCACTAACCCTGCAAAAAGGTCACAAGTTGGGAACAGAAACAGTCACACTTCCTCCCTGTGGTTTCTCCTTGGACCATGAGGAAAAACTTAATTTAACTCTCAGATCCGGACTTCAGAAGATGACAAACATCCCTTTTGCAATATTACTAGGAGTATTTTATGATAGAAATAGTTTCTGCGGGTTAATTGTATTTTTGTTGTTGCAGTATTTACCAAGTGAAGGGCTTGCAACAGTAGCCCTTGGAGTCTTGCTCTTGTGTCTTGGCAGTGGACTCATTGGAAGTTGTCCAAGTCCTTTAATTTGCACAGCCCTGTAATTTGTTATACAGCATCAGAATAATTTCCTCCCTCTCACTTCTCTGGCTGTCTACCACTAATTAAATGTAACAATTTCAAAGGAAGAATGATTTCTGCTATCAAAAATACTGTTGTGCATGGTGATTGAGAGTTTCTTCTTCCTCCCTGGTTTTTGTATCTTCTCAGTGGGAGCTTGGTATTTAGGTGGTCCTTTGCAAGCATGATATTTGTCATGAAGGCTGCTGAGGAGGAATAAGACCTTGGCCTATGGTCTCAGCTAAGAAGTTGTGAATTATGATGTAAAATAACTATTTGTCTGCAGTAAACTGAACAGCAAAACATGGTGCATGAAAGCTAAGTTGCAGTATCTTGCTTTTGCATTTTTAACCACCCTGTCAGAGTTTAAGTACTTCCACTATCAGAGGCACTGAAATTCTCAGAAATGCAGCAGTGCACTTTCTAGTGAGTGTATCACAGTGGTACCTATCATTTTCCCCCCCCATCCAAACATTCATGTTTGTTCTTGTGATACCAAATGAAAAAGATAGCGTAGATCTTGGTGTGAGGACACCTTTGCATGAGGGATCACATATGGGAAGCAGCAAATCCTGGGGATTGCCTACACACATTAGCTGCTTGTATTTCTAGGTGTCATTTTCTCAAAAGATTCAAACATAATCAAGGCTAGACAAACCATAGAAGTGAAATGTAGAAGTTCTTTAGACGCCTGTTCAGTAAGGACACCCTGCAATAATATTGAAGACTTGGTGATTATAGTCTCCTTTATTCCACTTCCATTCCGTGGCAGTGAGCTGAAGCTTTATGTCCACCTGACTATTTCTGAAGCCTCTGTACTTTCTGTGCTACTTTGGCAAAGAAAATATAGCTGCCTAAAAGACATCAGAGCAGCAAATGAGTAGGACTCTTGGAAAAATATCATTATTCCATTTTTGAAGCCCCTTTTTAATATGCTTGTTGATCATCTTGGTCAATACTAAGGCTGAAAACTTCTGCTGGGGAGATGATGCCTACCCAGAAGTATTGCTGTATATTTTGTTCTTGGAGAGGAACTGAGGCATTTTGTCAGGGCTCTGGCTGCTTCCCAGTTACTCCTCTCATTTTCATAGTAGCTGGTAACACCAACAAGATGATGATTTACTCTAAATTTGTTGAGACTTCTTTTGTTTGGAATGTCCCAGAGATGCCCTTTCAGCTTCTTTTCAGCTCCTGCATCTTCCAGGTTAGGAATCATTGCTGCAGCCAGGCTTTTTTAGCTCATGCTTCTCCTGACTGTATGATTGACTTGTTTGGGCAGCAGCTGTGTCCTGGAGGAAAGGAAATCCTGCTTTAAATGAGGGTAGTCCCTATTAGAAAGACTTAGCTATTGAAGTAAGGTCAGAGTTGGAAGTAGCAGAAGAGGTTCTGAGTGCAGACAGACCAGACTAGTTAGAAGCAGTGGAGCTGTGATTTGTGACTGCTTTCCTACTTTTAAAAGGTTATCTTAGACACCAGCCTAGATCTATACCAGTTTGTAGTCTGCTTTACTCTCACTGAGCCTTTTGTTCAGCTTCATTGAAGTTCATATTGTTGTAACTTTGTTTGTTTGTTTCAGTATATTAGGGGCCATTTCATATTATCTAGTACTAAGAGAATTTGCTTCTATTTAATTCTTCTGAGGCTTATGTATTTTGACACTGAAGGCTGCCTCTGAACAGTCAAAGGTGTCGTGCTCTGCACCCTCTTCACCTATCCATAGGATTGCCTGTGGATAGATGACTTCATGTGCAAGGTGACCTCCTGGTTATGGACAGGTACGTGTTACGTGCTGTGGCAGACAGGGAAGGCTTGTCTACACATGACCTTAAAAGTCCTTAGCAAACAGGTTTTTGCGCAGGCTTTTTTTTCTCACTTCCAATGATTCTTCTCTAATGCCTTGGGATTTTTTTTTCTCAGTTCTTCTAGGAGAGAACAAGCTGGAGTGTAGATTCCTGTAGATAATATTTAGCCTTTCTCCTTTCAACGTAAATATTTTGTTGCGAGTATCTCGCTTGAAACTTAATTTAGAGGTTAAATTTTGTCCATCAGTGGTACGTGTACTATCAAAGCTGCAGTAGGCTTTGGGGAAAAGCTCTGATGCATATCAGAAATATATGATGTTAGCTTTATTACAGGACTGTACCACTCAGATTGCCACCCCTTACATCTGTGGCCATCATTAACT
Organism: Alca torda; assembly: GCA_008658365.1. Taxonomy (NCBI): domain Eukaryota; kingdom Metazoa; phylum Chordata; class Aves; order Charadriiformes; family Alcidae; genus Alca; species Alca torda. The sequence goes on along the minus strand of CM018080.1, from coordinate 65,497,820 downwards.
GTGCAAGAGGCCAAGCTGTAACTAACTAGTACTGTATCTGTGCTGGGGATGTGCCAGTGGCATAAATGGAGAAGACAGTCCGGCCTTCTGGACTCGAAAGCGTAATGCCTTAGACTATCTGCCAGCTCAGATGCTTATTTGGGAGAGCAGTCATTGGCGTTTCAGTCACTGGAGCTGATATTTCTTACTCTCACCAGACCTGCAGAATGTTATTTTTCAGATACTTAGTGGCATCTGCATTGACAGTTTATGAAGTTCATGTGCATCTGACGTCTTTGGTACAAAGCGTCTTGAAGAGCCGTAATCACTAGAGTGACTGATCAATTTGTAAGTGCTAGCAGTAGTGGGATGGTATATTTACCCTTAATTTTACAGGTGAAATCCTTTCATAATCTGTATGGCTGAGAATCATAATACTAAACTGAGTCAGGACCATTGTTTTATATCTATTCTGATCCCCTTTTAGTGATAATAGAGAATCTGTTTTCACACGTTTTATTCTTATGCACATCATATGCATAATGACACAAAGATAATTATCCAAAGATAATTGTTTTTTCTTTTAATTTCTGTACCACGTTAGGCTTTGCAGATTAGTTCTTCCCTGCTTGGGATTCTTCTGCCTTTCAAAGTCAGCAGGCACTTCTCTTTGATTTTTAAAATTTAAGCTATTAAAAGATGTGGGCAGGACTCACACGTATCCAACAGTATTTCGTTTACCTGGAGGCTAGTTGTCAATCAGATGTAAAGCATCTAAAGGTGCTCCCTTTTTTCTGTGTGTCACCTCTTCCACACTTTCACACATCCCAACTTTTTTTGTTTCATTTGCTTTCTTCTTCCCCTGCTCCTTCCTGCTTTGTGTTACGTCCTGAAACTCTTGGAAAAGAGAAATACAATACATCTGTCCCCTCTCTTGCACAGAGTTTGAGCAAAACTCCAAGTTTCCTGCTGGAAATTCTCACTCCTCTTGAAGCCCAGCTGGCATTCCTCCTCTTCAGAAATAGCTCAAGAGATTGTATTCAAAATGCTATTCAAAGAGGCCCCTTGGCCATTTCTCTCTTGGGTCTGGGGTGCTTTGTCCTCTCATGTGTCATTTAGGGTGTGCTTACCAAGAAGAGCTCGACTCAGCCCCATCCGTTGTGATACCTGCCGATGTTTGTGGGCCCTGTTCAGCCACAGGGACAAAATGTGGAATCACTGCTAGCCAAGGAGTTCCACAGTCCATTTATAAAAAGGAAAAATCTTTCTAATAAGGATTGATTCCTCCTTGTTCCTTTAGGTGTGTTCTCCCTTTTGAGTGCAGTAACTCACTCTCTGGAAGCTGGGTCAGCAAACTTCTATTTTTCAGATAAAGGTTTGGATTGAATTTTCAGCTCAGTATTGCAGCTCACTTGCTCTCAGGATATTAGCATTACTTTGCCACAGTTACAGTGTTTTATATGGATTGGCAGCAGCTTTTACAGGCAGGCTGAACTTCATAGTAACCGAACTTAAAATGCACAGAATGAGAAAAATGCCTCTCTTGTAAGGCTCCTGCTGAGCTGATAACAGTCTACAGGAAGACATCTATTTAAACAGAAATAAACACGCCTTAGGATGCTTGCATCCTATTTTCAGCTTTATTAAGCTATTTTCAGCTTTATTAAGAATGCTGTGTTTAATTTTTCCAGCATTTCCAGCCCCATTAATTTAGTTTACACTGCATTTGGATCAATTAGTGCACTTGATGATAATGCGCTATTTGCCTCTGCCTGTTTAAAACAAGAGAAACAAGAGGATGGATTTTCAGTGTATTAAAGAATCTGGAGTTCCTCCAAAGATGCCGGTTAGTCCAAATGGCCAATCTCAGAGGCTGCCCAAGTGGAAACAAAAATTCCGTGTTGGGTAACTGTCCAGTGGGTCTATTTCCTCACTCCAGTGACTTCTCAATTCTGCCAACACCTTGGCTTCAGGATTTTCCCCTCCCAATATGCATATACTGATGAAGACTGTACTTAACAGGAATACACACAAGTTAATAATAGAGGTAAAGCCACAGAATGTTCAGCAAAAAAAAAAAAAAAAGACTGCTTCAAAAGCACGAGGATATGGAAAGACTTCGTGATGTGATGGCAATGCTGCTAGAAACCAGTTGAGATTCCATTCGGCTTTCCTTTCGTCAGCAAGCTGCTTTGCGTTTTCTTCTTGGAGATTAAAACCCCCAGGGATCAGGACAGCATAGAAGGCAACTTCCCCAAACCTGAGCTGCGTGATCTTACTCGGTGCGTAATCAAAATGCTAATAGGTTAGATTTCAGCTTCGTTGGATCTCTGCGACCAACTGGATGTCATAAAAGGGGGTCAAAGTTACTCTAAATGTTTGTGTTTCATTTTTGTTTTAGAGAAGTGATTGCTACGAAAAGCCAATGTGAGACACAAATTTTATTCTAACGCTTTTCAAATACAAAAGGGTATATCTGGTATAGTTTCAGATCCTAATACCACCTGTTCCTACCCTCTGCTCAACAGTGTTGGCAGCATCAAATTGTAGTTATTAATGTAAAGCAGTGCTTGCTACGGTTTTATCTGGGACATGTACATTACTGAAGTACCAAGTTACAATATGTGTATTTTATCTGCCAGAGAATACGATTCAACTTGGAGAAAGTATCTCCATTTATCTTTGCTGCAAAATTATTTTGGAGATTGTTACATTGTGTTATTGCGTTGTGATTTTTGCTTTTTCATGAGTGAATAGTACCACATTTTGCCTGGATGTTTTGAGCGTTTATTGTTCCCATGGGGTGCCTTGTTTATTTGTCTTGCTTCTGGTCTGTCACAACATTTTTAGTTTGACACAGATTACTTAGAAGTTTGCACATGGTGAGTCTTGTAATCTCATTTGCTTCACCAAACTTCATATGCAGCTCCGAGAAACGTTCCCATTTCACTGAAGTACCTTCTCAGTGGCACAATACAGATAAAGGTAGAGATAAGTCACTGTAAAAATTATATTGTGATGCTGGATTTGTTTATTTATTCAACAATAACAAGATACAAAACAATAGGTGAACGACCTAGACTGAATTCCCTTGGATATCTCACTGGTATAGAAGTATTTTATTCCTTTATGCTTCTTTTGGAAACCACAAAAATCAATTTTCCCTTAAGTATTTTTGTTCAGCTTCTTAATGCCTTAAATGTGTATTTAAATGCCCTGATACCGGTCAATTAAGTAAATGTGGTTGTGGATGCTTAAGAAGCAGCGCTTTTTAATGGAAATAGCAAAATCCCAGTCTTATTTGTATCTGATGCTCCACTGTAAGAAATGCGCTGTCTTTATCTTACCCTTTGGTTTTGATGTTCTACCAACCCCCTAGAGCTTGAGAATGACCGTGCTGGCTGACGTGCCATATAGACCACAATCGAAAAGGCTTATTTTAGATAGACATAATAGTCTGTGGCAGGGCGCTACAGGCACGGCAGTCTGAGGAATCTTGCCCTGTTGCTGATGCTAACTATTCCCAGGATAAATAGATGACTTCAGAGTCTGGGTTGCCTTGCAGAAGAGAGGAACCACAACCCCGCCGGGCCGCGGGTTCCTGTGCAGTAGATTTCTCTCTGCAAAGGTTTGGCGCTGCTCTCCGTTACTTTCCTTAAGCCCGTTTGGTGTCTGGATGATCCCCAGAACTCTGGCTTCACAATGACGTGTCAGCTCCTGAAATCTTGACGTGCCAGCTGCAGTGCACACAGGAGTGATGCTCCTTTTAACTGGAAGCTTGCTTTCTGCTCAGTGTATATTTTTATTTAAAGTTTTCTGTTTACATAACAGCAGCACACAGTTATTCTGATACTATTCGGCAGTGGTAGTATTTGTTTGCTATTAATGACTGATCATATACACTGTAAGTTTTATTTCCTTTTGCTATGCAGTTATTCATAGTGTAGTTATTCACAGTGTAGAACAAACCCAGTAATTATACTGAGAATTTTTTTTTTTTTTGGAAAAAAAAGAAAATGGCAACAACATAACAATAGAAAGGTTCACAGAGCTGTTCAGAGAGCATCTTCTCCCCACACTTTGACTTGCTTTGTTGGTGTACAGTAGAGATGACCGCTTGATGGCTGCTCAGTCAAACCATACTTTTTTTTTTTTTAAAAGGTCAAACCTTATTTGACTCAAAAAGTGTCTTTAAACAAAATGACTTCTCTACTCAGCTAATTGTGTGAGAATCAGGACTTTAATTTTATTTTAATTTTCAATAAGCTCCATTTCATTTGGATGGAGATGAAGAGATTTCAGGTTTCTCTGCTCTACCTGGGGTATTAGTCTGTGTGAGGCGATAGAATATTTAAGAACTTGTGGTGCTGCTGCTTTGATTTTATTCTCTACCTGGCATTTTTAGGTATGTTTTCAGCTTAGCACACGTGTAATTTGAAACACGAATGTCTTCAAAATAAAGAAAACTGTTGTGTCTGATATGTCTCCAGGCTGCACGTCTGTATCTGATTCGTGGCTTGAGTAATACGCTTTGGTGTTGAGCGAATTGTCGTTTACAATTATCCTTTGGATCCACTGATTTCCAGTGAGATACATGAAGACTAGGTATTACATGAGAGAATATACTCCAGTGTATTATGTTTATGATGATTTTATGAATCACGGTGTAGCGTTGCTGTATTTCTCATACCCGATGAGTGACATTTTAATACTGACCTGAGTACCAAAATATCACACCATTGCATTGGGAAGTGCATTCTCCTGTAGTGTCATTTACACTGGATAGATAAACTAAACATGACCTGAGGCAGTTTCCTTTCTAGTCCAGATTCTGATTGCTCGCAGCATAGAAATACTTGAAGATGCCTTTGCATCAATGCATAAATCTAATAATTTTCTTTTCATCTTCACATCTTTCCTCTGTAGCTGTCTGTTGATTCTTGAACCCTAGTATTTTAAGTGAGTTAATTCTCACAGAAGTGACTCCTACTATTTGTGACTTGTTTCAAAGAACGCATGCTTCGTGGAGCTCATTCGCTTGTTCTTTTAAGATGGTACTTGTAGATTCAAAGAATATGTTTTCTGAAACTATTTTTAGAGCAAAGATTCTAGTGAAACCTATCGAAGCTCCATTGAAGGGCATGATGTGAGGGGGCTAAGATTGTTTCTGTGTTATCAAGCCAGGAGCTCATCATCTGCTAGAGCTGCTCTGATCAGATTGCAGAAATCTCGATTTGAGGGATATTGAGAACAGAAACACGCAAAACTGCCTTGCTCTCCTTTATAGAAGCCAGTCACAGCAGGCAGCTGGAAAAGCTAACAATTAAATGAATCTTACCTTCTTTCATGTCACAACTTGTGTAGAATTTCCAGAAATCATGTCATATAACTGCGTCTTTGTCTTCTTCCAAATCACTTCTTCAGCCGTGATGTTAGTACGATGTCTGCCAAGGACGTGTTGTACAACTGCTGTGTGGCTGTGGTGGATCCCTGAAGCCACTCATTTCAAAGAACTGTGAAACATACACACGTGGTTTTGCCTGAATTTAATCAGGGCATATTGCAATTAAATTATGTTCTCTCTGTTCTAAAATTTTCCAAATATAGAGTAAAACGTAATTTTTTTTCTCAGGACGTGATTAAATGCGGCGTTTAGCCCAGGATGGGAAGGAGGCTAACCTCTCCCAAGCCAAAGACTGAATTTCATTTTGTGGAAAAGGTTTTAATATTAATATTTATTTATTTTTTAGTAATTTCTTATCTCCAAACACTCTTGTAATTCTGCACTTTAGGATGTGTAGCTGGGGCTTTTTTGGGCATAACCACCAACTGTATGTAAGTATATATATGGTATGCACACGATCAAGTCTGCTAAGGGCAGGCGAAGCTATTTGTTGTTATTTGGGGAAGCATGATGTTATGAGCAAGTAGAAGCGTGTGCTACAGCAACAGAAATAAACACCATAGTTTTGCTGCTTCCCCACACAGCATTTAATGGGTGTGAAGCAGTTTAGTCACGATAGCAGGGAACTGATACATCTGTTAAGAGAAATGCATTCTACGCACCATAAAATTAAATGTTGCATTGCCAAGCAATAAAGCAAGTATTCCTGTAGTCAATTTTTGCAAACTAAACATTGTAAAATGATATTATAAGAAGGCAGTGCTGGAAATCTGTTTTGAAAAACATATTCCATTAGGAACACACACTGTACTTGATGGAAAGATTACGGCTACCATTTATGGTGCTTTATTTTTTTGACATGAAGAATATACTGTGTACCGTTAGCAGACTAAAGCGTAAGAAGGATATTTCACATTTATGTTGAACCTTGTTCTAAATGAATCCAAAGTACTAAAAATATCTCAATGCATTTGCTTTGTGGCGCTACTGAAGCGCTATTAGCAGGTTGTGAGGCAAACAAAGTCGATCTGGAACGTTTTGCAGGCATCGGGGAAGAAAATTCTGGCCAGACAAGCTAAGCTTTAAGTACTGCACTTTTGAAAAGTTCCAGCGCCTTTAAGACATGCTCAAGCCAGTCGTAGAGATTTTTCATTACTTTGATTTCTTGAAGCACGTGATGTTTTGATGGGGCCCATACAGCAAAATACAGATGCAGCATCATTGAAGTGAGATTTGTGACCAAGGTGGCATTGCTCTGTAAGAAGTGACTGAGAATCTATATTTCATCTTCTTTTCCCTTTACCGTTCCTCAACATGTTACTACCCAGTGACTTCTCTATAGAAAAATCGCAGGGAGAGGGAAGAGGTGGCAGAAACTTAAGTCAACGTGTGATGTATGCTTTCTAGATATTAGCTAAAATACTTGTGTCGTTATGTGTGTACGTAAGGACACGAGTCAGCAGTATGGGCTTATAAATAGTGACGGAGATGCACTCCTTAGAGTCTTGTAGCTTAAGAATTTAGGGGCTAAATTCTTAGTCACTGTGTAAATTGATACAGATTTACTAATTGACACTAGCAGAGAGTATGGCCCCTTGGGTTTCTAAAATGCTCTTGGCTCAGTCAAAGATTATACACACAAAGATTATATTTGCTTTTCTGCTCTTACTTGTTAAATGTGTTCTTTATTAAATTATATTTCTCTAGTTAACTCCGTTCTGAAAAAGTGCCTGGCAGGTTCAGGTTCTTAATGCGTCTTCCTCGCTGGGGGGTTGTAAGGCTTAATTGTTCATAATCTGTAAAAGCTTGAGATGAAAGGATTTATGTAAAAGCAATGTATTATGATGATTATAAGGCTGATGGTGATGCATATCACACCTGCTGTCACACCAGCTTGAGCAAAAGCAATCTCTGCCTTTAGACTGAAATTTCTGTGTGTTGTAGTTTAACCCCAGCCAGCAACTAGGACCACGCAGGCACACACTCACCCCACTTCACCCCCCAGAAGGGCAGGGACAAGAGGGAGAATAGGGAAACCCCAAAACCTCGTGGCTTGAGATAAAGACAATTTAATAGGTGAAACAAAAGCTGTGCACGCAAGCAAAGCAAAACAAGGAATTCATTCCCTGCTTCCCATCACAGGCGGGTGTTCAGCCATCTCCAGGAAAACAGGACTCCAGCACACAAACAGTTACTTGGGAAGACAAATGCCATCACTACAAACGTCCCCCCCTTCCTTCTTCTTCCCCCACACTTTATATATATATATAAAGTATAAATGCTTTATATACTTAGCGTGTCATCATATGGCATGGAATATGCCTTTGGTCAGTTGGGGTCGGCTGTCCTGGCTGTGTCCCCTCCCAACTTTTTGTGGCCCCCCCAGCCTGCTCGCTGGCGGGGCGGTGTGAGGAGCAGAAAAGGCCTTGAGTGTTTACCAACAGCCAGAACCATTAGTGCACTATCAACAGTATTTCCGTCTCAAACACAAACCACAGCACTACAGCAGCTGCTAGTAAGAGTCAACCCCATCCCAGCGAAACCATGACATGGTGAGAAAAATACCACTTTTTGGTACTTCTTTTTTCCCTATTGAAAAATCTGGTGGCTCTCAGATAAGTCAAAACATTTAAGTCTATTCTTCTTTCTTCTGGATGAGCCTTAGACTTCAAGATAAAACTTATTTGGTGAGATCATTTTAGGTAAATCCAGATGTTGACATTAATATGTCTTTTGCCACTGGGAAAATGAAAATAATTGCTAGAAATTGACTTTTTTCTTTTTTTTTTTTTTGAAAACTCTGCCTTTGTGATAATATTTTAGCTACTGAAAAACTTTCTGATTTAAAATGTAGATAAGCACTGAGATTAATTGTGTCCTATTAATAGTTATTTGCATTCTCTTTTCAATCCAAGAAATGCAAAGGTCAGAAGAAGTGTAGAAGAGTGCAAAAGTTATCCAGACCCAAAAAAATCCATTATTTAGTGTGGTATGTTTGAGCAGTGCGTTTGACTCTCTCTTCCCCCACCTCTCCAACCGCCCCCCCTCCGCCCTCCCCCCCCCCCCCCCCCTTTTATTGTTCTCTTTGTTACTCTTTCTTTCTTTTATATAAACTTGATTTGATTGAGACAGAATGCCCTGGGGCATTGCTGTTGGGATACAGGGCTTTTCATCTCTTGATTGCCTTCTTGGCAGTGTTTTTAGTGAATTCAAACCTTTATCTGTTAAGAGACTGCAAGGTAAGCTAGATTCAGGAAATTGAGATTAACTCTTAATTCTGTTCCTTAATGGGGAAAGGTCTATATCTAACGTGGCATCTTTGTTGATAAAGAGTGACAGTTGGGCGGGTATTGTGGATGAGCTCTGAAAGCTTCACATAGTGAAGTCCTTCCTGTTGTGTCGTCAGACAACTCTGATCTCTGCAACTGACAATTTCCATCCTTCTGGTGTTGGTCAATAGAATGCAATTGTGCTTTGAAAAAGGCATTTTATTTTGAGTGGAGTGTCTTGGCAGAACGAGTGAGATTTAAAAGATGATGCAAAAGCCCATTAGAAAATATTTTTAGAGATACCACTGTAGCTGTTACTTGCAGTGTACCAGAAATGTAATATTAAGTCAATAATAGATAACACCTAAGTTTCAGTGTGCTTGTTAAAAGATACACTGCTTAAGGTCTCTCAATATATTTGTAAGTTGTTTGTCTTTACACATCCTTGACCCAGGCCAGAAAAACTCATTGCCATTTTGTTTCATATTTCTTTCTTCTCCCTCCCAGTAATATCATCTTAAGATAAATAAATGCTATCGTAATTCCTTGATTTACTCTTCTATATGTTGTGCAGCTATCAAAACAAGTACCTGTTTTCAGTTTCAATTGTTATAGTTGCAATAAGGTACCAGCAACCTTCCAAAAAAATGTTGCTGAATGTATGATTGTGTCCATGTGCCTATGATTGCACCAAAGCAACTTGCTCTCTTCCAGCCACAACTAAAAATACTTCCTTAAAGCTTCTCTACAGTTTCAAAAGATAGTGTTTCTCATATAGACAATTACCATAAAATAATGGTTTAGTAACATTTTTGACATTCTTACAGCTTATTCAACATTCTGGTGTTTTTAATACCACGTGATTATTTGAGGATGCTAGGTAGCTTTTCATTAAGCAATACAGAGTAAATCAGACTTTCACACAGAATGTTTCTTACGGGTAAATTAGACTTGTGTTTTATTGGTGAAAGCGTGTATCGGTGTTACAGGGGAAAGCAAAAAGAGTGAATTTAAAGACTGTATACATGTTACATTAGGGTAGAACCCAGCTAGTCTTGTGCTGAACGTGTCTGGAGTGCATTTGTATAGGCTGGAAGGCTGTACAGAGAACTGTAAAACACACACAGCTAGAAAACTACTTTTATGTTGTCTGACTGTTCCCTATACTGGACTAAGGTCAAACGGAGCCAAGATTGCATCCGCTGTCTATTGAATTCAGGGTTTTTTCAATGAGTTCAACAGGATTTGAATCAAGGTCTTTATACTAACTTTGTGGTAATAGATCAGGCAAGGGAGAATGCTTCTATTGTGACTCTGGAACATGCTTCTTTATCCTTAAATTAAGATTGATTAAGCATAACTGATTTCTAAAGAAACTGTGAGCCATAGCATCACAGCCAAAGTGGAAGCAGGTCAGAAGTTTCACATTCTATCTTGCTTTGTAATGATTGCAGTGTTCTTCTGGTTTGCTTTGATAACTCCATTGAAATTCAAATTAAAATATATAAAATTACAATTTATGTGTTATGTTTTTTAATATAAATTATTTTATACCCGTTTGTTTAAAAAAGGGAGTATAGTAAGCACATTGATGTGGTGCAAAGAAAAACTCCAACAATATGATATGTCATGTCATTTCTCAAAGTAAATTTCTGTTTGGTTTTAACTGCTGAATTGAATTTTGAAAGATGATGTTCGGTTGGTTTGTGGAAGAGGTATTCTGCCCTATTTTGTCATGCTTGCTATTAGGTTACTAGACAGACAGCTGCAGTTGGCTTAAAACGGTGCACTAAAAATATTGTAGAGCCTAGCCTTGAGGAAGCAGGGCAGTAAAATGGCAACAAGAATATTTATTTCGCACAGAATCATCTGGGGATGCGAGAGATGCTTTCAAAAGTGTAATATATCACAGGGCAAATTTTATTATATTACTTTTGTCTCTGACTGCTTTTATTGATCTTTTTCATATATGCTTTAGAAAATTGTCACGTGTCTGTCCTCAGAGCCATAAAGTAAACTTGACATCAATCAGCGTTTCGTATATGTCTTTTTACCAATAAAACGGAATGGGCAGATTCTGTCCATTCAGTATGCTTTCTGAATTAATTTAATAAAATATAGCTTGTTTGTTCATTAGAAAAGATTTTAGGTGAAAATGTATCAATCAAGGTGGATATCTTACACGTTCAAAAGTCAGTTCCATTATTGGGATAATACAAAGGAAATTATCAGTATTTATCACTGTGATTCATTGTACTAATTTTAAGCAGTTGATGTTTCATTTTTCAAAAAAAAATAATCCAGCATCTCCAGCCAAACAACAGCCTGAAAGCATCCAGATGAACGGCCTGCTTCTGGCGTACAAATGGCTACAACTTGATCGCATATCAATCAAGCAAAACACCAAACACCAAGAGAATTTAACATCATACAGCAGCAAAGAAAGAGCCCGCTGCTAAGAGTTCAGTGCCTTCTGAGAGAGATGCTCAGCCTTCCAAGTTCACCTTAATCTTAATTTTGCAAGTCCTGTATGACAGAGCACTGGGTACTTGAAAAGATTCACTGCTACATCAGCTAAAAGAGCCTAGTGACAAACTCTACAATATTAGTTCCCCACTTTGATAAGTACTATATAGTATGCAAATATATACACACACATACAAACTCACCCACAGTATGTACGTGTGCCTGTATCCAATATCTTTGATGTCATTTCTTCCTGATAAATTCATTATTCTTTATAATCCTTCCAGGTACTTTTCTGTTTTGCCCTTTTTCCTTCTTTACTTTCACTGTGCGTTGCCTCCCAAATTTGAAAGAATTCCGTCACGCTTTTCTGAGTGCCTTGAAAAAATCCCATCTCCAAACCTTGTTGAGACTTAGCACTAAGTAGTAGTTTTGTACTACCAGGATTTGGAACCATGACTACAGTAGGCAGCCATTATGCTAATTACGTTTGTAAAGTACCTCTTATATGCAAAATCTCTAGAACTATAAATCAGGAATGACAACTTTACAATCAGTTGTTGGAAGGCCTGAAATTTATAGGCTCTTCCTGAACTGAACTAACCCTCGTACATACCACATGTAAAATCTGCAGCATAGGTTAGGTTGGAAGCCACTCACAAAGGCGATGAACTGCCCAGCTAAGGATTTGTCTTCTGGTCTCAGATGTGTTTGCATCCTGATTGCCAGACTGACCCGCACTCTCCTTCCTGCTCCAGCACGTGGGATGTGGAATTTTCCAGGACAGTTCTTCTGCCCAAAGTTCGTTCCTGCCAGATGTGTCCTTTGCTGACTCCAGCAGGCTGTAAAAGGACTCCAATGGCATTTGGCAGACTTTGTGTTAAATAAGTTGCACCCTGTATCCAATGGATATAGTTCACTGAACCAAGAAGAGTTTTGTACTTTTCTCGATGAGAGCGTCACACTTGAATACAGCGAAAAAGAGCAGAACCTCTGCTGCTCCCTTATTTTGCTTGTGTGCTGTCTCCTTACTTTCTCAACTGTCCTCTAAACCGCCTCAGCAACTGCTATCATCTGATTCTTCTGGTGTTTGGCTTACATAGTTGGATTGTTATCAACGGCGACCTTGTGTGTACTTGGATGAGTAAATTCAATCAGCTAATGAAATTGTGGTCTTTCCATCAATTGATTATCAAATTGCTTGTATAGTTCAGCTAGCCCATTGCTTTTCCAAAGCTGCACATTTTTGTTTACCCAGGCAGTCTGTGCCTGACCCCTTTCTTGCCTTTCCTAAACGTCCCTTGTTTTACTTGACGTGCACGTAGTCTTTTGAGTCTGGCCAAATACCAGTGAACTTCATGGTCACTTTACTGACCACCCTGTTGAAAATAAATCAGTAAAAAAGCATTTCAAAAGTACAAGAGAAGCCAGTATGACTTTTTCTCTCATGCTGCCCAGTGTAGCAGCCCCAGACACTTGCTGATTTACAAGGTGAACAAAGATGATGTCAAGAGAGGACATTGCTTGCCGAGCAGTGACAAAGAGGAGCTGTGGTTTGCATTTTGGGTAGGGAACACAGAGCAAAGAGCCTCTGGCGAGCACCGGTGAAGGATGGATTTACCCACCTTTTTCCCCCCTAGTTCCCTGTGCCTGTACACAATTTTCGAGCAAGTAAAAGTGTTGGGTTGAAGTCCCTTTGAATTCCAGTCTTCTAGAAAGCTGCTGTGGGCTTAATTATAGGGCAGCATTGGGAGTGTACCTGCTGCTGTATTTGATCGGGAAGTACAATTTATGCTCTTTGCCATAGGTATTTAACACCCACCGAAGCTGACATATGCGTGTCAGCCAGGGGTCAGTACTGGGCCCAGTCCTCTTCAATATATTCATCAATGACCTGGATGAGGGGACAGAGTGCACCCTCAGCAAGTTTGCTGATGACACAAAGCTGGGGGGGGGTGACTGACACACCAGAAGGCTGCGCCGCCATACAGAGAGACCTGGACAGGTTGGAGATTTGGGCAGAGAGGAAACTTATGAAATTCAACAAAGGCAAGTGTAGGGTGCTGCACCTGGGGAGGAATAACCCCATGCACCAGGACAGGTTGGGGGCTGACCTGCTGGAGAGCAGCTCTGTGGAAAGAGACCTGGGAGTCCTGGTGGACAACAGGATGACCATGAGTCAGCAATGTGCCCTTGTGGCCAAGAAGGCCAATGGCATCCTGGGGTGCATCAAGAAGAGTGTGGCCAGCAGGTCAAGGGAGGTCATCCTCCCCCTCTGCTCTGCCCTGGTGAGGCCACACCTGGAGTACTGTGTCCAGTTCTGGGCTCCCCGGTTCAAGAAGGACAGGGAACTGCTGGAAAGGGTGCAGCAAAGGGCTTCAAAGATGATTAGGGGACTGGAACATCTCTCTGATGAAGAAAGGCTGAGGGATTTGGGTCTCTTCAGTCTGGAAAAAAGACGGCTGAGGGGGGACCGTTATTGAAAAACAATGGGCAGACATGATAAAGGAAAAAGAAGGAAGTTCAGTATATTATACCTATGGTTGCATCGTAGTAGGTTGTATTACATGTCTGTGGTGACATTGTAGTGGGTAATATATTTAGCTGTAAAAGCATGGATTATGCTGTACATAACGTCAAGAAATTGGATGATTAAAAGGTGCATTCAATAAATATTTCTCAGTATGTGGAATTTTATAAAATATGAATGCAGCAGTAATATTAATATTGTAACGTTTTTATACCTTTATCAAAAAATTATTTTGCATATGAAGAAATAATATTTAATGTACATCTGATTTATTTGGTAAGGTGACTTTAGTGTCTTTTCATAGTCAAGTGATTTTCCTTTAAATTTGTATGATAATTACTTAGAACCATACGGTTGCCTAGGTTGGAGGGGACCTTTCACATCATCTAGTCTAAACATCAACCTAACTCTGACAAAACCCATCACTAAACCATACCTCTAAGCACTATGTCTGTTTTTCTTTTAATAATTTTTTTTTATGTATTTATGAAGATAAATGTTTTATTTTTATAGTAATTACTGTATTACTCATGGAAGTAAGAGGTATTTTCTCAACACGAGGGTTCCACACTGCAGTACCTGCTTTCCCGTAGTAACACAGTGAAGTATTGTACTGTGCTACCACACAAAAACTTAGACGACTCGGGGAAGTTCTTTCCGCTCTGAAGGAAAAGAGGCTGGAACCCAAACTGTCCAGCTTTCCCTGAGTCCTGTAAGCAGAGGGGCTAAAAAGAGACTACAATTTTCATTAACAGACAGTACAAAATATTTGGAGCTACTGTTGGCATGCCTCCCTCCCACGGGCTCTCTTGCACGTTGCTGCCTAGATCTAGGCAAGAACAAAAGGAACTTACAAAAATGTCAGATAGATTCCACACCTTCCACTCAAAGAGGCTCCAGCTCTCCGACCTACCTCTTTTCCTTCCTGGGGATGTCCACAATAGCCTCTTTGGGAGAGGAGATAACTCTGTTTAGCTGGACAGGGGAAAAGAAACTGTACTCTGTAAATACGTAAGCACTGGGGATGCAGCCTGTGCGTATCCAGGAGCGTGGTGACAAGTTTGTGGGTACTTTCATCCTGCTCTTTGTGGAGCTCTGCAGTGAGACTCCCCTGTCTCTCCAATGTTATCACAAAAATGACATAGCCAGCAGATATATAACTTTGGCTATTTCCATTTTCTACAGATCCATCATCAAGGAGGACACGCATCAAAAATAAAATCCTTCTCTACAGAGAAATGGTGCCTATTTAGGAAAGGTCTTTATATGATAAAGGCTTTTAGTTTAGAGAAAGAAATCTGTTAGCATTACAGAGGTCTGTTCACTTTGGCAGAAGCCTGCTGAAATCAATAGGTTCTGTTTCTTTTACGTATGGAATACTGAATAAGACTCTTAATGATGGAGATTTACCTTTGTAGACTTTACCCTAATGGCATCTTCACTTAATTTTCCTGATAAAACCTTTATTGCAAATTCAGTAACCATTCTCTTTTTTAACAAGGTTGCCAGCCTGCAAATAATTTCAGAGAAAGGATCTATTAATGGGAGTACATTAGCAAAATACGATCCAGCCATGATTTATCTTTCTTGTGTTAACTTTATCTGAGTTAGGAGGGAGTCTGCAATCAAGGTTAATAACTCCTAGTTCTGTGGGCATCGTCACCACCCCTCCTGAAACAGAGTTTTGATTTTGAAGGGTCTAAACCACAATCTTAGATCTTAGAAATCTTAGATCCCACAGCCCGTAAGACACATAAAAAAGCATAAGCACCGAAGCAGGTAGTTTCATGAGAGCATGGACGCTACAGTTGATTTACTGTGTGGTCACTGAGCTGTTCCGTGTGGGGTCCTCTTGTCCATAAGCCAGTGTACAGAAGTGATGTAAAGATTTTCCTTAATGAAGCTCTTCTGCTAAGGGTGTAAAGGAAAAATCTCATTGTTGTAAATGAATGAATTTTGATAAAATGTTCTGAAAGGCTTTAGCCAGAGGCAGAACTATTAGAGAAAATAGTTCAAATAAGTGAAGGTTGGTAAAATTGCTAGCAATTGAAACTGAGTTCCTATTATTAGAGGTATTGGGCATTCTTAAAATTCAGAGTAGTGCTTATCGATACTGCATATAATACTGTTAGCTCTTTTTCAAGCAGATAAGGAAAGTAGCCCTTAGACAAACATTTTGATTTTGTAACTACATTCTGAGACTTCTGGTTTTGATGTTCCCATTTCCTGCAAGCCTACAATGCAGGAATTAGAGGGTTTTTAGAAGAAGTACCTGGGGAACAGCAGGATAATTCTGGCACTCTTCCTTGGGGTTGTCATGCATAAAAACACAAGAATGAACAACCTCCCCCAAATTCACCAAAGCCTGAGCAGCAAAGACAAGCACAGTTAGTCTGTATTGCCGAGGACCTTTCAGCTTCTGCAAAAATTGAAAAGATTTGAATTTTTTCCTTCTGCAGCCATTCCCCAGCTTCTTCCCCAACTCTGTCTTCCCTCCGGCATCCACGTACAAGTTAGTGCCTGGGTGACGACTCTTGCACTGGGCAGCAGAGTCCCTTCTTACAGGAACCTGTAGTTCAGCAGTTCCTCAGGCTGTCCTTGTTACAGATTACTGGGTTTTTTAAGTTGCTAAAATGTGATACCTAAAGGATAGGAGAATTTCAAAATGCTCGACAAGTAAGTGCCAGCACACTTGGATATGCATCAGGAGGCGTGTTTTGATAGGGGTAGGTAGGAGGGAATAGAAGGATAGAGAGTTTTGACCCGTGGCAGGCATCCCAGCCTTTCTCTCCCGGATGTGAACAGCGCGCTTGGCTGTGCCCGTAGCTGACAAGACCTGGCTGCTTGCGCTGGCATAACACGGTTTTTGCACTAATGGGAAAATCTTTTACATGACCAGCCCTGTCTCATAAGCCTTTCTCTGTTCGTAATCTTAAAAGAGAACAGAAGAAAACGCCACCTTAATGTGCAGACCTAGGAATTGGCTTTATTTTAAGAAGCACACATTTCACATTAGTGAGTCGGCAGTGTTGGTTGTGGTGGCAAAGAACGTGTGTGAGAGCTCTGACTGAAGCCCTCGTCCCTACCTATCCCCATCACCTCTAATGACTTTCAGTGGACAGCCAGGATTGCTACAGGCAATAAACGCTTTTATTTTTTTAAGCCCTTGCTGACTTCTTTTAAAGACCCCTGTGTACTTCTTTCCCAGTGCGATGTGGCGCATCTTGCTGATGAACTATTCACTTTTTTTGCCAATATTTTTCTTCTTTTGCCCTTTATGTCTTCTCTGCCACAAATTCCAATTCTTTTGATGTCATGCAGAAATGTATTACTGCTTCACAAAAGTCTCTGCTTACTCTCAATTTCAAACCAGGAAAAATGTAGATGGAGACTTTAACTTGCACCTTCGCTCAGAACACTAAGCCTAGAAATGAGCAAACATTCTTTCAAGGGCTGCAGAGCAAATCTTTTGAGTCTCATCACGTTTTTCATACATTTTCCAGCTGTATTTCATACTGGTACTTTCAGCTTTCTGCACAGTTATACTTTTTTACAAATACTTATACGCAAGAAAGCCCAAAATGCTACTCATAAACCATATTTCTCTTTTTCACGCACAGTAGAAATTGGCTGGTTTGAACATAGATATATTTCAGAAGGTTCCCATATGGAGTGTGTGGATTGAGGAGCAGGAAGCGTTACTGGGCAAGAACCACGCTTTCTCCACACCACTGCCTTGCACCAGTCGCAGGAGCGCTTATGATGTTCTACTACCATCTTCTCTAAACCACTTCAGCGTTCTTCTCCCCGTGTTATCTTCCAGAAAACAGTATGACATGCTACAAATTATATATTTAGAGAAAGGCAGAACCATCTATCAGTTCTGTCAAGAGATATGATGATGTGGATTTTTTGCTTCTAAGTGGTTAACAGTTGCAAAAGGTTCTTTTTAATGCTTAGCACTTTATTGACTTTATTTTTCTTTTTAGTGCATTGGAAAATAAATCTTAAACATTTCTTCTGTTATCTAGCACTTTAAGCCTTTTCATAGCATTTGTAACATCTCTTTGCCAGCACTCCATCTGTGATTTTAGCTTGCAGGAAACACTTTGCAATTCTGTTATTAGCTTAAATGCAGAGAGCTGCTGTTTAAATATTAATTGTAACTTCCCTCATAAGTGCAGTGAAACCCACTGAGCAACTTGTGAAGTTCAATAAATATCTAGGAGAGCGTGTTGTGGGTAGGGCCTGCTCTTAGTCTTAGCTAAAGGTCTTACTTGAGTTAACAGTGCGAAATAGATCATGTCCTGACGTGTGCCGTTTCCTTTCCTCCCCTTACCTCAGTTGCCCTCAGACAAGTGCAACAAAAAGGAAGAAAAAAGAATAATGTAAAACTGCAAACATACTTCTTGCACAGTTACTAGACTTCCTGCTAAACCGAAGTGAGAGGACCACCACAAAAAAAGGTGTTAGGTCCATCATTTGTTTCAATTCCTAGTTATTGGACAAATGCACTTCTAAAGTACTTGTGTGTTACTCTGTCAAGAATCACACTTCAGTAGAGGCATTAGCTTGTGGTTGAGCCCTTCTCCTCTGTTTTCAGTCATGAGCTTCACCCTATTTCATGCCTCAATTCCACAAAACGTACTTTATACTTAAAAAAATAAGAAAATACTCTATGTTTAGAGACATTTCAGTAAAGTGTATTTGATAGAAGTGAGAAACAAAGCAGTTAACACCGTCTGACCAGCCTGTTTTCTGTGGATCGCCAGAGCATTGTAATTGTGATACTCCTATAATTGACAGAAGATCAGCCCCATTAAAATTGTACGTTGTATTTTTCCCTCTCTTCTTCTTCCAGATGGTTATTAATCTTTTATTGGTGAGGTGGTTTGCCTACGGTGTAATCTGAGATTTTTCCTTGTGTCATTTAAGTGAGTTACTTCTCTTTGTGTTTGCAGGTGGACTGAATTTTAATATGTTGAATTCTGTTAATTGCCTGGAATTTAGGTGTTTTTTGTAATATCTTGCAAATGTATAATAACTTTTTTAAAAAATTAAGTAGTACCCATATATTCCTTTTATTTTTCAGCATTCTGTGAAGAGGGGTGCAGGTATGGTGGAACTTGTGTAGCCCCTAACAAATGCGTCTGCCCTTCTGGATTCACAGGAAGTCATTGTGAGAAAGGTAAAGCTTTACGGAAATGCCTTCTTCTTTGGTAATGAGAAATATGATATGCTAAATTAAGAAACAATTACTTTCCATTCTTTCATTCTGCTTGATGTTTTCTCGTCATTGAAGATATGACTGTTCCATAGCTGCCTTTTCCTAACTGAAAGCTAGTCTTAAATTAAACGTGGAAAATTTTAGACGATCAGGGATGTATCTGCTTTTGGTTCCACTGGACACTTTTTAGTTAATTAGAGGGGAAGGCAAATGAAAAATATTTAGTCCCCCTATTTCCTGTGGTGCAAGCTCAAGGTCACTTGCTTTTTCTCCATGTCGTGCAAATTAGACCAGAATTTGGATGCTTGCTTTTCACTTAAAGTTATTGAATTCTTAAGATGTGATTTGTTTCTAAGTCACTGAGGCCACCAAATTTCACAGAATCACAGCCTATTCAAATGTATCTTACTAGTGATGATTTGATCCTGCCTTTTCCCAGATTTTCTTTGCATTTGAAGATTTGCTTCTGACAGCGTCATAATCCGACCTTTCTGTTCATTTCACAAAGATCTGCTTCCTTGTCTACCTTAAATGAGCAGGAAGGGATCTTACAGAATTCCATGTAGGACTCTTAGTAGATTCTTTATACAGCAGATTTGGGATTTTATTTTAGTTGTCATTTATTAAGGTTGTATTTCACTTAAATAACCCAATGATAGAGTTTTTTGCATTGCGTGTTTGTTAATAAACCTTTTGCACTTGCCTTTACTGGTGGAAATAAAGTGCATTCTTAACACAGGTTGCATGATGGATGAGATTATAATTGATGAGGTTTTTTTTAAGGAAGAAAAAAAAACCCCAAACCCAAGAAAAAACTGTTAAAGGATAAGTTAAATCACTGGAACCACTTGTTACCCAGAAATTATTCAATAATTTGTGTGTGGCAGTGTCTGTTTAGTACATTGCTGTTCTGCTATCATACAAAGTAATTTAAGTCCAGTCATCAACAAAGCTGTTTTGAGTAGCTTCTGAAAACTGCTAAAGCTTTTTATGGATGTACTCAAATCACTGCATACTGAAATCCCATAATTCCTAGTTGTCAGCTTTGTTTCTAATTATTTGGGAATGAACTAGGACATTAATATTTTCATATAGAATAAATTTAAGTACTGCATTTTTTTTTTTGCCTGTAGTCTTTTAAATAGAAATAAGCTCCCAAGCCTCCTGACATTCAGCAGTAAGTACTGGTAGTACACAGGGGGAAGTAATACAAGAATTACCTGCCCTAGAGCCCCCCACTTACCATAGCTCCCCAGCCTCTAATCCTGCTATTTACCCTCTCCCAGGTATAGTTTGCTCATTCTTTTCCTAAATTTTTGTTATTCAGAGGAAACAGTACTTTCAGAGGGTTGCAGGATACCTGAGATGTGTCCTATGCATGTGAAAATATGGTACTGCAAGACCAGTATCTGACAAGGTGCATCCCAGTGGCTGATGCAGTTCCAAAGCCATTCTTCATGATATTTGAAAAGTCATGGCAGTCAGGTGAAGTCCCCGGTGACTGGAAAAAGGGAAGTGTTGCAACCCATTTTTAAAAAGGGTGGAAAGGAGGACCCTGGGAACTGTGTCAGCCTCACCACTGTGCCTGGGAAGATCATGGAACGGATCCTCCTAGCAGCTATGCTAAGGCTCTTGGAGGACAGGGAGGTGATTTGAGACAGCCACCATGGCTTCACCAAGGGCAAGTCCTACCTGACCAACGTAGTGGCCTTCTATGATGGAGTGACTATACCAGTGGACAAGGGAAGTGCTATGGATGTCGTCTCTCTGGACTTCGGTAAGGCCTTTGCCACAGTCCCCCAACCACATCTTTCTCTCTAAATTGGAGAGAGATGGATTTTATGGGTAGACTGTTTGGTGGATGAGGAATTGGTTGGATAGTCGCATCCAGAGGGTAGCGGTCAAGGTCTCAATATCCAGATGGAGACTGGTGACAGGTGGTGTCCCTCAGGAGTCTGCATTAGGACCATTGCTGTTTAATATCTTCCTCAATGATATAGACAGTGGGATCAAGTGCACCTTCAGCAAGTTTGTGGATGACACTAAGCTAAGTGGTACAGTTGACATGCCTGAGGGACAGGATGTCATCTAGAGGGATCTGGATAAGCTCAAGAAGTGGGCCCATGTGAACCTCATGAGTAGTCCAGGGTGCTACACCTGGGTCGGGACAACCCCTGGTATCAATACAGGTTGCAGGATGAAGGATTGAGAGAAGCCCTGCTGAGAAGGACTTGGGGCTACTGGTGGATGAAAAGCTGGACATGAGACGACAATGTGCACTCGCAGCCCAGAAAGAAACCATATTCTGAGCTGTATCAAAAGAAGTGTGGCCAGCAGACTAGATAGAAGGAAGAAATGTTTTATGTTGAGGGTGGTGAGACACTGGCACAGGTTGCCCAGAGAGGTGGTAGATGCTCCATCCATGGAAACATTCAAGGTCAGGTTGGACGGGGCTCTGAGAAACCTGATCTGGTGGAAGATGTCCCTGCCTAGGGTAGGAGTGTTGGACTAGATGGCCTTTAAAGGTCCCTTCCAACCCAAACCATTCTATGATTCCGTGATTGCCCAAAAGTGCCCTGCCTACTCAGGAGCCGCTGGCTTTAGGCCAGCTTTCAGCTCGACTGCCTCTGTTTCTTTCACCCATGAATCTTAAAACTACCTTTTGTGTTACAGCTGTAAAGGGACTTTCATAGCTAGAACACAGAGTCTTTAAATTGTTGAAGTGGTGGTTTAAAATTGATAAGTGGATGACATAACCGTTGTTGACTCCTGTATTTTTCATGTCTTTTGTATTGTTTTGATCTAAAATATGAGTTAGCACAGCAAGTAAAGGAAGCATGGCAGGTATGGTACTCTCATTATATCAAGAAATTTAGAGGTAGATGTCAGAAAGAGCTAGCTTCTGTGTATAAAATCTATACGACTTGAACCAGAAGGAAGTTTATTTTTTTCTTTGGAGACCTATAGGACTTAGCAGTATGCTACAAGTCAAGTTAATGATGGTGACTTTGAGAAACCTGATGTGCAGACTGGTTTGAAAATGATTAAGGCTTTGCATATGAGCGGTTGTCACATTTTTTGTGGCAGAGGGTTTGAAAACTTCAGCAGATATACCTTATGGCCTATGCATATTTCAGTGGCTAAGTGCGTATCAGATCTATGTGAGAACACCTTCAGCCATCTGAAGGTGCATGTCCTGGAAAAACTAGATGTTCAGAGTAGAGAGGTGAGGAGCACCTTGGAAGCAGTTTTCCCTTTGCTTACCTGCTTGCTCCTCAAAGATGCAGTGCCGTCAGGAAGAGGGGGCAGTTCAATAAAGACCTCCCTCACAGTATCGTTGCAGTTTGCTGCAGTGTTTTTAGAGGACGTCTAAAGTATTCAAAAACCATATTCGTTTGGGTTTTTTTCCCTGTTGGCTGTAACGTTAGAAAGAAGCTCTTCGTTATATTTAACATACGGTAGCAGTCCCTCAATCATTATGACACAGACCAAAGACGCTGAAATGGTGGGACATCACTTTAAATCAAAGCTTAAATGTTCCTGGTAAAACCTTGTCTGATGGAAGCTCGTGGTGAATTGATGCATATCAGAAGTAAAATGATGTGTTTTGGTAATGTATTCTATTCGCCACGGTGCATTTAAAAATGTCCTTCAAACCGACAACACAGCAATTCCTTATACATTATTTGTGAGCTGAAAGGACTCGTCACTGGCTAAAAACAGTGTGACCCAAATTGGCTTCGACATCATGTAAAGGGGAAAATGAACCAGAAATTAGAAATGTTGTTGAAAAGCAGGTGCGTTTACTTCTGCATATGAATCATATATTACTCATCGTTTCTGACTGCCTGGCTGAAATGATGATATGAGGTTAATTAAAAATTCAGAGATATTTGAGAGGGGTAGGATTTAAGTTGGTAATTTACTCAGGTGAAATTAAAATACACATTTAAGGCTTATGTACAAATGCATAATTCAACATGCTGCTAAGAAGAATTAGCTCTTGCCAGTTGCTTTGCCTGAAATGAGGAATCGTCGTAACGGTTGTGGGGCTGCCATTTCTTTTTGAAGGTGAACTGCAAATTGATATCCAGGGATACTGTCAAGTAATTCCTCTTTCCATCCATTCTTTATAATGCTGTTTCTTTATGTGCTTGGTGCTTCGTACAGAATTTTTATCGTTTTCTATTTAAGATCTGATTCTGTCTTCTGATCAATTTGTTTGTTTTGTGATTAGCTGGCCAGGGCTGAAATCAGTGATCTCTGTGATCATTACCATTTGTGATCATATTTAACACAGTTGTGATACCTGTGCTGGAAAGTTTTTATGTTAGAATTTTTTGCTGACGTTGCTGTATGGTTCCAGCATGTATGTGCCTGACGGCTGAGCTGGAGAGGTGCATCCTTAACTGTGTGTAACGTTGTTGGCTTAAGCCCAGGTGCATCCTTGGCAGGGACCCCTGTTAAGGGCTTCCAAGAGACAATTTGGTGTGCAGAGAGGAAAGCAAACGTGGTACTCTCAGGGAGTTGTTGTCAGCGTGGACTCAAATGCCCTGATTTTCCTTCCAGTGAAGTTTTCTCCACCTCATATTTTTGCAACATTAAAAAAACCAAATCCCATCATTCCTTGAGCTGCTTTTCTCTCTCCGTGGCGAAGCCACGGGTCAGTGGAGTTTTAATGCTGGTTTTGTAGACAGGTTTTGCTGTTATTCTGTGTTTGTGGCATGTTAGTCACTACTGTCACTGATGAAGTGGTGAGGATGAGATAGACAGGACGATCAACGATATCAAAGGCAGGAGTAAACGGATGATTGAGTGCCTCGAAATTGCAGGCGTTCTTTGAACACCTCCCTGCATGTGGTAGAGTCCTGTGCATGGGCCTGAGAAATACAGACCAACTTCTGTGCACCTCTGGGATGGTGACCAGTGGTGGCAGAAATCTCAACTAAGGGAGTCGGTTACAATATCTGTCTGTGCAAATTATAACTTTGGTCAATGAGCAGGAAAATGGCAGGAGGATTTGAGGCAGTGGGTTCTCGGTTAGGGAATATATATCTCTCTAATTTTTTTTTTTTTTTTTTTTTTTTTTTTTTTTTGCAATATTTTTTGTAAAGCTTCAGGAAGGCTTTTGGCAGTGGTGGGGCATCGCCTCCAAAAGGGATTCAAAACAATTGCACCACGTCTTTGCTCCCCTGGCTCGTGAAATCTACTGTCTGAGCTGGTACGCAATGAATGGGCAATAGGGTTCTGGTAGATTAGGATGACATTGTGTAGGCTGGAGATCAGAGAGGTAAATATTTTTGTGGTAGCTACATGTTTATTTCTCACTGAATGATAGAACGCTGTCAAAGAGTTACCTGCTGATTGTGAACAGTCAGAAGCAAGGGTAAGTGAAGCATCAGGATGTGATAATTACTGGCGTTATTCTTTCTGTTGTTTTGGACTGTGTACAAAAGATTGTCTGATATTGGGGTGAGAGGTCATTTTTCAGTGTGTACCATGGCTGAGAAATGTGCTTTGAATCCCAATAATTATATTGAGAGTATGAAAAAAACCCAAACAAATCAACCCTTGCAGCGTTGCACTAGTTACATATGGATTCTTCAGTGCAGTCACAGATTTCACAGGTGTGCAATGAAATGTTGCTGTGCTTGTATCTTGAAATTGGATATGTCGTGTATACTCTGTGAAAATGAGGAGGTCTTCAGCTGATTTGTTTCATAATAGTTGGCAGTATCTGGAGTTATTGTCTAAGAAGTTGCATACTACTTTGTGTACTCATCTCTTCAATTGCTTCTTCTGGAGTATATTGTCTTCTGCAGTTCTTTGGTTAAATCTCCCTACAGTCTGTATTCCTTTGGACCCTGGAGATAGAAAAGAAAAAAAAGTGTGACTTGTCTTCCATATGCTATTTCTTTTATTCCTGAGCTGGATCAATCTTTAGGTGTGTAGCTATCAAAGACATTTCAGTTGAGGAACTTGGTTAAAAAAAAAATAAGCAAACCTAAAGCAAAGCAGAGAAAGAGATTTTTCAGTGAGTACGGTAAGCTAAATGTCAAAACTCCCTACCTTTCTCTATCTGAGATCTTTTGTAGAATACAAAGCGAGGTTTATTTTGGGAAACAAACCAGCTGGGCAGCTGTGGGCACAAGGCTTTGCATGAGATTGTTTCTAAAGCCTCTCATTTCAAGGTGAGGCAAAGCCAGTGTAGTGCCAGGTAGGAGGGGTGAAGTGAAGATGCTTATTGCAGCAAACGGTGATTGTGGTTGATGTGACACTCCTGAGGGTGTGACAGATCCAGAGAAGGCAGATGCTCCAGGTGGCTGAGGTTACCCTGCTCCATTTGCTGCCAAGCTGTTTACACCATTTGCCCCAGCGGTGCTTATCGCAAAATGGCAAGGGGTGATATCTTAATGTGATAGAAGAAACAAAGCTGTCATTTGTAAAGATATCAGGGAATAGATCAAAGAATATCTGCTGGAAAAATCTGATTAAGACCGTCTCTGAGGATCAAGGGGACATCTGTCTGCGAATCAACAAATAACTCTCAGTGGAAGAAAAAAGTTGTTCTATCTCACAATGCCAAGCCAAAGAAAAGTGAAACTGCCCAGACCAAGAACACCATTCGTCCCCCCCCAGCTGAGCATAGCATGAGGAGACTGGCCTCGGTTTTGTAGTGCTTACACTGCTTCATATACTGTAAAAGATTATTTTTAAAAGGCGGGAAAAACACTAAGCAGACACTGGGTTTGGATTTTGGTGGGGTTTTGTTTTGTTTTGTTTTGTTTTGTTTTTTTCTTTGGTCCCCAAAGCTTGCACTTAGAAATTGGGTAGTATTATATTGCTTATCCTGGCTGGGATTATGCCCGCTGTTCTAGGTTCCTTCGCTTTTAATTTCTCCCCTCAAACTCCATTTTATTCATCCTGACCAATGGCTATATCCCAGCCGGACAGGTCAGATATTGCTGAAGGATGCAGTTTTATCCACACAAGAGAAATACAACATTTAGCTAGTTGACATTTAATTTGCATTTAGATTCATGCAAAACAATGTCATCAAGAGGTAATTTCTGTTGATCGAACTTTATAATGCATGTAAGATCCAAACCCAGATTCTAAAATCTTTATTCTCTTGCCTTAAACATTAAGAAAAATATCTTGTGAAGACCCATGATAGAACTTATTATAGAGCTTACAAAAATAGCTGCTATGTTTTATTATTCCTTAGTTACCTTAGTAGAGAAACGAAAATACATGTGATATTTAAAGAAACGAATGGGTGTGATTTCATGAAGTCAGTGGCTTTGCATCTTCCTTTTGTAATGGAGCAATAGATTTGACTCCTTCACTCTCTCTTCCTTGCTGAAAAGTAGGCAATGAAAAATCTAAAAGGAAAATGACAGTAAAGTGCTTTGTAAGGAAAGGAAAAGAGCGGTGACATTTAGAAGGAGATTGATGGCTCACCTAGACCTCCAGTGATAAAGAAGCAATTAACAGAGGGAGAAACTCCAAACAGAATTATGCCCTCTCATGTAGATTCAGGTACCCTGCCAAGGTGTTGGATAAGTAACCCATGTTCAGTCTCTTAAAAGGTTGTTAGCAATTGTCTTGAAATTAGTGATGGGTGGTCCTTGTAGCAGTGTGGCGTGAACTGATTGCATTTATATTAAAAATCGACACTTTTATTAGTGAGGACTCATAAACATAGCTTTCATAGAACCAGTTGAAAGCAACATGGCTCTTTAGTGCATCATGATTTAGTGACTGGTTCAGTCAAGTTCTACATGAGAAGCAGCCACTGCCACAGTTGAGCTGAACTTTCAAGAGGCCCTTCACAGAACAAGGCTCCATAAACTCTTGAAGTTTAAGAAGATGCTGGAGTGCAAGAGCACCATTTTATGAATGCTTACATGAGCTGTACCAGTTGGAGTGTCTCTGCAAGCATCCTCCCCCCAAACGTGTTCTGTGGGCCCCCTGTGTCCCCATTCCCAATGTCACTAGCTGTATGTGGCAACCACTGGAGTCAGCCAGCTGTTGTCTGGCTTGGAGTAACTTCCAGAGCAAAGCGAAGGGAGAAGTTGAGTGGGAGTCCTTGTGTTTCCCTGGGGATGGGCTGGCTGCACGTCCTGCTCCTTGGGGAGCCTCTCGGCAAAGATAACACTCCCGGAGTTCCACCTTACACTTCTTGGGCGCTGCCACACAGCGACACAACTTTGTGAAGGAGAACTTCTCTTTCGGTGCCGAAGAGATGCATGGCAAAAGGATACGGTGCTTTTCCATGGATTGCATGTAACTATGCGAATGGAGGGATGCTTGTAGGGTTTGTTCCCATAATGTGCCTGGAAGATGCAGAGCAAGGCGCAGGGGGCGAAGACAGTATTCACAGGCAAAAAGGAGGTGCCTGTCTTTCTGCGGTGAGAGAAAAGCGTGCTGTGAGCAATATCGGCTATTTTAGCTAAACAGGTAAAAATTGTTAGGGCCCCTCTTTGCCCCCTACTTGGTACTTGGAAATCACTGGGGGAAAGGGAGGTTTGTTTATTCCTGTTTTCTTTGTTTGTTTCGGCTGCTGCCGCACACAGAGTGTTAGATGTTTATTCATCCATAAGTTCTAATTATGTAGTACAGGAGGAACATCATGTTTAGAAAGATACAGGTGAACTATTCTAAGCTATAACTATAAAAGCCCCATATTGCCTCTGGACTTCCTACAGCCCTCAGCCTACGTAGCTGAATTTTGTGCAAAAGCGTTGCTTAAACCGAGGTGTTGGAATTTGTTCCCTGCTGGAGACCATGTTGCTTTGGCCTTTTCTTAAAGTGCCCCATCCCTGACGAAGCGTTCATCCGGTTTATCACCAGGAACATCTCCCACAGCTTCTGTGCAGTCGTGTCTGCTCCAGCTTCCTCTCGGATTCTGAGGACCAGGCAATGGGATTTAAATTTATTTCAAGTGGCAGAATCACCACTTGAATTATATTAAAGAAAACAGAGAACCACAAAGCACTCAAAAATGTGAGCAAATATTTATATTTGAGCAACTAGATACATTCATACAGTAATGAAATTTCCATTTTGCAGCTAAGAAGTTTCTGTATATGAAGCGTTTCTTGTGATGTGCTGAGCTGTACAGAAAAGACAGTTGCTTTAAAATACCGACTTGGTGATGACTTAACTACAAACCATATCTCTCATTTTGCTACGGTTAATTTTAAAAAAACTCAACAATTCTGCTTTGAGTGCAGTGCAGTAATGCCAAAGTTGTAACCTAGTTTGTCAGGACATTCTGACCCCCTTTTTTGGTTCTTCCAGGCAGATGCCTACATCAGTGAAAAATAGAATATTTCAAAGGAGAAGTATCAGAACAGGTAGTGGACTAACTAAATATTAAATAAAAACTACCTCAGTCTGTCCAACTACAGGCAGTATTTAGGGGACATTACTACGTTTAATGAGCTCTTTGCCACCTTCGTTTTTCTTATTAATAGCCAGCTCTGGACTGGAGAATCAACCATGAGTATTTAAATTTGCTGATAACCTAGAAACATAACTCGAGATGTGCAGAGAGGTACTTACATTTTTTAAGACAGAAATCCTCTTGGTTTCAGTGGGAATTTTGCCTGAGTGGAAGCCTTGGGATAGGGTACAATTGAATCAGGTGAAATGAAAAATAAATGGCTCTAGTGAAATAAAAGAGCATTTAGAGTGGGCTTTTGATGTGGAACAAGCTGTGTTAGTTGCAGTTACCAATGATAAATACGCCATGTTTAAGTCATTGGTCTATGGTACAAGTCTAACTAGCTAATCTACGAGTAAGAGCCTATTCACACTGGGTAGAGAATTCAGTCTTTTCAGAAAATTTGTACAGCTCTGAGAATTTTACTGTATAGAGCCCCATTTCTACTGAAGTTTAATACAGTGAATGCTAACATATTTCATGAGTGATCTCACTGAAGTTAATCAAGGTGTTGTGAGAGAAGATGTGCCTCAGTCATCAGAACTAGCATCAGAAAACAATTTCTTTAGAGAAATTATGTGACGAGTGAAAGGAATGGAGCAAAAAACCCAAGCTGAAGCTGTAGAGGTTATTGTGTATTTAATTCTGCCAAAAAGTCGGTTTTCCTGCTTTTTTTCTTTTTTAACTTAAGATTTTTTTCCCCCTGAAAAACTGTGGCATGAGAAGAACACTTGAAGATGACGGAAGTCATGCAACAGGAGAAACAAGCAGGTGTAGCCAGCAAGATCTTTTCCCATGTTGGTAGGAATTCATCACCAGAAAAGCAATAGCCACCTCCGCTTGCTTTCATTGGGCTGACACTCAGAGGAAGAGATCGTGTCCCCGTTCATATAACCCTTGGAAGGTGAATAAAATGGCATAAATCACTTTCTCTCTTACGTGATTTATGTAGATTGCTGCTTATGTGCAATGAGGATAAGTAATCAAATTATTTTCCTTTAGGAGTCAGGGTGAAAATGTGAATTAACCCCTTGTTGACGGGAGTATCATCCTTTCTTTATTAACTGAGGTAGCCTCTGTAACGTCTACAATTTTGTTGAATTTCAATCCTTTTGAGTATCTGTTTTTGTAAAACTAACACCCATGGTTTTCAACAGTTTGCCCCAGGAAGATTGCAGAATTGGGTGGTTGTTATACAACACTACAGTGAAAAAAACCTTACAACAGGAGGAGGTAGCTCTTTGCAAATTCTGCTGAATTAAAATCAGTGTGCGGACTCAAGAAAACAAGTTCTCCTTTAGGAACGTACTCGTGTATGTACAGAGAAGAAATGAAATAAGAAGTTTTGCTGATAGAGAACCTTAACAAACTTTCTTTTCCCCTTCCAAAGCTTATTCTGTATCAGGTGAAACATTTTTGTTGTTGTCTGTAGTCTGTTTGATAGTGATGTGTCTGTTCTGCTGCAGAAAGTACACGAGATACCCGAAGACCGACTTTCACAGTGCCCTTTTTTCTGGATAATCCACCATATCATGCCTGGTGAAATACCAAAAATTCAATAGAGTAATACCTGTTGGGTGTGAAAAGGGTCTATGAACCTCTATCCTAGAAAGTGGGGCATTAAAGCCTATTCTAGATTCAGAGTTCACTAACTCACTGTGCAGGTTCGTGTTGCTTTTGGTAGGCTTTTGTTCATGCCTGTAGTCCCCAGAGAAAGAATATGCAAGATGTTAAAGTAATACTGTGCTTAATGTAAGGTACATATGAAGCATAGAAGCAACTTGGATTGTTCTCATTGAACGTTTTCTTTACTAGTTCCCTTATGATTGAAGTAGCTTTAAAATAACAGTCATGTTCAAACTCAAGCAACTATGCGTCAAAGTTATTTTCAAACTTTTTATAATGTTATGATAAAAATCTGTTCGGTCCTTCACATTTGCAGAAATAGAGTTTTTCCTAAATACATCAATCATTTTTTGCTCTTAAAAAGAGAACCTCTGATTTAGCAATCCTGGCAGTTCAATAGCTGGAGTTTTCTACTACTTAAGCTATGTAACGTCTGAATTATTTCTTTCAACATGTAATATCTACTAAGTAGATCAGTCATTTCAGAGACAAATGTAAATGGTGTAGGTTTAAGTGAAAGAATGAAATCCCCTTTCTTACTCGATTTTTTCTGAAGAGACATTCTCTGTAGCTGACAGTCTAATCTTTGGAATGGTACTCATTTATCTTTTGAATGAGACATGAAATGAAAGCCCTAAACACTTCTATTCATTAAAGATCCAGTTGAACCAGTATCCTATTTCAGTCAGGTAATCACATTCTGCCTTCTTTACCAATGTCGGTCAGGAAAATTACTCATTTGAAATAGCTGTCTGGCTAAGCATGGAGTGGCACCATGCCTTAACTTCAGAGATGGCTACGTTTCTGTGATAGATTACAGATTCTTACAGCTTTTGATGGCAATTACATGGTTTTAAATGTGAATGACTCTTAGGTGGAGTACAAGTGTGTAGGTGTGTGAGGATGAGCTCAACTCATCCACTGTCCTTCTTGTTGCGCTGTCTTGGAAGTAGTGATATCTCTGATCTGGACGGCACAGTTCACCAGGGGCAGTTCATAGGTTCTTGCACACCTACCGCATCTTCTTATGGTAAAGCTGGTAGGCAGTGGGGCTCTTTGAGCTGAGAAAAGCAGAGGGGCACTCAAACTCTGCTTAGGATCCCATGCGTCACCCTTGCCATGTGCTGGAGCCACCCAGCTTCTTTATAATAGCCTACTGGTTTATTGCCAACTTGGGCTGTGTAGGTACTCCTTGGTTTAAGAGAGATTAAATAATTGTTCTCATTTCCAAGATAGTATTTTAACAAGTAGCCAGATGGGTCGGTCCTTTTGCAGTTGAGCCATTGACCTTGAAAGCCAATGCAAGTTTTCAGGCTCGGAAGTGTGAAATAGCTTTGTAGCCATGAGGAACAGTTTGGTTGTTCTTGAGT
Organism: Alca torda; assembly: GCA_008658365.1. NCBI lineage: Eukaryota > Metazoa > Chordata > Aves > Charadriiformes > Alcidae > Alca > Alca torda. The sequence continues at coordinate 65,466,498 of CM018080.1, read as the reverse complement.
GTTACCGAAAGATCGAAACTGGGCTGCTGTTGATCAGTCAGAAGGTATGGCCAGGACATGTATTTTACTTGCTTACATGACCACTTAAGAAGACTGAATTCCAATGAAGAGGTGTTCTATGAAGATCTCCTAGGTTCCCGTCCGATGATTTGGAGCACAGCTGGTACTACAGTATGGGAGAGATGTTTAGCTATTAGTAATGGTTTATGTAAGGAAAAAATTCTCTCTGGCAATTCTTTGTGATTATGATTCCTAGAAAGAAACTGAGTGGTTTCTCTGTTTGTTTTTTTTTTTTTTTTTGGTTGGTTGGGTTTTTTCTCTTTACCATAGGCTGAGTAAAAAATGTCCCATGAGCTGTCAGCCCCTGCAGAAAGTAAGTTGAGTAGCGTGACAAGACAGTTGTTTTTTTTCTGCCATATACTCTGTGGCTTTCTATAGCAGCTGTCCTGTCCACCTCTTGTGACAGCCCTAGCTCTGGAAAGTTTATCAGTCTGCCCAAAATGAATGAATTAGTGTCTGCTAAATCCTGTCTTTCTGTCCCCCACCTGTAAATGGTTTTTTTCTTACCCTTGGAATGTCCAGCAAGGAACTCTTCAATTCTTTCTGTTAACTGCGTGGGGAAAGTAGAGATTTAATTCATACCTCAGAAATTTTCTTCCGTTTTCTCATCTGAAATCTTACTTCTCCTCCAACTTTTATGGAGTTCACAGCTGATGCAGTTTGAAAGGTGTGTGCGCTGATAGCAATAACAACTCCCTCAGTGGCCCCATTAATCATTTATAGGCTAGGGAGTCAGATACTGTGTGATAATGCCTAGCTAGTCCTAAGGCCTCCCTTTTGAGATAACTGTCATGTGTTTCTTTTTTGAAGAGAGCTTTGATTTTTTTTTTTGGTGTATGTCTCCCCTCCCCCCATCTTTCCTCAGCAGGCTTTATTAGGTGTATTCATTACTGAATAAGATCAAAGTAAGTTGCACGTGTAGATGGATGGCGGTAGGTCACTGAGGATAGAGAATCTGATCAATAATGACCAGAATTTCTTGATATCTAATGTCTGTCTCACTGATTTGACTGTGGGGGATATTTTCACGTCCTCCCATGGTATATAGTTTACAAATGTAAAAAGAATTAAATACAAAATTACATAAGAAGGAGATAGCCCGTTACTTGTCCAGCTGCCACAAGAAGACCTATCTTTCTGTTAAAGTTGTAGGTTTTCCTAAGTGTTCCTTACTGGGTATTGAATAAAGTAACTGGTGTGTTAAATCCATTATTATATCTTCCTGTTCAGCAAAATGAAATTCGTCGCTTCTTGTCACATCCCACTTTCAGGAAAGGGGGGGGGTGGGGGGGTGAGGGACCTCAGATGCATAAATTCCCAACGGCACGGACTAAGGTGAGATAAATCTCAAGGTCCATATACAAACATTTATTATCTTACTAAAATTATTAGTATAGGTCTTAACAAGTCCATGATAATTGGTTAGGTATATAACAAATTATGGCAAATGGTGAGGTATGCACCGTGTTACTGAACAAGAGGTATAGAACAGCTTATGGCCAGCGGTACTTAAGGTTGTTATTTAACAACTCTAACCATTACTTAACAATTCTAAGAGAAAAGAGGAACTGAGGGATAGAGAAAGGAAAATACAGAGAAAAAGACAGAAATAAAGAGATCACTAGTCCTGGTTCCAACGTCTTTTTCGGGGAATCTTCCCAGGCATAATCTTCTTCTTTTGTTTCTTCTTTGTTCCCTCTTCAGGGGCACTTATTTTCCCCTTTTATGTTTGCTGAATTAGCATGGTCCACCCCCCTTGCTGAGGACAGCCTTGTCTCAGGTTTCTCCCTTCTCCCAGGTGACGTGTAGCATGACTTGGGTGGAGGGACGAGTGCCATAGTTTAGCATGTTTAGCATGATCTTTATAATCTTCATTAGCATATGCAGGCATGTGCACTTTCATATGCATTTCGTGGATAATGAAGCAAAGGTCACTCATCGGACACAATGGCCTCTAGAACTGAGAACTAGCAAGCTCACCACACAAGTGGCAGAACTATCTTGTCTTCAAAAGGCAGTTCTCCCATGCTTTCAGGTGCCAGAAGTGTTAGCCTTATCAGTTCTTTGAAGGCCAGGCCTGCATTATTTATTTCCTTGCATTTGAGGCATTCCATTGAAGGCTTGGAGGGCCTTCTGCCCCTCATCAGGGAATTTACAGTCTGTCTCTTACGCTTCTTAGTCCATTTGCTGAATGGTTTCAACAGTGAACTGATTCACTGTAAAAATAAATTGCAAATGCTCCTTTGGAGGAAAGTCTTCCAGGGATAAGGAACATCCAAAATGGGAAATGTAATACTGTTGACATTGCTACTGTGTTGACTTTTGTGGAAAAGTGGAAGACACCTCACTTCATTGCATTTAATGTGATTTTTTATGAATGCTAAATTCAGTCTAGCTGAAGAGACATATATAGTATATTCACGTTTCTAGATTTTGTGTTTTACTCTTCTTGACATTACTGTATATTAAGTGCCAGTCTTAAGGGCAGAGACAGTTTTTCTAAGTCAAATTGAGAAATAAAATTAGGAAATAATTAAGGGAAGACTCTCGTGTCTATCAAAGTTCAAAATTACAAATTCCATAAACTACCTTAATGAGCAACAACAGATTTCAGTTTTCCACTGAAGGAAAGATAGTATTTTTGAGACACGAAGAAAAGGGTCCAACCAAACCAGGAAGTAAGTCCTTACTTTTTTTTTTTGTTTTCCCTATTAGAATATATCACCTTTGAGTACAAAACAAACATGATACCTAAGGGCTGACCATATCTGAGCCATAATGTAAACCCCAAAATACTTTGCGAAGATATAAAGCCTTACGGGCTTTCTGGTTTCCATAATCTTTTGGTTTATACTGACAGTTGTATTGAAACAGGCTGAGAATCTTGACCTACTAAATTTGGTGAAAAGGGATTTTATAAAATCTCGGTTTATTTTACAGAGTCATAAAAGGCTTTGTCAGTCTTTACCCCACTGAGTTGTCTTACACCATGAGTAGTCATCTTGATTTCAGTTGTCTAGTAATGATGTAAAGCACAGCTTGGTGTAAAAGCAGGTGGCTGAAAATGCTAGCCAAGGATAAATTAATCCAAAAAGCATAATTAATAGAAGGAATATACAGCGGTAATATGTTTTCATAACAACATTTTGAAAGTAACATTTTATTCAGAATATCTGAGTCATTTATCTGATGTTATAAACATCAACTTTATGAATATTGGGGTATATTGTAAGGTTGTGGTTTGTCTTTTTTTTTTTTTTTTTTTAACAATTTGTGTAAAGCATAAGAATTATCCTTGGCTCCTTCCCAGGTCAGTAAGTAATTCTAAATTTCTGGACTCAAGATGAAGCTATTGTTTGATCCTCAAAGTTCAAATTGTTTAGTGACAAAGATGCACTGGCTGGAACTCGGAGGCACTGAGTACTTTATTTCATGGCTATGAAGATTTTGGCTGGATGAATTTTAATTTTTACAAGAAAAAAAACCCTTGTATTAGTGTAGAGTGTTGTAAAGTGTTTCAGGTACAGATGTAAAGAGAGAAAGAATGCCCTGTAATGTTGTCGTTCTGACGAACCGGATCAGGCGCACGCAGAAACTAAGTTATGCTTATTGAGGAATGTAAGCACAGAAGCCACACGTGAGAATAAAGGGTCTAATTCCAGCCTTTCTGTCTCGTGTATATCGTATATATATTGGCACATTACGTGAATATTTGTACTGTTTGGGAATGCTGTCACAAGTAAGGCACAGAGCATCTTTACTCTAGATTATGTGGAAAAGCATACCGTCTTTAAGTATGTTTGGAGTGTTATTAGTTTATTTTTACAGCATAGAAGGAGGATGGAAGAAGGGGGAAAAAAACCCCTTGACATTCCTGAAAGTTGATTGAGGAGTTAGCGTAGAACTTATTTTTTGAAGTGCATTGCATGACTATATATAGTCTGTTTGTAATCCCATTTAGGGACTATAAACAAGAAAAAATACATTGAGAAGTTATATATTTTACGCAGACTTTCGCAGTAGATTGCAATTTTGAGCAGGTCAGCCATAACGATGGAACTTGATTGTCATGTTGTTAATTTAAAACAGCATCTTTTTTTGTCGTACCCTATAAAACAGCACTAACACTAGGGACCCGTTTATAGACAGAGAGATTATTTCCTCTCTGGAAACAACTGTTAATGAATTTGTCATATAAAAGGGGTGGTGTTTATAGTTGTTTATCCATTGTAATAATTAGCTACTTTATGAAATTCCCTGCAGCCGTTCTCCTAAGACACCAGGCACACGAGTTATAAGGCAAGGGGTAAACAAAGATCTGGTATAAAGTCATCGCAAGTCTTGGGTTCCCTTCCATGACTAAAGATCCTGGGGATTTGGCGAGGTCATCTTTAAGGATACAGCTGTCTTAAGACAAACGGACAAATGATTTTCTGTTTCTTTAGGTTTTTAAAAGCCAAGGTAAAGCCTCCTTAAAAGACAAGTTTATACTGGAAAGGTGAATTGATTACTCTGTTATTAAGGCCTGACTTGGCTGTACATGGTTCCTCCTACTTTCTGAAAGAAAATCACAAGCAATCCCTTTAGTTGCACCTGTATGTTTTGTGGATATGTAATATATGTATAATACAGCTTGTATTTGACTGAAGTGATGTCTCTTTTAAGAACTCCTGAGAAAGGAGTGCAAAAATTGCTTGTAAATGTTGGCAGATAATCACAGTATTCATGAATTCTCACTTATTTTTCTTCTACTTCCCTCTCAAAAATACCCAGTGTTGTCGTGAGCATTCTGTTGCTTCCAGAAAATAATTTGAAAGTGAGATAATCTGATCTAAATTCAGTGTAAATATAAATACTGCTAAAATATGCTTTCAAGACTAACGTAGGATTATATGTATGCTGTGGGGTGTAGGTCATTGCTTGTTTTGAGAAAACAAGCATTTCTGTGTCTAAGTTGTACATCACAAATTCTGAACCGTAATTTGTGATTTCTGTATATGTTTGCTCTGTGGAGATCAGTACAGAAAAAATACTGCGTAGTTCTGATGTAGTTTTCTTGTGTTTTCTAATAACATATACCTGTGCTGAAACAACGTATCCTAGATCTGTGGAACGAGGCAGGTGAGTCTGGCTCGCCTTCATGGGGAGAGCTTCTTGCATAGTAGTGAAGAAGTGGAATAAAAATCATATTTTCATTATTCTAGTTCTGGGTTTTATCCGTGCAACCTTCATGCGTGCATATACATTTAGAGTGGCTTAGGTGGGAGAAGGGTGCTTGACAAAGGACATAGGGGCTGCACCATCGGGTAAAAATAACTGAGGAAAAGAGAACTCATGGCATTTTTCGGCTGGTCTTCCTGTGTGCGTTGGTGTCAGAGGCAGCACCATTAGTTGCAATGCTGGTGTCACGATTTTTACAAGACCTGTGGCACTTTTCCAAAATGTTGTTTCTCTAATAGCACCTCCGTAGCTGTGAAGTCAGCTCCGCGAGAAAACAACACGCTGATACGGTGCAAAACACTTCATAGTTATCTGTGTAACCTTCTCTCTGTGATTTATTATTTTAGCCAGATGTGGATAATGAGAATATAAAATCCCTTAAGATGATTATATGAATGGCCAAATGTGCGTGTTGGGTAGGCTTGCATCAGGAAGGACTGTGAATTCCTTTTCTTTGGAGCTGAGGAGGGTGTCTGCAATGCTTGAAGAATAGTAACTGAGCGGTGGAAAGAATTAAGATGCTCTTGAATTGTGATTTTTTTTTTTATTATTTTTTTTTTTTACTTTTGCCTCTTTAGTTAGATGGATTACATGGTCACGTGGGTAGATAATGTAGCATAGATAATTATATCCTTGTGGTGCTTCATAGATCGAGCTTTTTGATTTCATTGTTCATTTGCTCTGAGCAGTGATACTGAGAGTATTACAGCATTTAGATGTGAGGATTTCTAAAATGATGAAGCAAATTTGGTTTCAGACTGTAAACATGTATTGTAACTGTGTAAGAATTATCAAGTGAATAATACTGTGAAAATATTTTGGATTTAAAGAACCCTAACAAGCCATATATTGGACTTCTTACTGTAATTTAGAATTCAGTATGAAACCCAGCTTATTAATATTTAAAAGGAGAGTCTTTTCTCTAAAAATCAATGAGTAGATGTAATTATTTGTTTTAGCAAGGAGGTTTAAAAATGAGAAATTGTCTACTGGTGTGGAACTGTCCTAATGCCGCTGGCTATGAATATATTATAGAGCTATATCTTTATAGAAAACATTTCTGCCCTGTCATCTTCATTTAATACAGTCATTTTCTGCTTTATTCATTTCACCTGGGTTAAATTTTGTTTACACTGTAATGCAATTTAAGTTATTGAATATGATTCTCATAGGCCCCTCACTCTGAGAGACAGATATAGCACTAGCCTGCAACTTGCCTTTGCTTTTCATGTCTTTATTGCTGAAATCTGCTTACATCAGAAGTCTATAAATAATGAAGCTGGCAAGAATTTAATATCATGGAAAATCATCTCAGAACAAAAGCCAGTAATTTCGTGCATGTATATCTGTGTGTGACTTTTTAGGCCCTGGTATTACACTACCCATATTACTTGTTTGCACTAAAACCCAAGAGAGGAATATGTTGCTGAAGACATTTCTGCAGTGAATGCTCAAGGTGTCAAAAGATGTGTATTTCCTTTGATTAGCTTCAAGCTGTTTCGGCAGACTTTCTTACTCAACCTAATTTGCTCTTTACATCCATCAGTATTAAATAACGCTTTCAAATGCTATATATCGTTTCTAATACTAAAGTATATTCTATATTGACTTTCAAGACTTCTGAAAAGAATACATTTTTTTCACAAAAAACAATGTAGTCTTGTGACCCAAAATTTTTATGAGGCAAAAGCCCACTTTGTTTTACGTCTCTTATTTCAGAGAATGCAGACAGTTGCCTATGTTTATTTTTTTTATTCTTCAGTATTCTGGAGCCTTTTGTTTTACCATTTTGAGTAGATCTGAAGTTTCTGACAGCAGACTACCCGTAGAAATGGTTAGGACTCAATATGATGCACACAAGTGGCAGGTAAACATCCTGCATGTGGTTCTTGTTCCTTGAGCCATCAGACTTCCTTGATGTTTTTTCATGCCACATTTTATACTGGTGGTTTTTGTCCGCTGGGGACAAAGGCTGGCTGTGGCTTGCCCATACACTGCTCAATGTGACCTGCCTGAAGCAAGGCTTGAATATAGGTCTCTGTTCTAAAGGGGAAGGATTGTAAATCGCCAGTCCAGAGACAGAGGGTTGGATTATGAACGTGATGATTTGTCACTTCTCTCCATAAGAAAACTCTTGTGGTGATCTTGTGACCTCTTGTTTCCACCATACTGGTAGGGAAGTGTCTTCATTGGTTGTACAATTAGTCTGACTTAACAGGGAGATGACTAATACTGTGTTAAGGGCAGTAAAATTCACACATGTTCATTGTTGCCCTTTACATTCATTTAGGGCCATTATTATCTGGTCTGGGTTTTCATGGAATCATAGAATCAGAATTGCCTAGATTGGAAGGGACCTTTCAGATCATCTAGTCCAACCATCAACCTAACTCTGACAAAACCCACCACTAAACCATATCTCTAAGCACTATGTCTGCCCGTCTTCTAAATACCACCAGGGATGGTGCCTCCACCACTTCCCTGGGCAGCCTGTTCCAGTGCTTAATAAACCTTTCAGTGTAAAACTTTTTCCTAATATCCATCCCAAACCTCCCCTGGTGCAACTTGAGGCCATTTCCTCTTGTCCTTTTGTGTGTGTGAGCGAGATATAATGGAGATAAACACAGAGAAGCCTCCTCATACAGAATAGCAGTGAGAGTACTAGAGTGTTTTCTTGAAATTGGAACCGTGGGACATATTTCTCCAACTACGTGCACTGCTTTCTAACTCCTATTTTATTGTGTGAAAGACAGATGTTAGTATCTGTTCTTAACTTACAACAGGATGCCTTGAGGAAGAAAGTATAGGAGGTGTATCAGTGGTTTGGCTGCTGGAAGTCTGAGCAAGAACTCTTTGAAACTGTCCTCATGGTTTTGGTTCTTTGAAACCAGATTCTTCACCTCCATGAGCACTGTGGAAGTTACTCCTCTAAAATCATACTTTGTGTGCTCCAAAATCCTTGCAATATGAAGAACTGTCGTACCCCACATGTGATATTTCTTTTCCTGGCTTCCAGTTAAACTCACTCAACTTCATACATTTATCTGCTTTATTGATTTTTATTTTTTTTTTTGATTGAAAGAAAAACAACGCTGAAACATAGATTATACAAACCCCTTTGATATGAGCTATAAACTTATAAATGTTCATTCTTCTTTGCCTCCTCCTTGTTTCCTCTGTGAGTATAAGATAAAAAATGGTCCCATAATTGAAAAGAGACTGCGCAATTTGCTTTGTCAGCAAAGGTCTCAACTCCTATCCCTATTTCTTCCTACTGCAAACTTTGTGTTAGATTTTGTAGGGGCCTATCTGGATATAGAGCATCTCATAAATCTGGTGGTAGTTACCTTCTCTGTGACAGTTTGGTGTTCGTGCCACTGAAAATTGTGAATTTCGTGGCTGCTGTTTTTTGAAATTGTTATTTTTACTGAAAGGAGGTTGTTAGTAGAGCTAGACGTGGCTCTTCACGGGACTGACAAAAACACAATCTTTGTTGTGGCTCACTCTTTTGCGGACTGTCGTCTCGGTGTGAAAAGACTGATTTGCCCGGAGTGGAAAGAGGAGAGATGCTTTCTCCAGTTTAGAAAAGAGGATTGAATGTGTTGGCGTGTAACTGATAAAAGGAGGCAGCCTCATCAGTTTTAAGCACTCTGTGATTGACAACTTTCAACTGTAGTGGAGCCTGCTTGGGTCTGGATTAAGAATGTTGCGATGGTGACTCTTATTTACTGATATTTTTGCTTGATTTTGGGCGCTTCATTCTTGGAGAGCCAGGGAATTTGAGCTATTTTTGATCCTTTTACCCATCCCCTTTGCCCTTGGCTGTTGCTGTTAATCTCTGCAGCTGTACAATGGATTTCTTTGGCATTTGTCTTATATTAGAGAATCAACATAGGAGAAAGGGGAAAAAAAAAGAGGGAACCTTAACTTAAAATTCTTTAACTTTAACAGACAGCTGAACTAGAGTCTTAGGTTGTTTCAAATCCATATAATGCTCAGGGAATGCTATGTGCACTTCAACAAATACTAATTAGATATGATTCTCCATTTGTTTTTGTGTGTCTGTCCTTAAAATGCAGTGAGTAGTCTGTGGAAAGGTGGCAAGAGGCTGCTTTGTGAAGACAGCTTCTTGTGCTCTGTGACTAAAATAAATTATGGCTCTTTTGGGCTTGAGGTACAGATTATTTTGGTTGCTCATAGATCTCCTGCTGCTCAAGCACACTGGGTTACAAATGCATTTCTTCTATAAGAAAATAAAACTCAGAGTTAGTTTTCTCAAAGCTTGTTTTGATCCTCTGCTGAAAACAAGATTATTGTCTGTTTCCCTGGCCGCCCCAGGTTGTCTTTTGATCTTTCTTCATCTGGTCTGAGACCATGTAACACAGAAATAATGAAAGAGGATGGCCGTATCAAGGAGATTTGTAGGTCTTGAGTTTCAGAAAGCACTCTCCTCCTTGTTGATTAGCATTCCAGATGAATTCCTTTCTTCCAAAGAAAAGGTGGCTGTATTTTGCCATGCCAAATTGCTGTGTCATTGTCAGTTATACGTATATATGTGTGTGTATATATATATATATTTAGGAAGGAGAATAATCTCAGATTTAAGGAAGGCTTAAATTTGAATCTATATGTATAAAACCCCACAAGCTGATGTATATATACCATAAGACTGTGGTTATTTGGTCCTTCTAGTCAAGGATACAAAACGAGAGTACTGGCTGTGCTAACCAAGAGCTATATGTAAGAGCCTGAATATGAGATCATTTCTTCTGGTGCTTTGAATTAGAGTATTTTGGAAACTAAAATGTTATTACGCAGTTATTACCATTGTACTTGTTCATAGCAGGTATAGATGGAGTTGTTTTTGTGTAGTTTTCTCACCCAGAACACATAGGGTGGTTTAACGTTTTCTGAAACACTGTATTTTTCTGTTTTGGGGACATCTTTGAGTCTAGTGAAGTCTAAACAAACCACTTGAGCACCAGGAGAGCTAAAGAACTGGTATAAAATGGGCTGCCTTACATGAGACGTGCAGGTTTACATTCTGTATCTTCTTTCCAGCTAACCCATACATTTGAAGGAAAGCTCACTGGTAGCGGCTCAGTATGGACGAGCTGCTGAAGAAATAACCCAGAGGGTCATGTGTGGGGTGGGCAAATCAGTAACAGCTCAGGTTCAAACCTCATCTACTCCAGTGACAGAGAACTGGCATAAATCCTCCCTTAGAAAAATCACGGTCAACGCATGAAGTTTAGCTATTAAGTATACTAATAATAGTAGAGACTTGGCAAGTACATTTTGTCACTGGTTAGCGTGTTATCTGCATATTTTTAACGTGAAAATTCTACGGAAATGTCACTTTGTGCAGAACGCACAGCCACTGACTAACCAAAGTTTTGTTCCCAAGACTACCCTGTTTCTGTTCCCAGGTGCTGCCCAGGCTGTGTGTGAGGAGGTGGCAGTCTCTGGGCGAGTTTGATGGAAATTCAGTCCCAGAACAAGCGATGGGGAAGGGCAGAGCTGCTTTCTGGGCAGGTCACAAATGTTACAGGTTCCACAGATCTGACCTGGTCTGAGGCTTGGAAACAGGGTGCTGTTGGACAGTATTTTTCTTTCTTTAATGACAAGAATCTGTGTCGGTTCTGATTTTGTGTGTATTTCAAAACTATCTGCATTGAAGAGTGTGTTGATGCATTTTTAGATATCAAGATGAGCAAGATCAGACAATACTGCTTCTTTACAGTACAAAAGAATGCAGTAGTATCATTCCTGTTGTTAAAAATTAAAATCTCCGCAAGGTACCCTACATCCGATTTTGCTATTGCAAAATCTAGTGTGACCGGTTACCCATGGCAACAATTCATGGAGGTCCTTTGGTCTTGCCAGAGCTCTGGGGAAAATCATGGGGTTTTTGTCATTTAGGGTTATGTATGAGCTGGAGAAAAATCTAATTCTGTTGACAAAATGAACGTGAAGAGATGTGATAGAACTCCAGCTATTAATTCAGATAAGAGCATTGTTCTTTCACATAAAAAAAGTTTCTTCGAAAATGCCTTGTAATTAAAAGGCAATTATTATTTTCCAATTCAAAATACCGGCCCCCAGCTTGTTCATTTTGACAAGGTTTTATGAGTTATTAGTCTTATTTCTGAAAGAATACTGATGAATAACCTTCACAGGTGATTCGTCATGATTTTTAGGAGATTAGGTAATACCATACAAGTACAAGGTGGAGAAAGAACCCTATCCAATTTAGAAGTTATTAAAATAAGTCCAAACAAGAGCCTAGTTTGCCATACGCTCAGTTGATCTCATGAACAGTAGGAGGCATGAATGCTGGGAATACGCGAAGTTCCTGAATTAATTTTCTTGGTCCTAGTAACCTGCACATTAGCTGCCTAGTGTTGTTGTATATGTTGCTTTAAACGCATCACTGAGCACTGATGTCATAATTTTGTGTGAAAGTAATTACACACTGTGACTGACACTTCTATTTAAACCCTCAGGTTTTTCAGGGTCTATTACATAGCCATAAAAATCACTTGACATTCAAGGTCTCTGCCCAAGAGCCCTTTTTTCTTTCCCTGGTACAAAAGTTCAAAAGATACACTTTACTATTTTTTACCTCTGTAATAAAAGAAGAAAATATATTGGGTTTTGAGACATCACCTTCTCACATCCCAACCACTGCTTAATTTTAACCCAAAGTTTTGATGGTTAGAACCAAGTAGTGTTTCTTCTTTTATAGGAGCGGCCCAAATGGCTGGTTATGCTTTGGGCTATGTTTACACTGGGTTTTATCTCTGCTTGTTGTAAGGCCAGCCCAGCTGGGAGGTTGGAGAGTTTGGAAGTCAACCTCAAGAGGGTTGAGTTCCTCGCTGTGCAGAGGGCCTGTCCGTGGGTTGGCTGGGCTCGGTGCTGCTCCGGAAAGGTGGGAGCACTCCTTATGTTCCCGTCCCAGGAGCAGAGCCTGAGATCCCCTTGCAGCCAGACACTGCGGAGATGTTCTGCTGCCTCTCTGAGATGGGAGGACTTTTGCGTTCCTTTCCTGGCACAATTCAGAAGAGGCAAGGAATAGCAAAGAAGCATTAAGAGGCATTTTATAAAATTCCTCTCGGCAATGGCCATCCTCTTCAGGCAGCCCGACACTGCTTGGGAAGGCATGTTATGGCTTAAATGCTTTGACTGGGAAATGTGATTAGAAAGGGCATAAACTCAGGCTTAACGCCACCTTTACAGTATCACTCCACTCCAAAAACCAAGTTGCCTTCTAGCAGTCGAGAAATGTGTGTGGTGGTGCGGGGGGTGGATTTGTTCTTTATCTTTTTCCACACTGTGCCTCGGTCTTGGCCGGGTTTGTGTTTAAACTTTCCTCTTTACAGTTCCGATTCTTCTCTCTCATTGCTACTCACATAAAAAAGCTTGTATTTCTTTCCACCCACAATATCGCCTTGCTAGCTAAAGTCCAAAGTATTTTGGGAAAGTCATAAAAAATGTATTTTGCTTGTGTTATTTTAATCAAGAATCAGATGTTATCTAGGAGTTAACAGACACCGTTCGAGACAATAACAGAACTGTCGGTTTCTTCAGTGAAAATGTCACGGTGATATCCTTCAATATCTTGTAATGTAATTTATATATTCCATTTTATGTATGTATGGTTTGTGGCACTTGGCATCTAACGCTCTTAAAATTGATATTTACCAAATAAAGAATGCAGATAACTCCCTTAAAATATGATCAAATATACTGCTGTCTTTGAGGGAAAGAATTTGATTTTATTCTGACTTAGAGTTAGTTGGCAATAATGAATTATAGTGGAGTAAATTTTCTTGGAATCTGTGAGGTCATTTTTTTCATCATTCCGTTGGTTTTTCACCTTGACGTGATGTGTAATACTTCATCTGTGAACCTGGCTGAACAGAAATGTCATCCTCTGCTCAGGAGGTTGTTAGATCCTGGTTCTAGAGAGCTGGCAAGCTCTGGTTCTCTGAGATAAAACTCTTTAATAGGAATATTCTTCAGCAAAATCCCAGACACTTAATGATCTGTGAGGCGCTATGGGAAACCAAGGTAAAAAGCTGAAACAGAAAAGAATCCCGCCCAGTTGGACCTGGTGAGCTAGTAACAAAAGCAAGGTACTAATGTTTTTTGTCAGGAGGAAGAGGGTTAGGAGGGCTTTTACAAATACCAAACTGTGCTTGAGTGCACAGTAAGTAGAATACAAAAATGTATCTCTTAATGGGACAGAAAGAATTTTAAACACAATATCTGGGACATTTAGCTCCTTTTCTTCAATGCCAAGATTTGAATTCAGGAATCTGTGTCTCTTCTTCTTCCTCTCCAGTTTGCTGCATTTAGCTAACTCGCTTCCTGGTACTGAGTTTGCTGGAGTCAGTAACTGAATAAGAACTTGATACAAAAGAATGGCTTAGGGCCAACTATGCTGGTCAAAAGACAGAATTAGACTCATAGGAAATAAGCCTGGATGGGACCTTAGAGAGGTCTTTTTGCCCTGTTGCAGGATGAGCCGCCCCTTTTCTTCACATGTAACGTGTTAAAAAATCTTCATGGATGGAGATTGCGTAGCTGCCCTAGGTAGGCTGTTCATGTGCTTCTCTATCTTCATTAGTATTTTCTTAATGTCCTAAATCTATTTTGTTACAATTTAAGCATCTTACTTCAGTACTTTTCAGAATTAAGGCCTATTTTCATATCTCCAATTTATATTCATCTGTATCTTATTTTCATCTTTTTCCCCCCAAAATTCCCTTGTAGTCATGTTTTCTAGACCTCTCATTGTTCTTGTTAGCCTCTCCTCTGGATCTTCAGTTGGTCCATATATCTGCCGTTAAGCTCGTTGCCCGCTCTTTGGTGGACATACTACAGCAGCTAAGACCCTATCAGGAGTGCTGAGCAGAAGGGAAGGACACACAGTGCTTTTGTCCATTCCACCAAGGTGGTGATGGCTTTGATTTCATTTTGGTATGACGTGTTCAGGTTGTGATCTGCTCCAGGTCTTGCTCTGCTGCGTAGCTCTCCTTGCGAGGGTAGTCAGCAGCAATGTTCAAGGTAGAACAGCCTGAGCGCAATCACTCACCTCTGTGTCATCTCTATTAATTTCTTGAAAATTGGCCCGCATTATTTACCCATTTTCTGCTAAGTAAATGAGAACATTTTTGTATGACATTACTGGTTAGCAGTACTCTTAATGGGCATTACAAGATTATCATTTGTAATCCTGGGCCTTTAACTTCCATTTATTTCGGTAGTGACAGGGACCTGTGTGTAGTTAAATGAACTGTTTAGATTTTGTAGAGTGGGGTTGATGGTTGGACTCAATGATCCCAAAAGGGTCTTTTCCAACCTGAATGTCTGTGATTTTCCAGCAGAATTATCTTTATTCTCTCTGCACACACATGGAGCTTAATTAACAACACACGAAGTTTTCATGTACAGCTGTTCCAGGTGTAAATGTCTGATGTACTTCTGTATCTCTTTGTAAGCTTATGAGCAACACTGAAAACCCCTGTAAATGTTTCCAATTTTAAATGTGAAACGGCTTTTATAAACCCTCGAAAACATTAAAATAGTGCTAAAAAATAGATGAAGCATTATTTGACCTGAAGCGTGGTTGTTTCACTTTTCAGTGTTGCAAGCAAGTATAAAGCCTAGTTATTTTGACCCACTCTACTTAAAATGTTAATTGTGTAATATAAAGTTTAGAGATCTTCTGCCATTGCTAATCTCAGTCTTCATTTCTCTTCTTAATTGCACATTTGAACAAGAAATCGTAATGTTTTTAAATTAGCTCTTACGATCTATTGGGTCTAATGTGAAGGAGAAGATAGTTACTTGTAAGCTGTCTGGTTTATATATAGACAGACCTGGCTGATGCCCAGGAACGTCGTAGGAGAAGTTGCAAATGTAACAAACAGTTTTGAAAAGTTTATTATCGAATCATCAATAGCTTTCCTTCCCTCAGTCCTTCCTGTCTTTTCCTGTCTCAAAGAAACCCGTGGTTTGTATTCAAAGTGCTGTTAGGCTAGCCTGGGAATAAACAGCTGTTCTTAGTGCGTGATGACTAGTCCTTCGTAGCTAACAACCAAATTATAATGGAAATTGGGCAAGGTCTGTTTACACAGAGAAGGGAAAGTGAATCACAGGGTTTGCCCTGTGGTATCTGATATTATGAAGAATAAACAGTGCTGTCTTCTTTAGAATTTTATCATATATTAACAGTTATTATTAATAAAATAATGAAGTCTCCAGCATTTCAGACCTCATCAGGGGTTTTCAGATGATCTAACTTAGTTCCTACTAAGTGATAGTTCCTACTGTGTGACTGTCACATAATCCTCTTTATGGATTTGTGAGATCTGTCCTAAAATTAGCTATTTCTTAAAAAAAAAAAAAAGAAAAAAAAAGGTCTTGCTACTCAGCCTGCAAAGATACTCCAGACATTGCTGCTCCCATGGCTAGGAACCGTCCACTGGTTTCCAGCCTAGACCTTTTCCTGACAACTAATACTCACTTGCATTGGTGTTCTGCCACTTGTCATTCTTTGTCTTAAATAAAATCTTTTTAATTTTTGCTCCTAATGAACTTACACAAAGGTGTAGTATCTCCTCTTGGCTTTGAATGTGCTAGGCGAAATAAGTAGGGAACACTACATTTCATAGAACAGATTATTGATTCACTTGTGTGTCCTAGTGGCTCTGTTCGGTTTGTTTTCTTTTTTTTTTTGGAGCAGAGTTGAAAAAAATTGTATTGAGATAAGTGTCACTATGCCTTGTTTTATGGCATTAATACTTTTGTGTTTCTGTTACAAATGCTTCTGTTGATGAATTCTAGATAGATTTTGCCTTTTTCAACAACGCTAATCCTCCTTATCCTATGATCATCTGATTGATTAATATGGTCTTTATCCTCCCCAGTCATTTCTCGCTGATAATTTCCCGTCTTTTAGCAGAAATGCTTATTACGAGGCTCTCAAGCAGACTCACAAGGCACTTTATATCATTACTTTTCATTCCATTTCTATTAGGCAAGTCCTTATGGCCTTTCCCTTCTTTCAGAATGAAATTCTAGTGTTCCCTGGCATTGGCAGTGCTTTTGAAAGTTGTACCAGTCATATCGACCAAAATTGTGCCCCCTTTTTTGTGTCTTTCCTGAAAATATGAGGTAAGCTCCAAGACAAACGTTTGAAGAAATTAGCTTCTCTGATTCTCTTTTTTTTAATCAATAGACTTCCAGGAAATTTAAGGATAAAGTTATTCTGTTTTTATTGGTGAGTATACTGAGATGGCGTAGTTGGAAAAGCCTAGGTCTCCAAGGCAATTTAATCACTTGTAATGGAGCTGTGACAAGGTGAAGTTAGATGTCCTACAGTGCAGTCTCTCATTGAATTCTGTAATTAGATGTCTGGGAACACTCCTATTTTCACAGGTAAGATGTCCTAGAGGCTGTAAGTTGTACTTCTGTATGTATCTGGTTTATGTATCTTATCAGGGATGCCCAGCCCTGCACTTACTTCATGCAAAAGCCATTGTAATGAAAACCCCAAAATAAGCTTTACTGAGACCCAACACACAAACCCAAAGTGCTCCAAGGATCCAGCCCGGGAGGTGGGCTCTTCGTAAAACCCACCCTCGACCCAGCTGTTTTGGTTAGAGACATTAAGCAGAGCATTTCTGTTTGTGGGTGTACGTGGCTTGCAGAGGGGATAATGGTATTTTTAACCTCAACTTTTTGATTTAGGATGGCTCCCTGTGCTTGAGACGCTGCACATCTCTCTCCTCCCGGAGAAGGGTCTGCAGGAGAGTCCCTTGTAAGGTCTCCTGATGTTGATGTTCCACACTGCAGAAACCAATAAAGATTGTTTTGCCCAGGGTAATAAACAAGGACATAGTTTCCTAGGAGAGTGGTTAGGTGACTCTGCTGGCCTCCAGTAGCAATAGTGGTTTTATCCAGGGATGGTTACACGTCTGTGTTTCTCTCACTGCTCGTCTCTCCCTGTCTCTCATGTGCTGCCTGAGGAGTGAGAGTGATGCTGCTGTTTGCACTCTGGCTCTGCCTCTCCCCATCCTCAAATAGTCTTTGGGGATGTAAATGCAAATAACCTAATATGCCCATCCCTAATTATCCAGCAGATCAGTGTCACAGCCAGCAGTAGGACTCCAGCACTGCAACGCTTTTCTTTTTGCCTTTTTTTTTTTTTTTTTTTTTTAAATTCAAAAAGTTGACAAAAGCCCAGTGGGTTGAGACAAGAGTGTGAGGATGTTCCTTGTCTTTTGAAGCATCCTCCTTTCTTGGTAGATGGATTAGCTTGCTGCTGTTGGACCTGAAGGAGAGAGGCATGGAGCAGTCTTTAAACAAAGTTTTACAATTAGGCTTATTTCAGAATAGAAATTCCTTCTTTATTAGAAGTGCTAATACATGGAAATATATTTTTATAATGATAGGCTGTTTGGGGCTGATTCTGAACTGTTATCATAATTTCACACGTACTTCACCATTTGTTCTCATTTTCTTCTGTTTTCTTTCTCTGACCACCTTGCTTCCGTCTCTTCGCTTGTCAAAAGATTAAAGGGCCAAAATGTCGCACTCTAAAGTTATTCCATTATTCACCGAACGTGTCACATAGTTTAATTATAATGCAAATAGGAAATGATTTATATCTAGAAAAGACATTTCATTTAGTACCAAATAGCAGGAATGAAAATTAATCTATTTTCTCTCTATGAAATTGTCCAGTCTTTGCTGGATTGCAAATTTTGTTCCAGCTGCTTCATATAGTTTAAAGTTCTATATTAAATATTAAGTGGAATCCAAACTGTCACATTTATGAAGTGGTGCAGCATGCAGGGGTGTAATTTAATGTCTACTGTCAGGAAATAAATTCATAGAGTATAGATTTCAGTTCTGACTAGACCACTAATGTAAGTGACTGGAGGTGCTTCCCTCATTTCTCCAGGCTCATTTTTCTCTGTGTATGGAACATATATCATGACAAGCACCTATAACGTGTTGGGTGGATGGCTTCGCTTGTTGATGCAACTAAGAAGTTGGAATGTGCTTTTAGAGAAAATAGTAATGTGTCAAAAACTAAGTTTTGATATGATTTGAAGTATTTTGTCCCGTGAATCTAAAAATATTTTGGGATACTCTTCAGGAGTGGGAATATTAAAATTTCATTCTTGGCATGGCTGTCTGTATATTATCTCTTGCTGGCTTTTCATGGCTTGCCAGTGATACTAGTGCGTATATTAGCGTTAAGCCATGTAATTATAGTACAAATTGGAGAATCAGTAACAAGTAGCAACTGCCCAAATTCTCTTAAAAAACCAAAATTAACTAAAATACTGTATGTCAGAACTAGGACTGCATACCGTGTTATGAAGTAATGCAAACCAAAAAAAAAAATATAGAAGTTTAAAGTTCTCAAAAAATAAAATTTCAAATGGCTTTTCAAAAGACAGCGATGGAATATGCGATTTGTGGGTTTTTTGATACAAGAGAAAAACAGCATTTGACAATCAATACTACAGAATATGGGTCAGATATTTTCTGATACTCTTCAGATGTATTTTCAATAAGTTATTGAAATAGACAACTGTTTTGCTGTCCTCTTGCTAATGCATGTCAGTAAATCGTCCCTAATTATCAATATAGTAATTGGTAGGCAAGCATAAGTCAGTGAAGATCACAAGCTTTAGAGATAAGCTATGCAGTGGTAGAGAAAAAGACAAAATAGCAATATTATGCTGTTCAAGAGGCAGAATGTTGTGATTTATAGTGCTGAAGGGGACTTCTAAAATCAAGAGGAATGTATAGTGTTATGCTAAAAAGAGTAATGTGGACAAATAAGAAGGTGGTGAATAATAAGAAGAATAATTAATGTGAATCTGAGCAATCCAACTTGTTAATTGCACATGAAAGTCTTTTCAGTTTTCTTGGAAATTACAACAACCATTTCAAGTTAGAAGGAGGAACTGGCAGCATGATCCGTGTTTCTGAGCAGTTTCAGAGCTGGGTCCTCTGTAGAGCTAAAACAATAATGGGCTCTACTCTCCCTCGCTTATGGTCCTTGTACTGGAACTATGAAGCAGTAGTAAAAAATCGGGAGAATTATTATAACATTGGCTATATTTTTAATTAGATTTCCAAGCCTGTTAATGTGCTGCCTGAAATTGACTTTCTAATATTTTGCACACAAAAAAACTGAGATTGCAAAGATATTTGACTGAACATATTTGGTAATTGTTCTCCCCAGAGACGCAAGGCTGACTCGTGTTCAGGCAAATGTTTCAATTTCCCTTTCTACTTCCCGCTGTAGTCGAATCCGTACGCTGCCCCCGAGGGCTGACAGAAGGGTAACTGGCTCCGGGAGCTGGGAAGGGCTGGGCAGAAGTGTGGTGCTCCAGGAGGGATGCGCTCTCCTTCCTTACAGATGCAGGAGCTGCTCTCTGTGCTGGGGAGCGGAGGCTCTGCCAAGGGATGGGTCTCTGCTGTCCAGTGAAGCGACTGGGGAGCCACGCTTTTTTAGTAGGCTTTTGTAAGCACGTATTTGGAATGAGGTCAGATATGATTTGATGTTAAGCCGTGGAGACACTTTTACCAAGGGTAGAAGATAGTACTGTAAAGTTGTTCTGATGGACATATCTGGGGACAGGCTCCAGGCCAATTCTTTCTACGCTTTTCCTTGTCTTCATTGATGTTTGGCTCGGGAGGTGCACGTCCCTTGACTCTAATTTAATCTGAGGGTACCCGAGTGATATTCTTTAGCCCTGTCATTGTTCCCTTGCTCAGCATTCTCTGATGGACCCACCAAATACCCTTCCTCAGGAAACGTCTACATTTCAAAAGGTTGCTTTAGTGTTCATTTCCATCTTGCTTAATAACCTGTCAGTAACAGTAATGTAATGATATGGGTTACTTCCAGTGACGTATCATAATGTGAAATTACAGTTTGGGTAATCTATTTCTAAAATATTATGGGTAGCTACTAAGTAATGACTAAAGCGCTTTACACACACACACACACACGCACGCACACACACACACGTGTACATCAAAGCATTTCTTATTAGTGTTGCACTGAAACAGTTTGACACTTCAGTTTCAGTACAACGCAGCCAGGAGATGCTTTGATCTAAGTGTCGAACTGCTCCTTTGCAACAAACAGGACGCTCTTTGATGTAGTAAAAAAAGGTGGAAATTTCATTCACAACTAAGTTTTCCATCCTGGCTTTTATTTTTTTTTTTAATTTATTTTTTATGACATGAAATATTTGGAAGGGAGCGCTCCATCTATGGTCTATCGCGTCTCCTTCCTGAAAGTGTGGTCCCTGAAGCTCAAGCATGTCCCTGTGCGCGCACCTCGGGGTGGGAGCTGCAGCAGGGGACACACAGTACCTTTACAGTTGTTACGCTAAGGTGAAAGCACAGCAGATCTGAGATGGGAACCTGAATGGTTTTTCACCACAGTATGGTCTATGGTATTGACACAGCCAAGGCTGGGGTCTTGAAAAATTCCTCTCTGGAAAATTACACTTCACAAAGTACATCTGATGTGTATGGTCAAGGACGCTTTCTCTTTGTCCTTGCCTGCATAACTATATGCCATGAAATAGCTGCTGTAGATGGCTCCAGGGCTGGCAGTGATTGCTAAAGGGATTTCTTTGTATACTGTCTGCTATCTTTAATGGCTTTTAATGGAGGAAACATTTTTCTTAAAAGATTTTTGAATTAAGAGTCACAGTTAGCCTGAAAAATAAATACGTAAATATTCAGTTCTTCCCAGGAAGCCCAATTCATACTTCATGTCTTTGGCATAATTCTAACAACTTAAAAAGAGGCACTTTTGACTAAAGCAGTATAAGTGAAGGAAAAAATTTAAACTTTGATGAGAAAGGTTATAAAATATGAAAGTTAAAGCAGTTCAGAAAACTCTAGTCCCACCTCAGAAATGGACAAGTGTTCTATGAGCGTGTAGGCCAAAAACTCTCTGTTGCAGAGGTCTTTTACAAAGAAGAATTAGAAGGAGGGATGAATGATCACCGGCATGTGCAAGAAAGCCCAGAGCTTGATCATGCATTTTCCAGCAGAGCATGTGTGCGTTGGAAAGGGCAGGAATACTTCTCTGGAACAGGCAGAGCAACCAAAAAACACCCAACCTAAGACAAAGCCTCAAAGCGTATCCAACAAGGAAGCTGCTGTGTTCCTCGGTGTATCAAATTGACAGCTTTTGAAACTTCTCTTTGTACTGTCATCTGAACTTTTTGTTCTATACCAGAAGGAAAAAAAAATAGAGAAAGAAAACAGGAAGGTATAAAAATGGATAAAAGAACAATAAAAAGCAGGCAAGGGCTTATTGTAAAATATATCTCCCTTAAAACATTGTTAGAAGCACTTTTTTCATATCTTTCAAATTGTTTTCTCCATCCAGTGTCTCCCACTGGACCATTAATGAGGCCAAAACAGCCCCAGTAGCTTACTTGCCTACATGCCAGCCAAAAAACGCCTAATTCATCTTCAGCTTGCTGAGCAAATGACCTCACATCTGTATGTTCATTCATTAATCTACATATTATCTAAGTATATACTGAAGAGCCACTAAAGGTTTCTGTAGTCGCAATAAATTTTGCTTACAAATAAACAGAAATGCAGAGATATTTTTTAAGATTGAACACAGGAGCAATATTAGCACCATCGTGAAGCCTCAGGTAGCTGTTGCTTCTAATCCTCAATTTACTCACCTAGCTAGATTCGTTGAGTCTTTGGAACCGCCCCAAACCCTCAAGCACTAATATTTAGATCATGTAGCTGTTTGAGATTCTACAGAGTTCAAAACGATCCTTCTAGGGCAATAAAATCGAGTTTTGTACGCCGGCTCTCGCAGAGACGTTTCTGCAGAACAGTTGTATCGGTTTGTGCAGTTGGTGTGTTTTAAGAGAGTAAATTAAATTGTGGTATTCAAATAATAAAATCAACTATTATGAGAAACTCCTGCCTTTGAGAATGCTGTTGAAAAGCAATTACATTCAACTTACATATAATAAAAGTCAGTTAATTCAATGAAATGGGGGGCACAAACCCAATTTGGATAAATGTGTGGTTTTTAATGAGTTGGAGGTCTTACTCGTGCAATAAGTGTTGGCGACTGTATCATCATCCTAAATAACCAGCCCCCTTTAAGAAAAATAAACAAAGTTTTGTTTTATATTTTTACTTTTCTACAAAGTATTGTAATATTACATAATACTTAGGAAATGTTTTGAGATCACAGGATGAAAGATGGTATAGAAGTGCAATGTATTTATTATTATTATTAACATTTGATGAGTCCCCTGGCTTTTCTTTCAGGATTTTCTACTTATTTCAGTTGCACATTTTTAATTGCTTAGTGAAATGATGTAGTCATATCTCAGAGTTGATTTAATTGGAATTATTGATGTCTGAAGCAGCACCCAGGCTGGGAAGACTGGGGTCTGATCAAAGTCTGCAACTAATGGTTTAGTGAAGTTAAAAATTCAGTCTGTAATTAAAAAATGAAAGAGAAGAGTGTGTGCTTTCAAAGCGCACATTTTATGCTAGGGAAGCAGTCACTTCTTACTTATTTGGAAATGCTCACTGCGGTATTTAAAAAGAAGGGTAACAGTAACAAGTGAAGTTTTTAGTCCTGAATATTTGTTGAGTTTTTCACGTGGAAGATTTTACTATACTCTGGTACCTGCTGGATACTTTGTTCTCTTCAGTTGTATTTAGAACTGCATGTAAAATGCGAAGTTCATTTTAAGAGGGGTTTCAAGATTTTTTTTTTTTCTTTTTTAATGGAAACCAAGAATTCTGAATTTTCTATGGGGGAATTTTTTTAGCCTGATTGATAGTACATATAAATGTTTAAAGTTTTTATATGTGTTCTAACATATAGAACAAATAAGGCAAACAAGTTTAATATTAAAATGAATTCTGGTTCGAGTTGATGAATAGAAGATAATAAGCAGTCGGTGTTACCTTTTGAAAGTCTGTATCTCGGCTCATTGACTACTGAGGACGCACGGGAGAGATGTTCAGCCTCTCCAGTCAGGTGGGATGAATCCTCGCCTTCATTCTGGATGTGTCAGTGAGACATTTGGACTCTTGTGTTTGATTAGCAAATTTTACTAGATTTTTTTACAACATTTTTGACTCTGATTATCTAGTGCAATGAAATACGGTGCTGTCCAAGTTAACTGGGAAAACGCACTTTTTTATGTTTCTCAAACATACTGGATTGTGCATGGGAAATCAGAACAGCAAACTGCTTTTTATGACTGTGCACATGGCGTGAGGGAGTTTGGAACCTGGGTAAATTTAATTGCACTGGGGAGAGCAGGGAACACATGGAAGGTGGTGGGACTGGAGAAAGGTGAAGCAGACTGAAGTAGAGGATGGTTTTTACATGCATTAGGAATAAAAAGAGATAGGCTGAGTGATGCAAGAGTCTTGATTTCTCTTCTTAAACACCCCTTCCAGTTTTTTGTTATTTGATGTCTTTTGTGTAGGGTCTTTTTGTGTACCCTTCTTATTATCAGAAATAAATACATATATTCCAAGGTGGATGGGGATCTTCCATTGAATGAGAGCAGTTGCAAGCTGCGCTGTGTGTGGAAGACCCACCACGAATTTCATCCTTTTTATTGAAACTGTGTTTATGCATTCTCCAAAAGTATGCATTTTTCTCATTTGCATGGTATTGATCAGCACTTCCTGAACCTTTTTCTTCCCTAATGAAGGATGCAGAGTGCTTTACATTATTCTGCTTGTGATCTCAAGAGCTCTTTTTACACTGCTTGTTTGGGATTTGTTTCCTTGGGAGAGTTTATTACTGTATGAATGAAAATGCTTTTCTGAAGCTGTTAATCATTTCAAAATAAAGAAAA
Organism: Alca torda; assembly: GCA_008658365.1. Lineage (NCBI taxonomy): Eukaryota > Metazoa > Chordata > Aves > Charadriiformes > Alcidae > Alca > Alca torda. The sequence continues at coordinate 65,442,292 of CM018080.1, read as the reverse complement.
AAACTAATTGAGAATACTTCCCATTACGATTAAACTCTCAGGGGTGCTATAGGGCGTGCACACTATTATAATCTAAACCTGCAATTTGGCTTTGCTTCTTGTGCCCTTTGGCACAGTGGTATACATGGGAATTTTAAGGAGACTGGCTGACGCTCCCCCACACCAGCCACAGTGAAGAAAATGTGCTTTTGATCATTTTCTCATCAGCTGCTGCCTCCTGTTAGCAATGAAATTGTTTTGACAAGTGTTATTTTGTCTGAACCATATTCGATTATGGAAGGGCTCAAACTAATCAAAAGAACTTCCTCACATAGTGGACTATTGGGCTGCAGTACAGTCTTCCCAATGAAGTGGAGAAGGACTCATCATGTGAGTCATTTTAAACTTGGTTGAGGCAAATCACTGAAGAATGTATGGTAGGGAGCATTTATTCTCTGTCGCAGGATGTGCCTAGATAAGATAATGGGCTATTTCTATGACTTTTTGATGTTGAACTTTAGCATTTCAAGTGCTAGATAGCGTGATATATTGGTTATGCACTGTACCTAAAGACTGTGCATGAAGTAGTCTGCTAGCGTTGGATAATAATGCTAAGGCCCATCCGTGCAGCTTTTATACATAGGGCTGGTGTCATTTGAATGATTCTTTTTGTGCAGTGCGGTGGATTGCAGACAACTGGGACGTTGGGCAGAGAATGCTGTTTGTCAGTGTCCTGTTTTATAAGAGGTTACATTCATCTTTTGTAGCGCTGATGAACCAATTTGCAGCCTGCATCCAGTTTACTTTAGCAGTTTTCTCTGGAGTGAGAATTCCTTCTGAGAAAGAATCGCAGAATGACCAGTATGGTTGAGGTTGGAAGGGACCTCTGAACGTGATCTTGTCCAACCCTGCTTCTCAGGGCAGGCCATCTGGCACCAGTTACCCAGGACCATGTCCAGAGAGCTTTTGAATATCTCCAAGGATGGAGGCTCCACAACTTCTCTGGGCAACTTGTGCCAGTGCTTGGTCACTCTAACAGTAAAAAAGTGTTTCCAGATGTTCAGAGGAAACCTCCTGTGTTTCAGTTTGTGCCTGTCATCTCTGGTCCTGTCAATGGGAACCACTGAAAAGAGCCTGGCTCTGTCCCCTCTGTACTCTCCCTTTAGGTATTTATATGCCTTGGTAAGGTCTCCCTGGAGCCTTCTCTTCTCCAGGCTAAACAGTCCCACCTCTTTCAGCCTTCCCTCATACGTGACATGCTCCAGAACCTTACTCGTCCTTGTGGCCCTTCATTGAACTCTCTTCGGTATGACCATGTCTCTCTTGTGCTGGGGAGGCCAGAACTGGACCCAGCACTCCAGGTGTGGCCTCACCAGTGCTGAGTAGAGGGGAAGAAGCACTTCCCTCGACCTAGTGGCAATACGTTGTCTAATGCCGCTGAAGGTACCGTTCACCTTTGCAGCAGGGTCACCTTGCTGGTTGATGTTTATCTTGGTGTCTGTCAGGACCCCCAGCTCTTTTTCTGCCAAGCTTCTTTCCAGCTGGTTAGCCCCCATCTAACATATATCCGCATGAGGTAATTCTTCTCAAATTTTGTGATCTTGGCAAAGAATGTGCAACTCTTTAATTGCAGAATGCCAAAATCAGTTGTCTTTTTTTTTTTTATTATTTTTTGGTTGATATATTAATCTTCTTATTAGGTATTTAATGTATTTTACCACACAGATTTTTTTGAAATGTAATTCTGCAGTCTGTAATGTTTTTAGTATGATCGTACCAGTCATTGTGAATTAAACGAATCTGAATTTACAGCAGTTATGCTTTGAACTGGCTTAAAGCAGCTTTGTGCATAAAAATATTGTGCTGTTAAGGATGGATTTAGACTTTTTTTAAAAAAAATCTGCATAATCCTAGCTGTGTAAAAGTATAACTCTGCGTGCTGAGGGCTTCACTGATTACAGTCTATTGACATGATAGACCTCTCCTCTTGATCTCATTCTCTCATTTTATTCTAGTATGCATATCTAATATTCTGAATAGCTGCTCACGTATAATATATGCAGATACAACGCCAGTATCACAATTTAATTGAATCAGGGATGAAGATACTGAACATTATTCAAAAATAAAGCCCATGTTCCTGAGTCAGAAGGGGACTGACGGTTGGCCTTGCCTCTGGTTGTATGAGAACATCTTTATAGGGAATAGAGAAATGGTGACCTAAATGACAGGACAGTGGCCTGGAATTACAAAATTGAGGAGCTTCTCGCACATTGGTTTGGGCAACTTTGGGTAATTCACTGTATCTGTCTGCCTTCGTTATCTCACTTGTAAATTGCACATGGTATCTCTCTGTTCTACTGTAGAAAACATTATAAACAAATTAAATACGGCTGTACTAGTGTCTGCAGTTGAGTTTCTGTAGAGAAATGCTACCAGATTGAGTTACATGGGTAAAGTTAGCATGGAGATCACACACTATTTCTGCGTATTTCTACCTAAGTAGGTCAAAAAAGAATAAATTCAAGGAAATGACGAAGTGTTCTGGTATGTTCAGGAAGAGCATGATGTTATGAGAGCACGAGAGGAGCATTCCTGGAGAACCGGGGCATATTGCCAGCAGGTACAAGGTGCTCATAAGTGATGAGCTAAACTTTGGTCCTGAAGTTCTGACACATCAGCAGCGGTTGGAGTTTGCAAGCAGGTTCTTTTGAACTATGTGTTTCTGCACCTCTGTCCAAGCTACATCAAGCATGATGGCAGTATCGTTACGTGACGCGGGAAGAGCCCAAATACAATAAACACAGGGCTAAAAGCCCTGCTCCTTTCAGGATGATGTAATTTGAAAGACACGTTGACTATAGGCCTCACATTAGACAGAAAGTCTAATTGTGAAATCAGTCTGTTTCTGGCTTGTAAAGCGATAATTAAAATCCTGTTTGCTACGTAAACTCAAATGCAATACTAAATATGAAACAGTTCTTCACCCTGCCTAGTATATTCCCGCCATGCTTTCCTCTGAGCAGTCTGGCTGCAATTCTTATTTCCTACATCACCCAGCAATCTTTAATTACGAGAATAAAACCCTCTTGTTTCAGCTCCAGTGTTGTGAAGTGACATTTATTGGGACCATCCAGGACCTTTAGGTTGCATACTCCGAGTGCGCTGCGTATTTAGCATTCAAATACGTGATTATGAGGGTATGAGAGAGACATGCACTAAACCGGTAAAGACATCATCTTGGAGTGTGCATTAAAAATTAATTTCAGTAAATTAGATGTTGTATATTAAAAAATTAATCTTTAAAATTGCTGGTACAACTAGTCTGTGTTATTATTCTGATACCAATTTAATTCCATTTATTATTGTTAAACTCATCATTCTAAATTTGCATGAGTTTCAGATGATGAAAAATCCTGATAACACCAATCCAGAATGACACAATGAAGCATATTACAGCTGTTCTTTAATTATAATGAGTGGTGGTACCACCTTTCATCCCTGAAAGCCATTAAGTACCATTAAACTGTTGCGTGGGTTTGTTTATTCATGAATTTGAGTTGTATTCACTGTCTCTACAAATTTAAAGTTTTATGGTTTACTGCTATGTCCTCAAAATAGAAAAATGGACCAAAGCCTGTACGATTTATTCAGGCAAAGCTATTCCTGCCTGAGAAGGAACTGCAAAGGCCAATATAAATATAATGCAATTAATATCAGTCTGTGAAAACAGACGTGGCTGCTGAGGAAAGAGAAGTATGTTATTTGGTGCTGCTGTTTGCCCAAAATCTCCTAATGAGTTAAAATGAAAGTAATTAAAAAAGAGGCTAAATGTCAAGGAAAAAATTCCTGAGCAGCTATTCCAAAGCCTGCTACTGGCTTCAGTCAGAGAGAGGGGGAATCTATATCACCTGAGACACTTAAAGCTATGAGACAGGAAATTGATGATTAAAAATGTCAATAGATAGGGCTCAGACAGATGGCTCTCCTGTCCTTTCTGATTTTTAGTATCTCTGGAGCCTTAAGAATGAACTGGCCCCATGAGACTGAGCGGCAGCCGTGAGTCATTATTCAAATGTAACTAAATTATAAAGTTATCTGTGTGCTTCTAAGTTACCATTTGTTTGATAGCTAAATTGCAGTACTCCTGCTGTATTGTTGGTATTCCAGGCACGCTGGGCTGTAAACCTGTGGCAAGGTCGGAGTGGTGTAGCCTCTTCTAGTTTGCACCGGGAAAATCTAGCAGACTTTAAGGGTGACCATTGCTGACGTATTTCTGCTTTGTATTGCATATATTGAAAAATAAATGCAGGCCCTTCTTGGTAACTGTAGTGAGCTGTCAAAGCTAATGTAGAGATTTAATAGTATAGCTGATATAAGAGTTAATAATAAAGGATAAAATTCAGTTTATGTAAAACAGCAGAATTATTATTTGCTTACATCAGCAGAACTTTGTGGAAAGGTAGGCAGGTGGGAGATTCTTTTTTTTTAGAGAATTTTTCATCTCCGCTCATCCAAAGTAGTTGTCTTCACTCTCAGGGTTTATTTGAAGTAGCTGCTTGCGTAGCGCTGTCAGTGCCATCCCTTTCTCGCTATCTCTGTCTCGTGGAATCGAAGCTCGTGCGAGAGCAGGAGATGAGAAGAGGCTGTATGTTACATAGAACTTATGCTTCGGGTGGCTGGGCGACTTTTTCCTGGTGTTTTTATGTTGAAGGAAAATACTCCAAGGTGGAAAACAAAGCTGTGTGCTCTGGAACTAACGGAGTTAACTGTCGGGGTATGATTTAATTCAGGAAGCTTGAGACCTGTGTGATCCTTTCTTGTTAGTACATGCTTTTCCTGCTTATAGGTCTGCTGATCAACAGAGCACTAAAGATAAGGATCTTGTATTTTTTGCATGAAAAAGAGCACAGTAAGAGTTTGATGAACAGACACTTTTATAATAAAAGTCTTCTGTCTCTTTGAAAGGGTAGATTGCTAGCTATTACATCACACTGAACAGTTTTCCTTTCAGTATTATCACACAGTGACTTAAATGTGATGAGGCATTAGAAAAGACTGAATTATTTTAATTTTGCTTTTTCACTGGGTTCTGAAGCCATTGTGTTTTATTTTGAGGTAAATTATCCTATTTATCTTGTCTGCATAAATACCTTTATGAATAATGCAAGAAGCTGGGATGCTAAAAGTAAAAATTACAGACCTGTCCTTAAAGGACAGGATTAACATCCTGCAAGAGCTTATTCAAAACCAACTGGTGTCTTTATTCTACAATACAAAAATGTGCCATTTTTGAGCTTTTGCAAAGCCATTATAGTGGAGTGTTGCCAGATCCATTAACAATTCTGTACTAATGACAGTTAAATAACCGAGTGGGGTAAAAGCAGGCAGTGGAACAGTCTATACATGATCTCCTTTTACATGGACGTTGTAAGAAGGCTTGAATGAAAAAAACTGCAAAAATGGTTCAACGGGCGTAAGAGCAGCAACGTCTGATGTTGAATTACAGCTAGAAACAAAAAAATATTATACTCAGTCCAAAGGTACTGCAGGTATTTAGCCAAAGACTATAGAGGCAAATTAAGGTTATGGAAAATTTTCAGTTCTCAGCAAAATATTAAATTAGTCGTTTCTCACAAGCACTGCTTTAGACTATATAGCTATTAATATAGCTAGATATACAGAAAGCCCGTACAAAGTTGTGAGTCAGTGAATGTGTTTTCACTGACTTCTGTGAGGGCGGCTTAGCCGTGTTGGGATGTCAAGGTGAAGATGTGCATGTAAAGACCCAGGCTCCTCCATCCACGGCGGGATGCTGCGGGAAGGCAGAGCCAGGAGCCCCGAGAGCCATGTGCTCGCTCTGCTGCCGGGAGCCCCGAGGGAACACAGCCAAAAAATGTCCAGCCGTTGTTTCCTCAGGCCTGTGTCACTACAGAATTTCCAAACAGGTTTTCAGTGCTCCTTTGAAGAATGATTCTCATTTTTGTACTGTTTTCACTCTCAGGTCAGAGGTATGCACTTTCATTTCAGCTTACCATAACTTTATGATGAAAGTATATATAGTCTATTCTGGTAAGCATCTGCACGCACAAAACACACACACACACATAGAATAGTGCATATATAGATCCAATTCTATAGCAAAACCCCAAAGCAGACTTTGACAGAAAGATATTAATCTTGAGGCAAGTATGCAAATATAGTGCTAGGATCTAAAGATGGCAAAGCAAAGATGAAGAAAGGTGAATTGATTCTAACTCTCCAAACTGGCCATTATGTATAGCAACATCTTCCTATGCAGAGAAAGTCCTCAAAGGTGTTTTCAAAAGGCATAGTATGTCTAGATGAAAGGGTACTTTAGGTAAACTAAGTAATGTCGCGGTATGTGATACACCATTTTATAAAGCTGTTATTTGCAGTTCCGTCTTGGTGTTACGAGCACCTTAAATCATTTCGAATTTCTAAAACAAATCCGTACTATTTTCCTATACCTGCAGAGATGTGTTGATACATCGGCTACAAATAATGCACACGACCACAGGAGAAGCTTACAGACCTAATCATAGTATTTTCTTCTCCTTTTGCTCCTTATGGTACATCATTTTAAGTGTGGGAATAAGAAACTGCAATGTCTTAGACAAATGGAGAAGCCGCTATGGTTTTCCTTGTTTATGCCGCTCTTCATGCATATTGGAATACATGGTGCTGCTAATGACGTGTTGCCAAAGGAATGCTAACTTGCTGCAGAAGCAGGCGAAGGGTTCCTTCCCTGTTCTTCTTGCACCATCATCCCAGCCCTTCTGCAGCACACACATGCAGGAGAAGGCTGGGCTGGGGAGCAAGGAGGAGTGCCGGGTTTAACCTAAGAGGAGGGGAGCAGGGCACCTCCCATGAGCTGGAAATGGCTCTGGGAGAGCTAGTGGGAGGGAGCAGAGCTTAAAGGATTATTTTTTAGTAGTTGCTTCTGCATCAATGGTGTCTTTTGTGGCAGATTTTCCCAAAGCAGCCTGCAAAGCACCTCCTTTTCCTTTGCCGCCTGTCCCTGGCATGGGTAGGGCAGTACTGGTGTACCTCTACTGGTTTAAGGAAGTAAAGGAAGAACCTATCCAACCAAAAGTGAGTCCCGTTTCCCCAGCTCTGCTGGTTTGAGAAATCGGTTCATGTCTCCCTAAATGAAAGGAGGTTGTAGACAGTTGGGGGTCGGTCTCTTCTCTTAAGTAACAAGCAATAGGACAAGAAGAAATGGCCTCAAGTTGCACCAGAGGAGGTTTAGATTGGATATTAGGAAAAAATTCTTCACTGAAAGGGTTATCAAACATCGGAACAGGCTGCCCAGGGAAGAAGGGTGGAATCAGCATCTCTGGAGGTATTTAAAAGACAGGTAGACGTAGTGCTTAGGGACATGGCTTAGTGGTGGATTTGCCAGTGTTAGGTTGACAGTTGGACTCAATGATCTGAAAGGTCCCTTCCTACCTAGACAATTCTATGGTTCTAAATATCAGTGGGCAAAAGCTGTAGACGGGTACGGTACTGCCACAATAAAGTAATCTAGTTTTGAAATAGTTCTATGTATTTTACTTTTCTGCAATAATCTAGAGAGACTCATACACTGACACCCTTCTTCCATTAAGTAAACTGCTGCTGAGTTTTGGTATCCTGGCAGACCGGCTTTCTGAAGAGTAATCTACTGGTCAATTAGTATCCTATACCATGAGCCTAAATCAAATACACTGTGAACGGGCTCAAGTTTAGAAATGAACTTTAGGAAAACTCTATTGATTTTGTAAATTAAAAATGTAAAATTGAATGGATAGAGGTCCCATACAGGACTGACCCGAGGAAGCAATCTTGAAACAGGAGCATTCTCTGATTCAACACTGGGAAAGAGAAGAAAGCAAGAAGGATTCATTTGCAGTTGACCTGCAATAGCAAAGTCATTCACTTTCCAAATAGGATTAAACTTGTTCCATCAGCCATGACATGTGAAAAGATCATGGTTATAAATTCCATTTGCTGTAATGAATTGAAAGTGTCGGAGTTTGCAAGCAGCACTCATTGTTGATGGACAGCTAGATTTGTGCAGTGTTTTAACACTAAAATTAGCTTCTACAAAATAAAAAGTACAGAAAAGGTGGCAGCAGTGACAGATTTTAAAGCATAAAAAAATTGACTTTATTATTAGATGGAAGCTGAATACAGCTAGGAATATAATAGTTATAACCCTGTTATGTAGATGATTTGCTTCATTCTTGAGTGAGGGTGAACACAGAACTGGAAAAAGGCCTTTGTTTAGGTTTCCCAGCCATATTTCACCAAGAATAAATATTGTTACTTAAATGAGGAAAAAAAATTGAACTTTTCTGTGGTATTGCTTGTAAGATGTACGAAAATGGAATTGTATTGCAAGATACTTCATTCAAATCAATGTCAACGTACATCAGTGTGACTCCACTGCAGTCCATGAAACCGTATTGGTGTATGCATTTTGCAAACTGAGATGAAAACTACACTCTGTGGTTACTCAATAACCTTAACTCAGTCAGTCTCACATCAGGATCACGAGACATTGGTACTTTGATGCTTGCAGAACTAAATGCAGTTTCCGAACCTGTTTTCCCCAAATTTGTGTCTTTGGTGTACAAAATTTTATGCATATTTTAAATGTGCCGATGGCCAAGAAAAAAATATCTCAATGGATGAAAATGGCTTATATTTGTGGATAATTTGAGATTCATTTTAATTGATGAGGTACCCAGCTGAAAACTGTCCAAGATTTAAAAAAAAAAAAAAAAAAGAAAGAAAAAGCTTGAGCTAAACAGAGGAATGAAAATATAATAGCTTCTTAAATTACTGCAAGGTTAACATGTAATTAATTTGCTAATTTTAATTACAACCCTACAAAATGTGCTGAAAAATGCTCAAAGGGGAGAAGCCGCCAGGTGCCAGCCGTGATTAACCAAGGTTACTAGCAATTATGAGGTCTCTATTAACCATGTTACAGAAATTTTAAAAACTCCTTTGTAAAAACAGCACATTTATTGAAACTCAGCGGGGTTTTCATCTTGCTGCACCTTCCCATCGCTACAGACTTGCTGTCATTTGCCTCACTCTTTTCCAGCTAAATGTTTTATTGCAGCTGTAACACGGACTGCTTTTTCTGTTCATCGCACGCTGTTATACAGATACTCGGTATTTATTTTGATCATGTATTAAAAAAAAAAAAAAAAGAGATTAACTGTTGTTTGCAAAGTGCTCAGAACACCTTCAGGGCCACGTAGCTGCAAATATCGCAGCTGAACGCCAGAATCGCAAATCCTGAAGAAAATGCTCTTTCTTCCCAAGGTGTCCTGGGACGTGCAGTTTGTAAAGCAGGAAAACTGCTGAAACTGCCTTTGCAATGGAGAACCTGCTCTGCAATGGTTTATGTGCACAGACAAATGTAACTTCTGAGTTAAAAACAAGCAAAGAACAAAAAAAACCCTGCATGTTTGCTTTGCATTTTAAACAAACTGTGGTGTAAACGCATGTCTTGTATGTATCAAATTCCGTGATGTATTACTGTTCTTTTTTATTGTTGTTATGTGAGTCATGTTTTAAGTGTCTGTTGTTTGGAACTGTAATAAACCTTGATCCACCTCTTAAAGGAAGATCTAAAAAAAAAAAAAAAAAAAAATACCACCCCCAAAAAACCCCAAACCCAACAACAACAACAAAAAAAACAAACCTAAAGCATTGGTGTCAAAGGAAATTAATTTCCTGGCTGGCTTGTGTTTTTCTCTGAGGCAGATATTGATGAGTGTGCAGAGGGGATCATTGAGTGTCACAACCATTCACGCTGTGTTAACCTCCCAGGGTGGTACCACTGTGAGTGCAGAAGCGGTTTCCATGACAATGGAAGCTATTCTCTTTCCGGGGAGTCCTGTGTTGGTAAGCAATGATCAGCATAGCGCTTTTTTGGTTTTTTTCCTCCTTCTGCATGGTGTTACAAAGTGACTATTGAGACACTGTCCTGAGCAGTTGCTGTGTTTGAGGCTGAAATGAGAATGCAAGCGAGCGTGTCTGTGTTTGTCAGCATCCCCAGCCCCGCAGCGTGGGTGCTAGTTCAAGATGTGTCACATTTTTGAACGGTTATTACAGGAGGGATGCAGTCGGAGATCCAAAGTGGGACTTACTGCGCTTTGCCATTTATCATAATAAGTTGCTGTAAAACCTGAAGTGAAAGTAGGCTTTCCGGGGAGCGTAATAGGCCACAGAGGGGGAAGGGTTGGTTTTCCATTTTCAGATTTCAGCAGAGTGATATGAGAACACATTTGGGGTATTTCTGTGTTGCTTTGATTTGTTTGTTTCCCATTGTTTGGCATCTTCATCGTTTTCTTTTTAGAATTATGCAAATAGCATCAAGCTCTTTATGCACCACGTTTGCAGAGTAAGGCCCTAAGAGCATGAACGGAGTGGAAGTTTTAAAGTGTGTGGAGGAGTTTGCCAGCTGTTTCTATGGGAGGCAAAGGATGAGGCTCCATGAGGATTTAGTGCTGGTTCTGGCAGTCTGGGTGCCCTTGACTGGACATAAGACTTTGGGTGCCACTGCAGCACGTAAGCCATAATAATATCGTCGTGAAGATGGTAATTGTGGCTTACCTCTACCTTACAATTTTTTCACCTTTTCACTTATTCTTAGAAGCCCTATCTGTAATTTGTATAGGATATTTTATCACATCATTTTAAAACTATTTAGGAAGGATCCCACTTTAACTTCTATAGAGATACAGATCAGCTTCTCATAGTTCTATGTCCTTTCTTTGGAATTTCAGTTACTTCCTCTCTACTCAGTTCTCTGTATTTTGTATAAAAGCTTTTCTGTTGCTTCTGTGAAAGACGTTTTATTTTTTAGCACGGTAAATTTCATTTGTCGTGTCCTTAAGTGCAAAGGGATCTTTCTAAGATTAAAAGTATACAGATAAAATGTAAAAGGAATAAAGTTAAAATAAAAAATTGTAATAAAAATATATAAATTTACTTGTAACAAACATTCCCAACTTTTACAAATTTTGGCTATTAGAAGTCCTTGGGATAAGATAGCATTATGATTTAAAAATGTAGAACAATAATTATTTTCAAAACTAATATTTTGTAGATTGTCCAGCTGTATTAGGTGCATATAACATATAGCTATAATATATGTTAGCTATATTACATATTGTCCTAAGCTGATGGGGAGCTCAATAAAATCACAGCAATCAACTTCATTTGGGAGGCTGTGTGGGGAAAAAAAAAGGCAAATTATATAGCATTTTCTGACTTAATAAATAAAACACCATGTGAAAGTCCATATATTTCTAAGCAGATTCTCAAATGTTAAGAGTTCTCCTCTGGTTTGTTAAAATACTGTAAAGGGAGTGATGGATAGAGCAGTGTTGAAAATACTTCTTCTACGAGAAGCCAAAGCAACATGACATAACCTTCGAAAAGCCTGAGGCAACTGGGGACGAGGGGCGTTTGTAGCAGTCCTGATGGCTACCTGTACTGCTTGCGTGGGGAGCCCCGTCCCTTGTCAGGCTGACCTTACGTTGCTGGTTGGGGACGAAGAAGGTCTAAGGCTCAGGGTGGTCTCAGGAAAAGACAGATGCCTAAACAAGACTGTGGTTTGGAACGGCCCATACCTGGCTGAAAAGGTCAGTATCGCTTGCGTCGCGTCGCTGTGAAAGGGAAGGGCCCTTGGCTGCCTCACAGCAAAAAGGAGCCCCAAATGTTCTATGTTCTGTGGAGACTGAAGGGATGAGTTTTCCTGAAAACAAACCGCCCTCGTTTTGAGCTGCACACCCTGCTGGAAGTCCGTAAGGTGAGGTGCTTAGTTTGTCCGTATGCAAGTTGTAAACAGAATGTGAAATTAGCAGGGCTATTTTAACGAAATAGCTTTTCTGAAGCATCTGCTGCAGGGTACCAGTGAGGAAGAGAATGAACCAGTTTATTTTATTTCATTATACTGGTTAACCAACTAAAAATTAATTGAAAGGTTCTTCTAACCCATATTGAGAAAGAAATTTCATACCATGATGTTTATTTTAAAGCGCAACTAAGAATTGGTTGAAATGACAGATAGGTAACACTACACATTCTAGCTAAACCTCAGTTTCTTGAACGCTGACTTTCATCACGTCACAGAGCTTGTTTGCATGGTGGAGTATTTAGGGTCAGGGCCAGAGTCATTCACTCTATTTCAGATAAAAGCGGGTTCATCTGCTTAGCAACAGCATTTTGTCCTGTTCTATAGAGTCTATACTGAAATCCTAGCATGTACCTGAGGTGGATTCAGACCATTGCCCTTCAGTATGTTTTGAAATGTTTCTTCTTCCTCCCTGAAGGATAAAACTTGGGGAACAATAAATAGGCTAAGAACATAAGTAAAAAAGGTTAAACCCTCCCCCACAAAATAAGCATAACATGAAAATCAGGAGGCCGTGGGAGGGAGCGCTCGGCTCTGACAGATTGCCCAAAGCCCAGGCAGCCGGTTGCTTTTGCTGGGTGCATTTGTGTATCTGGGGGTTTAACCCCCTTTCCCTCCGTTTATACGTAGGTGGTCTTGGAGCTGAGTCATTGCTTGCAGCCCCTCGGCAGTGCTTGCAGAATGTTTTAAAAAATAACATCTGTTTGGGAAGTGTTGTGATACCTCAGTGCTTCTAAAAGCTTTATTCTCATTGACTAGGAGAAAACAGTGGAGTTTGTCACCTGGCAAGGGACAAATGAGTAAATCAAAGGACGTAGGAGGGAAGGTCATAATACTGCTCCAGAGCTTGGGTAATCAGGATGTACGAGTTAGCCAGGCCGTTTCAAGCTTGGGAGAATTTTTTTTGTAGCTCAAAATATCAACCAAAGGCAGCTTTGAAAAGGGAATATATTTCCATGGCCATGCTTTTATAAAAGATGGCAGCTTCATAAGGTGATGGTGAGCAGGCTCAAATTAAGAGAATATAATTTAATTTCTAGCATTGGTGTTTTTATGAGGCACTGGCCTTTCACAGTATGTTATTAAGAATACTGCTTGCAGACAAAAGACAACTGCTGTACTAAGTTGCTACTAAAGTTTACTTGGCAATTAAAATATGTAGGCTATAGTTGCTGCGTTGTTAGTTTTTCTTTTTTTTTTTTTCCTTTTTAATAGGATCTTTGCTAGGCTTTAAGGCAAACAGGCAAAACCACTTTATAGAGAACGATGAGTTGTCGTTTGATACATATTCCTGTATTAACTGTCTGCCGGTACCATATTGAAGCAACTGGCATACATTGTTTTTTCCTGGCACTAAGTACCTGCTGCCAAATACTGCTACCTCGTAAGGTAATCATTGAATATCCCCTCACCACTGAATTTTCAGTGATAACCTTTAAGATTATCAGAACCAGAAGAAGGGAAAAAACTGGCACAGAAATGCTGTTCTGGGAAGTTCATAATGTCCCACAAACCTTGGTCCTGTTAACAGCAGAAAAATAAAAGGAAATTAAATTATACTTTTTAAACTCCATCTCTCTTTAAGTGAGATGCTTCTAGTCTGTAGACAGCTGTTCAGACCCTGGAGTACAGAATTCCCGATTCCATTTTTTTCACGATGTTTCGTCTTTGAGAGTCTCTACATTGTGACTCGCAAGCACAGAAGGAAAATCAACCAAGGCAGCAGTCCCTGTCAGCTGTTGGTTATTTTTTTTATTTTCTTTAAGAATCAGGGCAAACTTGGTAGGGAAACTTAATACGGATCCTTCTCCCACCAAAGAACCATGGGATTCACCATGTGTTTCGTCCTGAAAGGTTGCGTAGCTAGACCTCACTGCAGGGTTAGGGTGGCTGTGGTGGGGAAATGGAAGCTGGAAAAAGGTAGGAGTCAGCAGCTTGTGAGAGACAACTCCCCATGTTGTTCGGTTCCCACAAAAGCTGGGTGCAGCAATGCTTGAGGGTCGAGTCTGAATGAGTTTAAATCAATTCTTGGAGCTTTCGTATACTCCTTCGTATGCTGCAGTGGCGTCTGTTACCTAGATTAGAAAGTAAGACAAAAGGAATTTTTTTTCTTTGTTCATTTTGCCCCCTTTCTGTGTCAAAATAAAAACTAGACTCACTCTTTGAAAATCTTCCTGTATGGCTGGGAATTGCTTTTCTATCTATCGTTAGAGAAGACAGAAAGGTCTTCTATAGAGTAGCCAGAAAGGTTTGCATATGGTACAGAGTATCCAAGACCAACTCTAGAACCAGCTCTTTTATGAGTTTCTTCTGTTCTGCTCTTAGAGTTTCTTAAAGCTCGTATTGTCTGTGTCTGTGGATTTCATCCTGCAAAATAAAAATTGTTGTGCTTACTTTCCATTTACTAAATTCCAATTCTTGTATTCTGAGACAAAGTTGTGTTACACGTCTTCAAGGTAATAGTGTTTAGTCACTTCTATATTTCTAGAAAGCATTAGTAAATCCTATATTCAGAGTCTAATTTACTATGCAATGTTCTGTAATAGGCTGTTATGCCTCTGTAGAATAAAAGTACTATCATAAAATATTTTCTTACTAAAATGAATCTGTTTAGTGATGAATTTTTTTTTTTAAAGAGGAGTCCAAATCACTTTGATTTAGAAAGAAGGCAAATACATTAAGTGACAAGTTGCCTGTGAAAAATGATATGTCAAAACAGTGTTTAGTTAACTTGTGTATACATTGGCTTGGGAGCCCAGCATACATTTTTCACGTTAACATTCTACTGTAATGGTTTAATGTACCATAACAGTTAAAATTAGCACATTAGTAGGGTTCTTTCTTCTGCAACAGCTTATCATGATATCACAGAGCACCACACTGCATGACTTGCTTGCGCACATTTATTAAGGTGCTATAGAAAAGTCATACCATTAAAACCTGAATAGCCTTGAAAACTAAGAAATGAAGTAGCTGGGGATTGTTTAAGATTGCAGTGAAACCGAGTTAATGAACTTGTGTTGATATGTACAGTCATGCTTGTCTTCTACCCCATTCAAATACAGTGGCCATGGGACCTCTCATAATATCTGAGGCAAATTACTTCTCGTTACAGCCAAAAAGGATGGAAAAGGAAATTGCATCTCAGGGGATTATTCCATTCCATTTTGATTGTGGTTTCTTGTCTGCCCACGTTACCAATCTATCTCTGTGTACTTTGAGAGTATACTGGGAAATGAGCGCATCTTGGGTGCTTTGTTTTCTTTCTTTTCCCATCCGCAAAATGTGACTAGTTGCATTGGGGCTAAAATACATACGATCAGGTACTTGTTGCCGTACCTTTATTTAAAGAAGCACAGATTGGGAGTGTTTGAAGAGTGAAGATCGTGATCAGTTTTATGATAGTCCTGTGCAATGTTTGACGTGGCATATCTTGGCAACAATCGCTTTGCTGTTGGCTCTGTGTTGTTGGTAGGAAATAGCGTAAGGCTAGCATTACAAGCAAAATTCTGATTATGATCACTTCCACTATATCCTCACTTTTCCTTAAAAAGGAAGTCTTTGGAGGGGGGGAAGTAAAGCTCTGCCACTTCTACTTGGGTTAATTAGTAGTCTGCCACAGATTGTCTCAATATAATGAAAAAAATTGCAAAGACATATTCCAGGTGTGAAAATAAGATTGCTTTCACAGGTTGACAGGGTACATGGAAGAACTAATCCCCCCAAAGCTCAAGATAGACAACTCGTTCTTGGCCTATATGCAGGGAAAGGCTATGGAGTCTCCTTGCCATTTCACATACGTAGTTGTCTATTGTTCTTCAAAGTTGCTTGATTTATAAATGAATTTTTCATCTTCTTCCTACCCAGTGTTGTTACAGTAGGAGATACGATTTGTGTACAGTTTTGCCTTGCCCAACTTTAAACGTTCCAGTTTTGGGCCCGCATCTTCTGAGAGCAGTTGTGGAAAAGCGAACGAAACCTGGTGGGAGTGTGAGGAATTTGAGCTGAGAAAGGATTTGAATAATATAAAAATAATCTATATTCAAGAGTCTTATCATACAATTTTCATATTCATTAGAAGATTGTTTTGGACATGTTCAGAATTTTAAACCAGGCTAATTTTTCAACACCTAGGTAGACACAGTGTTTCCAGTTGTTAGCAAAAATTTCACACTAAGTATGAGTACTTTCTTCCATGTTTTGCATAGCCGTCGACACGCTGATGTCATGTCAGTATGAGCAAGTTCATTTGATCTCCATTGAACTGAAATACTTTCTTAAGCTTAACAGCATAGGAGGTTTTGTCTGTGGTTTTTTTCCCTTCCCTGCCTCCCCCAATCTGGTTTGAGGCTGAAAGAGTGAAAGGGACAAAAACATGTTACGCTTACAACTTCTTTTCCTCAAGTTACTGGGAACATCGGCTGTTTGTTCTGACTTTTCGAAATGCAATCAGCGACAAGAAAAAACTGCCAAAGGGATGTTCTCAGAAAATTAGCTCTATTAAAAGTTCAGCTGGAAATGAGTGCAGTGTCCAAGCCTTTTATATTTGATTAATGACTAAAACTTTTAAATAATAAATGCCATAAAATAATAAGAAACCATCATTTGCATAAAGAACGAAAAAAAAAATGAGCAAGCTGAGTCGCAATTAGGAATTTATGTTCACGCTATGTTATTCAGCTTTGCTTGATTGGTTTCTTTGTCAAGAATGTCCCATTTACCAGTTTGGGCTGCTCTTAATGGGGCATCCTTTTTACGTGTGCTAAACGGAGAACAGCAGTAGCAGTACGTAAATACTGTGTTTTTCCCTTTTGGATATGTATAACAGATTAAGTTGGCTTTGTGCGGTGTGAACAGGTCTGTACTACTGAGAATATGAATAATGTTAGTTTCTATAATTGCTAACATCTGGCTTTCCATAAATCTGTTAAATTACATAGAAACAGAATTCGATTTCTGTGTCATAAGTAAAGCAATTACATGGAACTCTGTAGGCAATATGGCTTTATATTATCTGTGAAATCCTTTTAGTTTTGAACTGTGAAAGCTACCCTTCTAATCTGCACTCTGATCCTGCTACATCCTACGTATCTGCTATTCCAGGAGCCCTTAATGTGGTGGGAAAGAGAATATTGACGATGCTTGGTGAAATCACCAAAGACAGAATGAATGCTTCCTTTATACCTTTGTCTTCAACATAAAATACAAGTCGTAGTCTATTGAAAGAAAAATGGGATGTTTTAAAGAATAATTTAGGTCTTAGAGTAGCTGTTTGAATATAATTCATTTCACGCCAGTTCATTCATAGCTCTCTTCATGTCGCTCTTCATGGTTTTTACCTCCTGTGATGCTCTGGCACCTGTTAAACAACGAACTACAAATTTAAATTTCTCTTAGCGCAGCACCTTTTACACCACTGAGAGTGGAGCTTTCAAGTACTCATTACACATTAGAGCCATAACGTTCTTTTTTGGCAATTAAGACTGTCAGGGCAGCAAAGTACACCATTTTTAGGAAGTCTGAGTGACAAGCAATTGAATCGTGCTATCAGGCCACTGGGAATATCCCTGAGAAAGGACTGGCCCACAGGTTAGCCCAGGAGTGAAGTCCTTCTGCAGTGTTATTGTCTCCAGCTTCCCTTTGGGTCTATAAGCGGAAAGAGGAACAGCCATTTTCTGGTGGCCCAGGCCCTTGACTCAGTTGGGCAGGTTGATCTCGCATTTGGTCAAGGGCACTACCACATTTCCACTTGTTCCTGGACTGTTTATGAATTGAAATCAGTAATTTTACTAACCAGGTCAGAGGGAATTTAGTGATTTGATTGTTACAAAGAGTCTCCTTCAGCAGATTGAGAGAATTGTTACCATATTTTAAGATCTGGCTTTCTGAGGAGGTGACTTGCAAAGCCATGGTACTTGTCCAAAAAATAGAGCAACTGGCCATCACACTCCACCTAAATTAGACTTTTGGTAATTTCTCTGTGTAAATTCTATTGAATTTTTAAATTTGTTGTTTTAGAGAGGAATTAAAAGTACTCTTGGGATATATTGAACACTTACAAATCTCATACTAGCAATACGGTCATTTAAACTGGTAAGTGTTGAGGGTTCTTCCTTGTAATTTCTGAATTTATGTGATAGTATTCTGGAATTTTCATGAAAGAGACCATCGCATATTTCTAAAAGATTTTATTTTTCACCCTTCCTCACACTGTTGCTTACAGTTTTCATTGTTCCTGTTGGAACAAAGGAGGCCCACCAGTTTACTGGTATTTTATCTGGACAGTCTGTCAGTATGTTGTTTAAGAATAGTCCTGAGTTATTTTCTGAAATAAATACCTGTTTTTAACAAAGTGCTTAAATATCTCATGGCTTTTGCTGCAAGAAAAAGAATGCTGCATTAACTCCCTAGATAAATTCATATTGCGTAATTATATTTCACCCTCCAAAAGCAATTTTAATGGGATACTGTAATTCACTTTTCTCTAGTGTATAATGATTTTCTTTTGTTACTTATTTCTTTGTGTCATTCCTAAATCATACTTTTCCTGCATAGCTTTGTTCTAAGGCTATTTTTCTGCATGAGATGCCTCTGATTTCTTTCTTTTCTTTTTCTTTTTCTTTTTCTTTTTCTTTTTCTTTTTCTTTTTCTTTTTCTTTTTCTTTTTCTTTTTCTTTTTCTTTTTCTTTTTCTTTTTCTTTTTCTTTTTCTTTTTCTTTTTCTTTTTCTTTTTCTTTTTCTTTTTCTTTCTTTTTCTTTTTCTTTTTTTTTTTTCTTTTTCCCCAATTGTCTTATTCCTTCCAGCAATGGGAAAGGATGCAGTTGACTCCTTATAGTATGGGAAATGTTGATCATGCTAGGAACTTATGAAGAGTAGTGCACTTCTACTTTGGTATAAAATCCAGAACAGAGAGTGGTCTAACTGATAGAGAGTCACTCCGATTGTTCACTAGTTTCCAGTCACTGGGAGATCACTATAGACCCTTGGCGGAAGGTTCGTGTTCGTTGTTGATATACAGTTCCACTAGGTTTGTCAGTCTCAGCATTTACAACTAAGCCTGCTGGAGGTAGTTTAAGAATTCTTGGTGGAATCCAAATAAACACTGAAGAATAACCTAAAAAAAAAAAAAATCAGTGTTTAATGTCTAGCAAGTAAATATGGAAGATATCAGAAAGCAGGCATGCTTTTCCACCAGCAAGGCAGATGAGCACTAATTACTTAATACAGAAATAAAGTTTGCCCTGTGAAGAAAAATGTCCAAGCATTATAAATCTGCTGTTTTGCAGATATCGATGAGTGTGCCTTGAAGACCCACACCTGTTGGAATGATTCAGCCTGTGTGAACCTGGCAGGAGGGTTTGATTGCCTTTGTCCGTCTGGACCATCTTGCACTGGAGACTGTCCCCATGAAGGCGGCTTCAAGCGGAACGGGCAGGTGTGGACCCTGAGGGAGGACAGATGCTCCGTTTGTTCCTGCAAGGTGAGATCCAGCTGGTCTGGGTTTCAGGAGTCCTTTAATTCCCCGGGCTCATGTCAGAAACCCAATATTGCGGTGCCACTGGTGTTGGCAAAAATACTAGCCGAAGCCCAAGGCACTGAGGCAAAAGGTAAGCTCTGCTGTGGGCACTGAAGCTGTGATGGGGAAATTCTTCTGGGAAATCATCTTTTTTTCTTATTTTGTGCAATCACAGACACAGCTGAATAATGGCTGAGATTCCACCATGTCACCCCGTGGGCCAGAGCCACTCGGAGCGTGCCTTGATGAGGGTCTTGCGTTACCCTTTAACGGAATGTGTGGGCGATCAGCACGCTTACTGGAAATGTTGAAAACTGTTTTTAATTTCTCTTTTACATGAATGTGCATCTCTCAGGACAAGTACTGTAGTCAGCCATCTTCCTGTTGGTGGTGTTTCCCCTTACTTGGAATACACGTAAATCAACTGGGTGAGAAGGAAGACCTGAGCAAGAGTCAAAGGTTAGAGGACCTAGCAGCAGGCACTTAATTTCCTCAAGTGAAGGAGGATGAAGGCCAGGTGTCTCTTCCTCATCCCTGCTTGGCTGTGTTGGCAGCTCTCTCCCATGAGCGGTGCAGCTTTCTGCACCTTTGGAGAAACCAGGCGTATTATAAGTAGATCAACTTTAAAGTTAACACTTCGATCAGGTTTTTTTGGGTTTTTTCCCCCTGGAAATTTCCAGTTCTTTTCTGAGTATTGTAACCGAGTTAAAAGAACATTTGACTCAGCTTTCTTCATTTTCACTAGTTAAAAGAGGAGTACTGTCACTGAAATTAGAAGAATTGTAGAAATGCACCAATCTGAGAAATGGTTGGTCTTTTATGACCACTTTGACCTGATGCATTCATAGCACTGGTAAAACTGTCCTTTGGCACAGCGGAACACTGTTGGCCCTTGCATAAGTTTAAGTAAAATGAAATTTTGGCCACTGTGAAAAGCTGAACGTAGAGTATGAGAATTGGCTTATCAATCCCCACGTCTCGATGCTTATGAGCCAAAGAAGCATTAGAGGGGCTGGGGGGGACAAGGGAAAAGCGTTGTTTTGAAGTTGCAAGAAGCTGAAAGCCTCACCATTTCTCTTTTGCAATAGTATAGCAGAAGGGAAAATCAAGACTTTAGAGTGAATAGAACCTGCAGAGTACATTGCTCTTTTGGGCTCAGAAGGGAATATGTTCTTCTTAGTTGCTATATTTTTTACTTCAAGTAGCCTCAAGCTCCCTAAAACTCCTCCCTTCAGAAGCTGGAGTGTACAACTCCACTGAATATATATCAAGCTTTTATTGTAATCTTGGGGAACTGGCTGGCTTATGAAAGGATTTCCAGTCCATAGAATAAACAGTTTAATATATGTGAAGACATCTGGTCTGCCTTTGCAGAATTACAGCTATTAGTATTCCCATTATAGATTGCTTGTAATTTGTTTTATTTCCATTTCTCATTGCACTTATTTCTTACGTTGAATGTTCTTATTAGTATAGGAAAATATACAAAATGATTATCTAGTACATAGATATTTTAAACTAAGTCTGGCACTGTTTGTTGCTATGACTCTTCCTTCGTATCTTCCCCACATTCCGTTTTTTTCCTCTGGGAATTAACATTTGCATTTAATTTCACTTCAGCGGTAGCTGCCTTGTTTCAAGAGCCAAGTTCTTGACTACAGAACAAGGAAAACAGGGAGAGCTCCTCCTCTGTCGTATCCCAGGCAGGACATAAAGTCTTCACTCAGCGTTTATTGAAATATTGAAACATATTTTATAAACTGTGATAGATTCCGATGCACCAGCTTACTTCTCAGCCCTGCTGCCGGGCTCCATCCTTTCCATGCAGTCGCGCAGGGACCTGGCCCTGCTCGACCTTTTTGCAGCCCGCTCAGTTTTCAGTGAGGAAAAGGGCAGAGTGTAACTAAATCATTCCTAATGCTTCTTACTCAAACTTGGAAATGATCCTACTGGCTTGTTATATCTAGGAAACAAATCAGCATTTCAGATTTTAAATAATACGTTTTCTTTTGGCTTTTCTTTTGTTATTTTAGGAAAGGTCAGATGGATATATTTTGTGCAGTGGCTGAAACACACAGATCCCATCTTGAAAATAACTTAAAATCTGGAGCAGAGAAAGTGAAACACCTTACTTAACTTTGAAGTTCATTAAGTAAGGTTATTTGTGGGGTAGGATACTATGGAATATGAGAAATTATATTACTTCAGTTATGCAATGAAGGAAAGTTCTATTATTGAAGCACAGGGGATTATTTCAGTGTTTCATCAGACCCAGTCTCTTCAAACCATCCTTGTTCATCTGAGTAAAAGTAAAGTTTACAAAAACAAATTTTCAAAACTATAAATTAATACAGTACCTTAGGTATTTTGAGGTGTCTTCTACAGGCATCTTCCTGAACTCTTGTGGATTTAATACACAAGACTGGTAGAAATTTGTTGGGGATGGGGAGCTGTTTCTCTCTCCCATGAGAAAACTAAGCCTGGCTGTACGGTCCAGCTCCGTCCGGGCTTGTGAGTCTGTCCTCTAATTAAGACAGCCCTCCATTCCCTGTATGAAAAAGCCTGGGGGATAAGCACAGCGCTGGGAACAGAGAGATATGCCAAGGTGAAGCATGTTCCTGATGGTGAGAATGGTTTGGTGGTTTGGTTTCTGCAGGGTCTGATTTCTGTCCAAATTAGCTCTGGGGCTCTGGGGAGACTCGAGTCACCCTTAACAGCGATTCCCTTGGGTGTCAGTTTTTCCTTTGGTAAGAACAATTTTGTGTTCATACCACTGATGCTTACGAAGCACGTAGAACCAATTCAGTGAGGAAGGCGGGCGGGGAGAGGTACTAATAAGATGCTATATGCTATTACCCACCGAAAGAAAATAAGTTGCTTTCTATATATTTCTCAATTTTCTATATATTTCCCAATGCTCCGTAGAGCTGCAAAGATGCAAGTGAGATGTTGTAGCTTAAGAGGCTTTGTGTCACTGCAGTATAGAGATAAAAATGTTTTTTGAAAAGCGTGGAGCTAATGAGGTTGTAGATAAAACACAAAGGCTTAAAGAATAAAGAGAGTAGCAGTGTATTATGATTACCAAAAGGTCTGTGGCAAAATCATCAGGCTTTGTCAGTGTTCTGAAATACAGAGAGTAAAGGCAACGTAAAAGGTTAGCTGCTCCCCAGAGGTAACAGCACGGGAGCTCAGAGAAGCACAGAACTACCAGCAGCCACCAGCTGAAAGTGGAATTTGAAAACTAATCTGGAAAGCTTGGAAACTGAATTGGATTAGCCATTATTAATCAGCACTCTGTTATGGAGAGGAGAGAGACAACTGTCATCGAGGGCGTTGGGTTGCCCGGATGCCTGGCGCAGCCCCTCCTGCCTGGAGCTCATCAGCCTGGCAGAGCTCCTGTGCTGAGCTGCCGCTGCCTCTGCCCTCCGCAAGGGCTGGAAGGCCCTTGTGCTTTCCCACCTGCAAGAACAGAGATTTAGTTATAACTCTCCATCAGGGAAAGGCTTTTGGCTCTCTTCTTTCACCATGTGCTGAAAAGATGACTTCTTTTTTCTCTTTTTTTTTTTTTTTTTTTTTGTTGAAAGGGTTTATTCCCAGCGCTGCATCTGGACCGGGCCGGAGCTGTGGCTGAGGAAACGGACAGTCTTCCTTACCTCATAAGTTACTCAAACTGCTGAGCAGGGAAACAAAGCTTGTTCATTCCTTCTTCCAGAGCTAAAACACCGAATGAGCCACAAGTAGACACAAAACTGAATAAAGACCGTAGGGGGATCTAGTCCTGTGCCCTGTGGTTGGCAAAAGCAGTTCAGATCCATGTTAGCCTAGCATGTGTTCTACGTTTCCATAATCTTGTGTTCTCTTCAGTTTTCCTTATCAGGCATAAGGAATCATTTTTGTTATTCTTACAACAGAAAGTAATATTCTATTCAATTCAAAATACGATGAAATGCAGCAGTGACACTGACTGACCCGCGTATTGGGATTTTGTGTCTGTTGCATTGTGGCCAGGACTGGCTTTGATTAAAAATACCACCCAAACACAGATTCCTACATGAAAATATAAACAAAAGAACCTCCCATGCTACATGCTGTGGTTATGGCTATTTTGTCTGCCTGCAGAAAAGATG
Organism: Alca torda; assembly: GCA_008658365.1. Classification (NCBI taxonomy): domain Eukaryota; kingdom Metazoa; phylum Chordata; class Aves; order Charadriiformes; family Alcidae; genus Alca; species Alca torda. The sequence goes on along the minus strand of CM018080.1, from coordinate 65,418,725 downwards.
TCCTGGGGTGCTGTCGCTCTTTTTAGCAATCACTTTTAAAAGGATCAAGAGGAAATAAATTCCCTTGCTTTGATAGGTATCCCTTTTTTTGGGGACAGTGAAAAAAACCCTTTTCCTTCTTACATCAGATGCAGCTTTATAGACTCAGAACAAGGTTCTGATGAGAATATGGAAAAACTGAAATGAAATGACTGGGGTTGTTTTAGGAATTTTTGGTTTAGGAATATAGCTTCATTCCTCTCACAGCTCTACCTTCAAATTGGCTGCAGGGGATGCTTTTCTTGAATAAGGACTAATCCAATAACTAGCACTGAATGCAAAAGAACTGCATGTCAAAACTTTTCAATAAGCTCCTCATCGTCAGCTGTGATTTCAGTTCCCTGTCTATGTGTGGCATATCAGTATTTTGGCTCACCTGCAGGAAGGGGTGTAATTTCCAACACCGTAGTCCATCCAATTTTCATAACTAGAATTAGAATCAATTTGTTTTTTCTGTGATGCAAATATAATATATCCTTTTCTCTTTACCTGCGGAAGCAATCTTTCTGTTTATCTCAAACAGTTCTATTTAATGGTATTTAACAAAATGGGCCATCCAATACTGTAAGCAAATATTGAGCAAAATCATATTTTGGAGAGCCTGTGGAATACGGAATACAGCTCCTCTTTAATAGATGAACTGAATTATAATGGGTGATGATAAGTCCATTTAGCTTTAAGCTGGGGTACTGTAGGTCCAGATGTGGAACAGAACCAGTGGTGAATTCAGAGTAAAGAATGATTAGTGCTACTCTGGTTTTTGCTATATTGTGCTCCTCCGGAGTTAAAGGGACCACCTTCATAACTTTATTTGTTCGAGTTATTTTCTTCACAGTGATACATTCAGTCAAAATAGTGCTACATAAATATTGTATGTATTAAAGTGGCAACTGCTTGAAGAGTTCGTTGATGTAACCAATGAAATCTGAAAATGCTTCACTAAATTTCTTCTGAGATACTGATTTCTTTTAAATTCGATTAGCTGGAGACAGGAGAACAGTATTCTCAGATTCAGACAGTATGGGATCCATGAACTGATAGGAATTGGGACAATACTGGTATTTGAGGTATTACAATTGGCAGGATCCAGTCCTTGTTGGCGGTAACATCGAATACATTAAGAACTTAATATTTCCTGATATGCTAAAGATGTGCCCTTTGGTATATGTACCCTGTGACCTTATCCGGGTTGCTGTCTGGCAGTTTGTGGTTGACATCAGGGCAATGCGTCCTTGCAGGACGGGAGGATTTTCTGCCGGAGGACAGCCTGCGACTGCGAGAACCCCAGCGCTGATCTCTTCTGCTGCCCGGAGTGCGACACCCGCGTCACCAGCCAGTGCCTCGACCAAACTGGGCACAAGCTCTACCGCAGTGGGGACAACTGGACCTACAGCTGTCAGCAGTGCCGTTGCCTGGTACGAGTAAAGCATTTCAGAGGGGAGCAAGAATAATAGCAAGGACCATGATTTTTAGCAAAGTGTGCTTGGAAGCAGGCTCTTGGCTCTCTCTTTACCTGCTTTTCAGACTGGGAATGGTGATAAAGCACTTGCAGAGCACCAGAGACCTGAAAGCTACACCATCAGTTTTACTGCTGAATAAGTAGGCGTAATGAACAAAATGAAAAGCGTGACAAAAGCTTGGGAACCTTGACACTATATTAGCTTTAGCATTAGTCTGCTTTTGAGAACTTTTATAAGGTTGTCTGATCTTTGACTTTCTAAATTTTTTTTTTGCACATGCGATGGATTTGGTTGGAGGAGTTTCAGCTTTTAATTACATCAGCCGGTGTACCTGTCTTATCAAAATGGAGAATGCGATTCTCTTTTTTTTTCATTCCGCAAATGCTGGAAAAAAGGAATGCCAGTGCCACGTGGTGAATTAGCAAAAATTAACAAAAAAGAGAAGGATAAAGACAACTGTAATTACTAAACAAACATGCAAAATGAAGAACATCTATTTTCTCATTAGGCACTGTAGATTATTTCCCTAAAGCTTTAAGTTTTGCATAGATATACTAATTAGTGCAGCAATGAACTTCATTAAAATTATCAGTTTTCCATTTATAGCTGTCTGTATAACATAGTCTTTATATATGATATTAATCAAGAGGTGTCTGAGCATCAGGATACAAATTACATTCAAAGCTAAGTTCTCGTTAAGAGATAATTATCCATAAAGTACAGCAGTAAGTATTGTGTTTTGTATTCTCTGACGATATTATTTTTTTTTTCAATGTTCGCAAACGAACAGCAAGAAACATTTGCAGCCAGCAGCAACAGCAACGGTTAGATGTGACGTGTTTTACAAGGGGTACTGAGTCTGTGACTAGCAGTTCTTTGCCTAATTTTATGACTGGGTTAACACACAGAGCTAAAAGACAGCAATGCCCTAAACCGGTGCTACCTGTAAGGTTCTGTGCAGGGTGTGATGTTCTCAGCAGCAGAAGTGCTTACAGAGCAGCATAACGCTCTCTTCTCCATGTTTCTATCTACTAAACTGCCTTTTTTTTTTTTTTTTTAAAGATAAATAATAAAATAAAATGACTCAGTGGAACATAACTGGTATTGCTCTAACAATTCCTTTAGGAGTTGACAGTAAAATCAATTTTGGCCGCTGCTAGTTAGATCATGTTCAGCGCTTCTCGAACACACTAACCCACGTCTATCTGCAGTGTTAATTTTCTATTTAAACAGTTGCTGTGATCCTGCAGAGATGTTTATCTGACCAGACGCAGAAAGAGGGCATGATTCTGCAAGGCGATCGCTGCAAAAATTATAATCTATGGGAAATATTGGAACCCAGTATTTAATGCTGCCTTTAAAAACCCCAAAGAACTCAAATTCCCCTGCTACGATGGTGACAGTGGTGGTGGTTAGTCAAGGAAAAAACAAATGATAGTCTGCTACATTTGGGAAACTTCAGCTCAGTATTCAAACGTGCATTTATATGATCAGCCAAACATTAAATTTATTCCAATTTTGGCAAAATAAAACTTTTCCATTCAGGAGGATGGAAAGTTTCTTAGTAGCTAATAAATGGCAACAAATTCAATGAGCTTTGCTTCAATTTTTACAGGAGGGAGAGGTGGATTGTTGGCCTCTTTTGTGCCCAAATCTAAACTGCGAGTACACAGCCATCTCAGAAGGAGAGTGCTGTCCCCACTGTGTCAGTGACCCCTGTCTGGCTGACAACATCACCTACGACATCAGGAAAACCTGTCTAGATGGCTATGGAATCACGAGACTTAGCGGCGCTGTATGGACAATGGTGGGATCGCCTTGTACAACCTGCAAATGCAAGGTACGATGGGCAAGGCAGAATGGTAATGGAAATGTATGTTCCTGCAGAAAATCAGGGTCGCTTTCTGCCCTTGGGAGCTCACATTCAGATCTCGGGGAAGTAAATGAGACCCGAGGGTAGAAGCCTACAGAAAATTCACGCCTTTTGTGTTTTGCAGGGTGGAAACAAAACAATTCTGTGCTTGTTGAAAACGTTGAGCACAGATATGTAATATCCTAGCGCAACTTTCAGACATTCTGTTGGAGAGCCCTTCAGGCATTCTCAGTAGGAATCTAGGCTAATATCTTAATAATTGCCTAATGTGAACATTCATGAAAATGTGTTTTACAGAGCTGGTAAGCAGAGGCAAAAAAAGTAATCAAAGTTTCATCAGCAAGTACACAAGTAGAAATGCAGTGCAGCCCAGAGACAAAGGCACTCCCACAACAGGAGTGGGAAGGGAACGTCACAGTTTCTGTTCCCTGATCTCATCAAGATGGGTTTAATCCAGTGGCTCTAATGCAGAAGTGCGGTCTGTGATGACCCCACTGTGCTAATATCAGAATTATGAAAATGTTGTTTTGCGTTATATAAAATGTTCTTCTGTTCACTGTGGGAAACCAAGCTGTTGCTCCAGGGCTTTAAATTATTGATGGTAGCTTTTCTGCCATTCTTCAGAGTTTTTCCTATTGGTTTGTGTTGGATTAAAAAAAAAAAAAAAAGGAAAAAAATTGCTCGTTTGGGGTTTTGGTGGTTGCTGTAGTTTTTTGTTACATAAGATAGTTTTGTAAATGACTGGATGTTGCAGAAAGATATTTACCAACGGATTAAACTCCAAAGCCATATCTCCCCCCGTTCCCCCCATATCTGCCCTAAATCAAGAATCTGAACTGTCTGCTTATTTCAGACAAGCAGAAAGCTTCCCTGCATGGATCACATCAAAACTGTCTCCATCAGCTTTCTTGCATGGGAGGAAACTCCAGTCATGTCTGTTGCCACTGCTGTGGTGTATGTTATTATGGGGACCCCTGAGTCTTTCACATCCAGGTTTCTAGTTCCTGTGTAGTTTGGGCCAGTTCAGTGCTATTTGGCAAAGTCAGCCCCCTCAAAAAGCCACCACAGTTGGGACCGATGAGGACACCCTGGGACGATGGGTGTATGCGGTAGATGTGTCAGAGATGCCTCTATCTCTGCATGCCACCAACCCCTTTGCTGTTTCTAACTTCTTCTGCGGAGGTGATTGACGCCTGCTTGTTTGTCTGTGCAGAATGGGAACGTCTGCTGCTCGGTGGATTTAGAGTGTCTCAACAATAACTGACGTAGTCAGACTGGACTGTGCCGAGGGAGGAAAACCGATGAAGTTAACACCTGAAATGAAGTCATATGCGTTGGCGTTTTATACAACAGACAATTACCAAAGTCTCCGCATGAGGAAGATGTTTGGGAGTTGCCTTTGGGACCTATCACTATGCTCATCCTTGCTAGCCTTGTCTGGGTGACTTACAGTACAGCGCATATAAGTCAATGGTTGTTAAAAGTTTTCAGTGTTGTAAATGACACACTTTTCCTGTCAAGACATTTGCAAATATGTTTAAATTATTTCATGGGTAAACTAATGCTGTATTTTTGTTTTAATTTGTGTATTGACAACATGATAGAATTCAACTCTTCTTCCTTTGGATCTAGATTTTACAAATAAGACAGCCTGTTGTGATTTTGTCCCATGATATCACATACTTAGTTCCAAGGTCCCTGTCAGATGTATTTATGAAAATATGTATGTATGTACAGTCAAATTGCATAGTACTTATATTTCACAGCTGTCCAACATTTTAAAGCATTCAAAGGTATATTTGATTGGACAGAATGGAAGTGATCAAAATAAGTCTGTCTTAAAAATTTATAAAATTAAATGCCATGACCTTAATGAAATGGCAAAAAAAAAGCACTTTCTTCTCCAAACATGCGAAGCAGCAGCAGCAAGACTCCTGTAGTGAGAAATGGAGCTAAAACCACATTCCACCCTCAATTCAACACATATTCAGGAAAGAGTCACCAGTCATTATCAGTATTCTGTCTTGCAAGAGAAACCGCAAATGCTGAAAAAAGTGTATAATCCCTCTGGGTTGTGCGGTGATAGAACAGTCAGAGGGCCTTAAGATGATATCATTTAAATTGACTAGGTTAGAATTTGCGTTCGGTTGTAACGTCATTGATGAGTTCAGAGTTTTTCCTTTTTTTTGTATTTACAGTAATAAAGATGTCTGCCATTCTCAGTTACTGCTCCCATAGTGACACAGTGCAGCAGCGCCCGTACCGGTGACATGCGGGACAGGAGACCTTAACGCTTGGTAACTTTCCCTACCCAATTTACAGCTTAGAAACAGATTTACTCTTTTCATATTTTACGCCATTCAAAAATCTTTAGTTTTAAATTTAACGCGCGCACGGTGTTGTTTTAGTACCTAAGTTTAGACAGAAATACAAATTAAGACTCTTAGCTCTACATCGAGGTTAGAGTTTAGATTCTTTTCAGCTAATGTCTATTTTTTTCATGAGGCTAGAAAGCTTGTGGCATTAGAACAAGAATATCTTTCTACGATGACAGCATCTACAGCTTAAATGTCACCTTTTTAACGTGCTGTTGTGTTTTGTTCTGCTCATTTGTGTAGTGTTTTTTGCTTTTTGTTTCTTTAATTAAACACTGAGTATATGGAAAAGAGTGCAGAAATAAGTATAGTGGCTACAGTTTGGAAAGTCTACATTTGTGAGTTTTCCATAGGTTCATGCAGAAAATGTGAAACTGATTAATAAGAATGA